>CM051265.1:44755908-44765908 GCA_027921565.1 Artemia sinica
AACACATACCTACGAATGGCTAAGAAACCTAGCTCAGAAAAGTCAAAAAATAGCAACCCACACATTCCAAATCATAGGTTTCAGACACCACACACCTATGAAAGACTAAGAAATCTGGTTATGAAAAGTCAGAAATAGTAATTTACATATCCCAAATCATAAGTTTCAGACAACACTCACCTATGAACGGCTAAGAAACCTAGCTCAGAAAAGTCAAAAATAGCAAACTACTCATCCCAAACTATAGGTTTCAGACAACAAACACCTATGAGTGACTAAGAAATCCAGCTCAGAAAAGTCAAAAGTAGCAATCCACCCATCCCAAATCATAGGTTTCAGACAACACACACCTACGAAAGACTAAGAAATCCAGCTCAGAAAAGCCTGAAATAGCAAACTACATATCCCAAATCATAATGTTCTAACAACACATACCTATGAAAGACTAAGAAACCTAGCTCAGAAAAGTCAAAAATAGCAAACTACTCATCCCAAACTATTGGTTTCAGACAACATTCACCTACGAAATACTAGAAAACCTTAGCTCAGAAAAGTCTGAAATAACCAACTACTCATCCCAAACTCGAAGTTTCAGACAACAAACACCTATGAGTGACTAAGAATCCTAGCTCTGAAAAGTCTAAAAAGCAAACTACACCTCCCAAATCATAATTTTCAGAAAGGACACACCTATGAAAGGCTAAGAAATCTAGCTCAGAAAAGTCAAAAATAGCAAATTAACCATCCCAAATCATAGGTTTCAGTCAACACACACCAACGAAAGACTAAGAAAGCTAGCTCAGAAAAGTCAAAAATAGCAAACTACTCATCCCAAACTATTGGTTTCAGACAACATTCACCTACGAAATACTAGAAAACTTTAGCTCAGAAAAGCCTGAAATAGCAAACTAAACATCCCAAATCATAATTTTCTAACAACACATATCTATGAAAGGCTAAGAAACCTAGCTCAGAAAAGTCGAAAATAGCAAACTACACATCCCAAATCATAGGTTTCAGACACCACACACCTATGAAAGACTAAGAAATCCAGCTCAGAAAAGTCAAAAATAGCAAACTACATATCCCAAATCATAGGTTTCAGTCAACACACACCAACGAAAGACTAAGAAACCTAGCTCAGAAAAGTCAAAAATAGCAAACTACTCATCCCAAACTATTGGTTTCAGACAACATTCACCTACGAAATACTAGAAAACCTTAGCTCAGAAAAGCCTGAAATAGCAAACTACACATCCCAAATCATAATGTTCTAACAACACATACCTATGAAAGGCTAAGAAACCTAGCTCAGAAAAGTCGAAAATAGCAAACTACACATCCCATATCATAAGTTTCAGTCACCACACACCTATGAAAGACTAAGAAATCCAACTCAAAAAAAGCCCGAAATAGTAATTTACATATCCCAAATCATAAGTTTCAGACAGCATTCACCTACGAAATACTAAGAAACCTTAGCTCAGAAAAGTCTGAAATAGCCAACTACTCATCCCAAACTCGAAGTTTCAGACAACAAACACCTATGAGTGACTAAGAATCCAACTCAGAAAAGTCAAAAATAGCAAACTACATATCCCAAATCATAAGTTTCAGTCAACACACACCAACGAAAGGCTAAGAAACCTAGCTCATAAAAGCCTGAAAAGCAAACTACTCATCCCAAACTATTGGTTTCAGTCAACACACACCGACGAAATACTAGGAAACCTTAGCTCAGAAAAGTCTGAAGTAGCAAACTACACATCCCAAATCATAGGTTTCAGACAACACACATCAACGAACGACGGGGGACCGGGGGAGGACCTTTGGGACCCAGGGAGGACGTTTGGGGATCCGGGGGCCCTTGAGGATTGAGTGGTCTTTTGAGAGCCCTGGGGGACCTTTTGGGACCGGGGAGGGCCTTTGGGAGCCCAGTGGACCTTTGGGGACCGGGGGACCTTTGGGGGTCGGGGGAGGGCCTTTGGGGTACATGGAGGGCCTTTGGGGCACAGTGAGGGCCTTTGGGGGTCCGGGGGGGGCAGTTGGGGACCGGTGGAGGGCCTTTGGGACCCCGTTGGTCCTTTGGGAGCTCGATGGGCCTTTGGGGGGCCCGGGGATGGCCTTTGGAGGTCTGGGTGGGCCTTTGGGGGCGCCGGTGGCCCTTTGGGAGCTTGGGGGACCTTTGAGGACCGGGGCTTCCTTCGGGGTTGGGGTAGGAGGATCGGAACCCTTTGGGGTTGGGTTATAGGACCTCACAACACTGTTCAAATGAAACTTGTGTATTATAACGACCATGGAGTTTCACCATTAAATTCTGTTCTAAAATCTCTTCAAAAATCATATTTTAAAATGTCTCTAACTGTTTCGCCGAAATAGTTCCATAACCTGTCTAAAACAGTTTCGCCCAAATAATCCCTAAACGTAATTTCAGCGTGTTCCTTTTGTTTGGCATCCCTGCGCTTTCACATTTGAAATTATTTGGAAACCTGATTCCCGCGCTAAAACAATTCATCGCTAAGATCTAAACTTTGCCTCGGAAACGATTCTCTTGTTAGAACTCCAAATTAATTTCCCTTTCGTGAATCAATTCTCTTTAGAACAACAAATTAATTCCCCTTTCGTGTCAATCAATCATGACATCATCTGTCATGTGTGATCTAAACTTTGTACCGGAGACAATTCTCTTTGGAAATGCATCAAAGACATTAATTAACTTGACGTCATCTGCCAGACATTCCCTGGAAACAATTTGATTAATGACTGATAGCACAGGTGTTCCCCGGAAACTCATAACATCTGGCTTGAACAACAAATATTGGAAACACGCGATCTCCCGGAAACTCATAACATCTGCATTGAACAACAACAAGAAGGGAGTGACAAAGTTCCTGTTTTTCCATTCTCACTGACAAAATCCATAAAACCGTCAAATAATCAACACACATAACCATCCATGAAAACAGACATAAATGTGACAAAATTCCTGTTTTTTCATTCTCACTGAGAAAATCCATAAAACCATCCATAAATGTGACAAATTCCTGTTTTTCAATTCTCACTGACAAAAACCATAAAAACATGCATAAATTATGTCCTGTCACGAGTTATAGGGTCACCTCTACTACTATTCCCCCCCAAGCCCCCTTTCCCCCAATGCATCCAATAAAAATTTTGATATAGCCATTTTGTTAAAAATAGTTCAAAGGTCAGATAACACAAACTCCGGTGTCGACACAAAACCCCAGGGCCCCGGGGCAGGTGTTGCAAGTTATGCCCTGGTGGCATATATGGTTCTTATGAAAGGGATGCTCGTAAAAACTTCAAAGAGGGCTCATTTGAATGGAAACTGAAAGTTCTAGTTCAATTTTTAAGAGTCAAAAGAGATCGGAGGGCAACTAGCCCCACGTCCTTTTTTTCCCCAAACCCATCCGATACAAATTTTGAGATAGCCATTTCTTTTTAAATTGTTCAAAGGCCAGATAACAAAAACTCCGGTGTTTGGACACAACCCCCCAGGGCCGGGGGGCAGGCGTTGTAAGTTATGTGATGGGGCCATATATGGATTTTATGAAAGGGATGCTCGTATAAACTTCAGAGAGGGCTCATTAGATTGGAAATTAAACGTTCTAGTTCACTTTCTCAGAGTCAAAAGATATCGGAGGGCAAAAAGCCCCTCCTCCCTCCACGCCTTTTCTTCTCCAAACCCATCCTATAACAATTTTGTGGCTGCCATTTTGTTTAAAATAGTTTCAAACATCAGATATTAAACTCAGGGGTCGACACAACCCCATTTTTTTACTTTGATACTTTTTTCATACTTTAATGAACATTTGATTTTGAAAAAAAGCTTGATTTTGAAATAAGAATTTTTAAAAACTTGAAACATTTTACAATCAAAAAACGAATAAAAATTAATTAAAAAACTTTCCGAAAAAGAAGTTTTTCAAAGAAAAGTAAAGGCCATTCAAAATTTAAGATCAGCAGATACAAATACCTGTTAGAATTCAAACTCAAAACGACCAGAAATCAAAGGCCGCGCAATAACGCTGCCTAAGTAAAGAACGATAATGACACAGTGTATTATGGATTTTTTTTGGGTTTCTATACCAGGACACTTCGTATCGAAGGAGTTGTCATAGAAACTTCGAAAAGGGCTCATTCGATTGCAAATTGGAACGGCTAGTGCCCTTTTTAATAGTCGAAAGTGATTGAAGTCAACTAACACCCCTTCCACGCCCACCATTTCCCCAAACACATCCAATCAAAATTTTGAGATAGCCATTTTGTTCAGCGTAGTCGATTTCTAAATAGAAACTATGTTTTTGAGGAGGACACTCCCCCCATTGCCCACAGGACAAGGGTTTTAAGTTATGCCCTGGGGGCATATAAGACGATGTTGGCACATGTATTATTTATATTTTGTTCCTTTAGACCAGGGCACTTTGTATTAAAGAAGTTGTCGCAGAAACTTCGAAAAGGCTCATTCAATTGGAAATTGGAGTGGCTTAGTGCCTTTTTAATAGTCGGAAGTGATTGGATGGCAACTAACACCCCTTCCACGCCCACCATTTCCCGAAACACATCCAATCAAAGTTTTGAGATAGCCATATTGTTCAGCGTAGTTGATTTCTAGATAAAAATTATGTTTTTGAGGAGGACACTCCCCCACAGCCCTCAGGGCAAGGGTTGTCAGTTATGCCCTGGAGGCATAAGGTTTTTATAGAAAGCGTTGTCGTAGAAACTTCAAAAAGGGCTCATTCGATTGGAAATTCAAAGGGCTAGTGCCCTTTTTAATAGTCGAAAGTGATTGGAGGGCAACTAACCCCCTTCTCAAGCCCACCTTTAGGTTTTTATTGAAAGCTTTGTCATACAAACTTGAAAAAGGGAGCATTCGATTGGAAATTCAAAGGGCTAGTGCCCTTTTTAATAGTCGAAAGTGATTGGAGGACAACTAACCCCCCTCTCACGCCCACCATTTATCCCAAACACATCCAATCAACATTTTTAGATAGCCATTTTGTTCAACGTAGTTGAAAGTTCTGGAAATTAGGTCTTTGAGGATGACAACCCCCCCAGAGCCCTCAGGGCAAGGGTTGTAAGTTATGCCCTGGGGGCATATGAGGTTTTATTGAAAGCGTTGTCGTAGAAACTTCAAAAAGGGATGCATTCGATTGGAAATTCAAATGGCTAGTGCCCTTTTAATAGTCGAAGTAATAGAGGGCAACTAACCCCCTTCTCACGCCACCTTTTCCCCAAACACATACAATCAAAATTTTGAGATAGCCATTTTTTTCAACCTAGTTGAAAGTTCTGGAAATTATGTCTTTGAGGATGACAACCCCCCAGATCTTCAGGGCAAGGGTTGTAAGTTATGCCCTGGGGGCATATAAGGTTTTTATAGAAAGCGTTGTCGTAGAAAACTTCAAAAAGGGCTCATTCGATGGAAATTGAAATGGCTAGTGCCCTTTTTAATAGTCGAAAGTGATTGTAGGGCAACTAACACCCCTTCCACGCCCACCATTTCCCCAAACACATCCAATCAAAATTTGTAATAGCTATTTTGTTCTACTTAGTTGAAAGTTCTAGAAATTATGCTTTGAGCAGGACACTCCCCCCACAGTCTTCAGGGAAAGGGTTGTAAGTTTTGCCCTGGGGCATATAAGGTTTTCATAGAAAGCTTTGTCGTAGAAACTTAAAAAAGGGCTCATTCGATTGGAAATTCAAAGGGCTAAGTGCCATTTTAATAGTCGAAAGCGATTGAAGGGCAACTAACCCCCCTCTCACGCCCACCATTTATCCAAACACATCCAATCAAAATTTTGAGATAGTCATTTTGTTCAACGTAGTTGAAAGTTCTGGAAATTAGGTCTTTGAGGATGACAACCCTCCCCCACAGACCCTCAGGGCAAGGGTTGTAAGTTATGCCCTGGGGCATATAAGGCTTTTATAGAAAGTTTGTCGTAGAAACTTCAAAAGGGCTCATTCGATTGGAAATTGAAATTGCTAGTGCCCTTTTTAATAGTCGAAAGTGACTGGAAGGCAACTAACACCCCTTCCACGCCCACCATTTCTCCAAACACATCCAATCAAAATTTTTAGACAGCCATTTTGTTCAACCTAGTTGAAAGTTCTGGGAATTAGGTCTTTGAGGATGACAAACCCCTCACAGCCCTTACGGCAAGGGTTGTAAGTTATGCCCTGGGGGCATATAAGGTGTTTATAGAAAGCGTAGTCGTAGAAACTCAAAAACGGCTCATTCGATTGGAAATTGAAAGGGCTAGTGCCCCTTTTAATTGTCGAAAGTGATTGGAAGGCTTGACATTTTTATAGTAAAGATTGATCTGGGTACAATGTATTATTATTATTTTTTTTTTCGTTTAGACCATGGCACTTCGTATCGAAGGAGTTGTCGTAGGAACTTCGAAAAGGGCTCATTCGATTGAAAATAGAAAGGACTAATGCCCTTCTTAATAGCCGAAAGCGATTGGAGGGCAATAGTCCCCCTCTCACGCCCACCCTTCCATTTACTCATTATGTTTAAAAACTAAATGTCGCCTTAAGATTAAATCAAAATGCAATGTGTTAATGCTAATTCCCAATAAGGCATCTTAGCAGTATCCCAAGAATGACTGAGGGTATTATGTTCAAACTTTTGGGGCTACTTCATTTCTTAAAATTTAACCAAATCAAAATAGCGTAAGTGTATCCAAGCTATCAAAGAAAGTAAACAGATTTTTTTTTTGCGAATGGTATCAAGTTTTCTCTTTCAGGTCAACTAGAGGAGGTATGAAACTAAATTAAACACTACTATTTGTGTCCAGATTTTTAAAAGGGTGTATGTTGTTAAAAATTGCTAAAATTTTTCTCCAGCATACAAATAGCATGCCAAACTATACAGTCTTAAAAAAAGAAAAGATTTAAAGTTTTAATTTTTTTTTCCCTGAAAAGACTATGTTAATATAAAACGAACAGAAATTAATTAAAAAACAATTTCCCACAAAATAAGTTTTTCAAAAGAAAAGTAAAGAACTCCATTAAACCAAAAATGAGCAAAAAGAAAATCAAATAATCTACCAAGAGTGAAATTACCACAAATCAGCATCGATAAATAAATTAAAACCCAAAACAAACAGAAATTACAATAAACAACCGAGTCAAACTCAAAACGAGCAGAAATTAACATGAGTAAGGCTCAAAACCCCTATGCCTTCCCAAGGCCAGAACATAATTTGCACTTTACTGAAAAAAATACAAATGAATGTGAATTGTCAGTTTATTCTAGATATACTGATATTAGTAATCAAAATGTTAATATTATTTGATTTATTAAAGTTATGAAAGTAAAAAAATTATATTTTTTCAGTAAGTGCAAATTATGTTCTAGCCTTCGAAAGGCATAGGGGTTTTGAGCCCTGCTCGTGTTAATTTCAGCTTGTTCTGAGTTTGCCTCGGTTATTTATTGCAATTTCTGTTTGTTTTGGGTTTCATTTATTTATCGATGCTGATTTGTGGTAGTTTCACACTTGGTATATTATTTGATTTTACATTTTGCTCATTTTTGGTTTAATGGAGTTCTTTAATTTTCTTTTGAAAACTTATTTTGTGGAAAACATTTTTTTAATTAATTACTATTAGAGAATAAATGAAACCCAAAACGAACAGAAATTAAATAGCCAATCATAGCAAAAAACATACAACAAGTAATAATATAAGTGAATAAAAAAATCTTAAAGCGAGTAATGCTTAAATTGAATATGCAAATCAAGCTTAAAACGAAAAAAAATATTTTGCTATTTAAGTATAAATGAAACCCAAAACGAACAGAAATTAAATAAACAATCAATGCAAACAAACATACAATAGATACTAATGTAAATGAATAGATAAATCTTAAAACGAGTGAAACTTAAATTGAATATGCAAATCAAGCTTTAAACGAACAAAAATCACTACAAACAAGAGTTTAGGTATCGCTTCCTTCTCTCACTGTAAAAGCCTAAAACCTATTGCGACACGGCGATTTACTGAAAACTATATGTCTTGAACAGTCTTGGAAAGTATATACAAAATCATTGAATATTTGATATATAATAATTTTAATTGTTGAAAGATCCATCAGTTCAAGATTTTATTTCACTGTAATTTTATTTTCATTTTCAATGCTGTAAGAATTGGAAAAGAAAATATTGGTAAAATAATTCGTTTTCAGTGAAGCGCCAATGACGCAGTAGGCTTTAGGTTTTAACAGTTAAGGAAGGGGACAATTAGAGGTCTCGAAACAATTTAAAAAGAACTAATAAATTAAACTGAATATTTGATGTATAATAGTATTAATTGCTGAAAGCTCATCAGTTCAAAATTTTACTGTAATTTTAATGTTTATTTTCAATATTAAGTATAAAAGAAAACATTTGTAATACAATTCGTTTTCAGTAAAGCGCCAATGACACAGTAGGTTTTAGACTTTTACAGTGAGAGAAGGAGGCGATACAGCGAGAGAAATCGTATGTTCGGAAGTAAAAGCCCTGTTGAATTCTCTCAAGGACCCCTGGAGCTGCTGAGATTAGAACGATTGCATCAGCTGTTAAAGAGAAGTGTCAGAGACTGGACTTGATGTTCAGCAACCAAGACTCTGTTTCTTTCAACAAAAATTTAGCCACCTTTTACGTCGATTCCACAGTTGGCTCCCGAAAAAGGAAATATACCAGGAATGGCAGGACTTACGACCCATTTATTGACTTTAAAGTGGACATTCTCTGCTTTGTTATTGACAGACTGGTCTCCGAACTTAACCGTCAGTTTGATCTCAACGACTCTCTATTGCAGTTACTTGAGGCCTTCGACCCTACGTCTTATAAGTTCCTTCATCCAGGATTGTGAAGTAAACATATATGCAATATTTAGAAATATGTATATGAAAATGTGTAGATACATTATAGTATCAATAAATTACTATGCTTGAACGTTTATTCCAATATCATGAAAAATCGTCCTTTTCTACAGTGTATAAGGATCGAGGGTTGCCCACTGTCCAACAAACGTTGCATATTTTCACCACGTATTGGGTGCAACATGTGGTATACACATTTTGAAAGCAGGCGACACCATGACATTGGTGGTGGGTCGCAAGCATATTTTGATGAGAAATGAGCGTGCCATTCACTGTTCGTAATTTGATTTGTCAGGTTTCAAGTGGAACGTGTAATTTTAGTAACCTCTTTCCACAAAAACTGCGGATTATCCTGTATTGACTGTGATAATTTTTCAAATTGGCATTTTTTCCAATTTTTCACAACTTTCTCAAAAATTCTGCTTCGTCCTTTTAACTAAACCGAAAACTATACCTGGACGAGGTCTATCGCAATCTTTTTATATTCTCTACCAAAAACGATGAAAGATTTCAGACCATCCCCTTTTTACGCGTGTTAGTTTTTACTGATACAGTAGGGACGGCAACATTTGCGGCAACCTTTAGAGAATGTGATATTTATGCAAGGTAGCATTCAACATCCAGGGGGTCCCCACCATAACGCGAAGAACAAAGAAGATGATATGGTATCTTAATTTTACGCAACGTAGAATTTAAATTTTTTTGATACAACTCTATATCTATTTTATCCCAAGACCTCTTTGTGAACCGCTTCCTCACCCCTGATCCGCCACTTAATGACGCTGGAAGAGAGCAGGACAGTTCTAGATGCGAATGGTCACTAATCAAAAATCTTGAGATACATGTGCTTTCAGGGTCGTCGATTCTTGAAGATCTGTTATAATTAAAATCCAAATCATAGGTGCTACCGGAATTGTGCAGGTACGTGTAGGTCTGATCTTTTTGTAAAATGTGTAGGTGAGATGGAAAAGAAGCTTCTAACATCTAAGAAAGGGAAGCAGCATCATTCTTTAAACCTGTGTTAAAGTCACCGCAAAGCAAAGTTTTATCCCTGACGCCCATTTTATTCTTGGCTTTTGATAATCTGGCACATACTAACGCGAATTT
>CM051265.1:44770908-44808408 GCA_027921565.1 Artemia sinica
TAGATGACGTAGATGCCGTAGATGTCGGACTGTACCGTGAGCAAAATGCGATATATTCAAAATACAAATTCCTTCTTTCTAAAGATAATTCCGACTTCCTATAATTAAGTTAAATCTAGTTTCAAAAATGAAAATTCCTTAATCAGCAAAGAGAAAAAACTGTAGTTAGCCTCAGACAAAGAACGGCGCTATCCAAGCTTTGGATTTCGCTAAGACAGCGGGCAATAAAAAAGATGCTACGCACAATATTTCTAAGGAAGTTTAAATTATAAGAGCCGTGTGAACGTTTGAATCATCAGAAATATTTAAGACAATTTATTGGACGAAGGGTTCGCATCCTTGGGCCACCTGAGCCAATTGTGAGCCAGTTCTCACAGCGCAGGACAAAAAACTACGTTTGATAGTGGGGTAAAAGTGCTTTTTGGATTATTGGTAAATCAGATTCAGGACCATTTAGATAGAACTTTTTCGATGTTCAAGCTTTGCAATTCTCTCATTGTTGTATCTCAGTCACCGTTGTGTCATTTGAAGTGACCTACTGCTGTTCACCTAAATATGTAAGTCTCAAAAAATCCATTGCTTTTTACCTGTGTTTATTTCATTTTATATGTCCGTATCTAGTCTAATGATAGCTAATTAGTTCGCATGTCTCCAAAGGCACGTTCTCAAGGAATCTGATCTCCAGATAGCTCGAAGAGAAGAGGTCACACTTATATGGCTACACATTTCATTTTCTCTCATTAATTGAGGGTGGCGTAGGCCTTATTGGCACGATCTTTAGCGCTATAAGCGGCGCTATCGGAGAACTTATAAGGTGTAAGTTCACAGCTTCAAGGTACGATATTAGATTTGACGCGGTCAATATTTATGACCACAATTAAGCCCAGTCCTTTTCTTCCACCGCAACAATTTCCATTTATAGCAACAAATTTTCCTTCACCGCTACAAATGGCGCGAGTCGGAAATTGGAGAAAAACTTGCGAACTAATTAGGATATAAAACTTTGTAATTTAAATTTAATTATTGGAGAGATACAGACATATAAGTAAAGTGATTAGGCCTATTGCCGCTAAGCTACTACAGGGAAACCCTTTAGATATCTCATAGGAGATAATAGCCTCCCCCAAAATAGGTTAAGTGAAAAAATAAATTTATTTTGAATTGATTCAAAAAAAAATGGCGGACGACCTTAATGACTTATTAATAGTGCAGAAGTTAGTCGCGAAAAATATAGAAATAGCAAAATCTATCCCGGAGTACAATGGTCAATCAGATATTGACGAATTTAATATCCAATTGGCCCAGTTTGTACAATTAACAAAAACAGAGCTAGAAGCGTTAGTTGACATGCTCCTATTACGACTAAAAGGCCAGGCCTTAACCTTTCTAAAACAAATTGAACATACCATAGGCAATGACGCCAACTTGCCAATAAATACGGTGGACAAATTATTAAAAGCATTTAAAGATAGATTTATCGAAACCAGTTCTATAAATAAATTAAAACACGGAATGGTGAGCTTTGATTATTCACAAAACATAAGAGAATATCTTGATAATATAAGCATTTCAGTAGAGGCAAAATATGGAAGAGGTTCAGGAGAACTGTATGAAAAAGTCATACTAAATACCTTTTTGCAAGGGCTACCCCCAAAACTATATAGAATGGTAATATCCAAAATATTCAGACGTTGGATCTTGCAGTTCAGGAGGTAGAGCGATTGATCGAAGTTGATACGATGGTCGCTAATCACAGTAAGGCAAAAATAAATAGCCTAGGCGATTCAAACGCGAACCCAATCTTCAAGGGCGATCAGGCGTCTCCCAATTTCTTTTCAAGGGATAACTCCCCAGTGCCACAAAGAAATAAAACGCAAGAACCCGCTAGGCAAAAAAACAGTACGTTTTCAGCCTGTCAAACAATCTAATTACGAAAATAACCCTACAATAATAAGGTGCTATATTTGTAATAGACCTGGACATATCGCGAGAGAGTGCCGTTATGTCCCCAATCGCATACCAAAAATTGCTGACGGTAGTACGCAAAATTATGGCAACCATTTCTTCGGAAGAACAAATTTTAGCGCCGGTGGTGCGCTAGGCTATAGCCAGGGAAGATTGCGCCAATCAGTACCTTACAACGCGTACAAACCAAATTTTTATACGCCTCCCCCAATAGACAAATTAATTACCGATTTGAAAACCCAAATAATCGCCAAAGCCAATATAATGCGAGAATACTATATAGAAATCACAAAAACTTGCCGACGGGACATGAAAATTTCGCAAGCCAACGGCATTGGCAGTCAGCGCCAGTAAGCGGCACTGACGCAAGACACCCAAGTTACCATAATAATAATATGGCGAAGGCAGACAGATGTAAATCAATTAGATATGCCTACGGAACCTCATATGCCTGAATATCTATTACAGGCACCGACACATGAAATAAATCCTCAGGGAAACGTTTCAGGCCCCTCAGATATATAATTGGGTGCCCAGAATATTTAATAGGTCCAAAACAATGGTAGTGCCGTCTTGTAGTGATAATAATAATAGTTCGCCTATATTTAATGATTTTTGTGTAGAAAACATTTACTTTAAAGCCTTAGTTGACAGCGGAGCTACAGTCAATATCATAAGCTCCTGCGTATTTAATATGTTGCCTCCCCATATTAGACAACAAAGAAATTTTAATAATCCCAATTTAACTAGTGTGACAGGACATAAATTGGATGCAAGAGGTTCAATTTGCCTAAACGTAAAAAGGGACAATAGGATATTTCAGACAAATTTTATAATATGCGATAACTTTCCGTATGAAGCAATTATAGGTGCAAATTTTTTAAGGTCCAATAGAGTACTATTAGACGTAGCAAACGAGAGGCTTGTCTACCCAGCTAAGATAGGGGAAAAATTTCTACATTAAGAAATCGTAACAGAGGTTACGAAGACAACGTAACAGTAAACAAAATTTCTGACGGTATAATGTCGCAATCTTTTGAACCTCATGTCTCACAAGGAGGAAAGGAATAATCAGAAACTTTGCCAATTATTCTGAAAGACATTGCAGAGATGAAGTAAATTTAAATAATAAAGGTATTGAATCCGCAAAAATAAAAATAGGAGATATGCGACAGTACAGGTCGAACGAAATCAAGAAAATAGCGGAATTATGGAAAAACATAGTAAAACCCAACGTGACGCCACAAGATGCCGCAATGGCGCAGCATAGCGCCAGTATGAATCTAATAAAAAAATGAAAATAAAGAGAAATATTACGGATTCGCGATAAGGAAAACAAAAGTCCCTCCCAAAACGATGCAAAAAATTCAAATATCACAAATGATTGAACCAGTGGTTAGCAAATCCGAAATATGGTTTGCGACACCATCAAACGAAATTCCTGAAAATCTGCTATGTGAGGAACAGATTATATCTTATGACAAAGGAGAAGGTTTTATTTGGGTAACTAATAACCACGAAAATGATACAATTACAATAAAAAAGGGGACGTGTTTAGTTCAAATCCAGGTTTTAACGGAGAATGATTTAAATAGGATGAAGGAAAACTTATAAAATAGCTAGGCAAGAGTTGGAAAAATGTAAAAGAAACCAAGAGCTAAGAAACCAACCCAAAGTCAAGGGGAGTATAGATTTCAAAGTAGGAGACTGCGTCTACCTAAAGAACGAGGCAAAAACGGAAGGAAAAAACTTTCCAACAAACATTTTGGACCGTACAGAATAGTCAAAAAGTACGATAACGACTATACCTTTAAAATGGAGAACCCCGATAGTGGAAGAACTTACAAGGCACATGTTAGCCGAATAAAAAGAGCCAAATTTCCTGAGAGATGGGTATCACATCCATCCTCTACAGATTCGTCCGATGCAGAAAATGAGCCCCCTAGATCAAGATTGGCAGAGCTAAAACCCCTTAATTTTAAACAAGATTATTTGAAGAATGACAGTGATGAGGAAAACTTTGAAGAATTTTTAGCAATGAAAAATCTAGTTATTCCTAAGAAAAAATCCCTAATACCAGGATTTTTTCCTGAAATAAAAACACCAAAAGATCCAAAAAGTTATTCATCGGCGAGCGCAGGAGAACTAGATTATACAATATCTCCAAAAACCCAATTTTTCCCCGATAGAATTTCGACCCCTTGTCCCCCAAAAGATTTCCAGACGATATGGTTTCCCCTGCAACACCAATAGAAAGGCCCCTGTCATTGCAGGAAGAATTAAACAGAGCTGTAGAAACCCCCGGTATTACTGTAAAGAAACCCCCCCCCCAAAGATTCAACTAAAACAAATCTGCGAGAAGCTATGGATTTAATAAATTTTCCCATAAAAACGAGTCAAAGTACATTGCCCGAGAATAAAACTCCCAAGGATGACCAGCAAGGACAATATCATGATATAACTGTGTCCAAGGTCAAGCCTAAACAGTGGACTTCATGGAGGGAAACCCTAGTGCAAAAAATGCCCCATCCCCCTGAGGACATGGCATTCAAACAGTGGAGGAACCCCGCAAAAACTCTTGATTCCTCCCAAAGCTCTCAAGAATCTTTCAAATCTCCCGAGTTGAAAACTCAAGGCGAGGACTTAGAGAATAAACCTTCTACTTCCAGAGGAGTAGAAATTTACGAAGGAAGGGCAGGTGATACCTCAAAAAGTGCCACCTCTAAAAGTTCTAATCCGGATTCGTCGGAAACTAGTTCCGAAGAGTCTGACGGCGAATCAGACCATATAGTAGTTAAAGAAATAGGGAAATCAAGACCGACTTCAGCAGCCGCACACGCGAAACAAACGAAATTAAAAGGGCAAGAATTTTTGAAAAAACAATACAAAAAGTTTGACCTTATTTCGCTAGAAAAACCGAAAAAGAAAAAACCGCAAGAAACAGAGGAGAAAATAACGACACAGTCAGGTAGAACGGTTAAAAAACCTGACAGATGGAAATATCCCTAATTAATGTAGACAAATTTCAAATCCCTTGGTATAAATTATTTCTGAAACGTATGAAAACTTACCAAAGAAAAGAGACGCCTATAAAAATAATAATAAGGAAACATTAATAGAGAAGATTCTAAACTCAAAACTGACCTATTAAGTAGGTAACTGATGGAAAGAAATTAATCCTCATATATATAAAACTATTTTGCCTTAGTGCAGATTATAATTATTTTAGGCCTACACATAAAATAGGATACCAGTGTAATTATGTGCTGCACGCTTGCTTATTCATGTGTTTCTTACTCGAGAAATATAATGTAAAATTAAATTGTATAGCGATTACTAGCTACGCTTTAAAGTTATATCTCAACCAGTCATAGAGGTATATCACGACCAGAATAAAGCTCGGAAGTCCTAACTTTACTTTCCTAACCTATCTAATCCTAAAATATTTATTCTGTTTTACGCCTACAAATCAGTTTTCTTTGGCAAATGCCACAAAATGATTATATAATAAAGAAATAACCTAAGTTAAAAATTAAAGTGCTCTTGAAAAAATATAATAATAACAAAGTAGTAAACAAACGAATTTTGCAAAAAACGGGTAAAATTAATGATAAATTAATTCTAGAAACAAAAAATAAGATGAGGCTTAAGAATATCATCATAATCCTCGTTGTTCACGCAGTGGCCCAAGATATTGTAAAACATGGAGTAATATTCAAGCATTAAAATTCATTGCTAGCTAGCCATGACGCAAGGAAGATCTTTATGAAATTGGACCCCAAACCCTTCGAGACCTTGTTTCAACAAGTAACAAGACTAGAAAGAAACACGAATGAACCAAAAAGAATCGACCAATTTCTGGTGGAACATACTATTGGCCGTATGTTTCGTATTCGCGACTTCCCTGACCATAAGAACCATATTGACTTGTAATTACGTTAAAATCCTGAGACTAAGAAGGCGAAAACCAAGAGAAGAACACGGGGAAACGGCTGAAATGCAGAGGTTAAACCGGAACCCCATGAGAGCGTCTAAGCCAAGAAAAAGGGAAGACATGAGAAAACGAGTGGGTATAGAGGTCTCCACTCGTCCTTGCTATGTCTTGTTCCCTCATTGTAAGGTTGTTTACGTAAAACCGTGTGGTTATGACGCTGCAACATGCGTTTCTTAAACAGCACGGACGTGCGTGAACAATGCAGGCATGAAATATGTTGTAAAATTAGACCTCAAACTTAATAATGTAGAGTAAATTATGTTTATTTGATAAGTATTGAAGAATTAAATAAGCCCTTTATCGTTGTTTCCTTTCTCAAAACAAATTTGAAGACATCTCTGTTTTAGATTTCCCAATGGGAATTATGTCGTTTTATTATAACCAACGTTATATAGTAATATCAGTGTATCTTTTTATATTATCTTGTGGGGTAATCGCCACCCTAAAATGTACCCAATCGATACGTAACTTATTTGTACTATGAGTATTTACTTTAAAGAACGTGTGATTCTGCCTCGTTATTTTTATTACAGGAAGTGGATTGACATATTGGATATCGATCATTACAATGAGTTGCCCAGTGCAGATACAACCTAGTAGCATCTATTTTCATCATACCTCAACCAACGAAGAGTACTCACCATACACCCCAGGCAATTTTCATCCCAGCTTCATCTACGAAAACAACAGTTACCCTAGATCGTTGTTTCCTCGACCATGAACCATATTACGTATCAGGTAACATTATATTTGAATCTCAGTATCCAGTGCACTATCGAACTATATAATCACATAAATTCTGAGAACCCCATCGATCAGTACAAGACATAAGTACATAAATATCGCCTTTGATAATCATTATGGACCCATATACCATATGACCGTATAGTTATGATATTTGATGACCCCAAAAACTATTTATGTGTCACAGACTTACGCGTCGAATCCCTTTCGACCATCTCTCGAAATCCATCCTATCCCCTCTGTGTGGAAAGTTCATATCTCTGTTACCCATAAATGTTACGAGATAATTTCTGAAAAATGGACCTGGAAACCAAAATTAACCCCAGTGACCAACCCCTCAGTGACAATATACTCCTCCCACAAGTTAAAGACAATATGTTGAAGGAGTCACTATAGTTTGATGTCGACCTGTTCCAAATCCAAACTTCAATTCCCCCGTGATTAACCTAGGAATCACCGCAAATGGTTAATAGACGCAAGCCATGAGCTAACAATTTTATAAGAGACACAAATGAACAATTTTATGACGAGAATACATTCTCTATGTGCCTCAAAATATCCCAAAAATGATATGCTGAGAAGAAAATAAACGCACTCCCAGTGTTCGACCCCTTAATGATAAGGCACCCTATGAACTGTCAAAAAGCAGGTGAGAATGAACTCTGATAGCATATTCCCACACCTGTAATTGGAAGCATCATTTCCCAGTTGACAATTAGAGAAAGCTTGTCATGTGAACACAATCGTGCTTGAACTGTCCCATGAAGAAACCATAACGTAAGTGCTTCAAAAATTTTGCCAAGACGAAAAGAGTGAAGGACAATAATTTACAACAGAAGGATTGAGTACGTTAAGGACTCGAATGGTGATGAAATAGATGTGAATTTACATAGGTTACTTCTTAATAACTTTACGTTAACTATATGTTACCTCCAATACCCTATCATTAACGTTGTGTAGCAAACATCCCCAGTGAAAGTGTTTTAATGTTACCAGTGAACATGGTAAACCAATATTGTGTGTTTTAAATCGTTCTTGTATGTAGTGTTAGATGTCCAGATAGAGTTATGTGTAGCGTTGTCGAGCTATTCATTTAATGTAGCATAGATAGAAAGTAGTGTGCCATATAGACAGCAAAATAAAAAAAAGCCTTGTAAAAAGTGAATTCAAAAAAATCTTATGTAAAGGTAGAATAGCCCTAACCTTGTTGGAATGTAAAAGTAATCAGTGTTAGATGTAGAAAAAAAATATCTTTAGTATAGTAGCTAGCCTAGAACCATGAATAATCTTAGTCCGGTAGACGAATTTTAGATAGGGATGTAGAATAAAATAAGAAAAGTAATAGAGAAAATTTTTAGCACTCCTGATTAAGCCATAACATAAATATAAAATAATTATGTAGAAGAAATAGTTAATAAATTGCGAACATTTCAAAAGCCCAAAGGCAAGCAAGTCATAATGACGGGACGTCATTAATTAATGGGACGGGTAATATGTACCGTGAGCAAAATGCGATATATTTAAAATACAAAGATTCTTTCTTTCTAAAGATGATTCTGACAGAATTAACGTCCCTAATTGAGTTCAAATACAGCTTCCAAGAGCAAATTCCTTAATCAGCAAAGAGAAAAATTGCAGTCTAGCCTCAGTCAAACAACGACGCTAGTCAGCTTTGAATTTCGCTAAGACAGTGAGCAATAAAAAAGATGCTACGCACAATATTTCTAAGGAAGTTTAAACTATAAGAGCCGTGTGAACGTTTGAATCATCAGAAATAATTAAGACAGATTATTGGACGAAGGGTTCGCATCCTTGGGCCACCTGAGCCAATTGTGAGCCAGTTCTCACAGCGCAGGACAAAAAACTACGTTTGATAGTGGGGTAAAAGTGCTTTTTGGAGTATTCGTAAAGTAGATTCAGGACCATTTAGATAGAACTTTTTCGATGTTCAAGCTTTGCAATTCTCTCATTGTTGTATCTCAGTCACCGTTGTGTCATTTGAAGTGACCTACTGCTGTTCACCTAAATATGTAAGTCTCAATAAATCCATTGCTTTTTACCTGTGTTTATTTCATTTTATATGTCCGTATCTAGCCTAATGATAGCTAATTAGTTCGCATGTCTCCAAAGGCACGCTCCCAGAGGAATCTGATCTCCAGATAGCTCGAAGAGAAGAGGTCACATTTATATGGCTACACATTTCATTTTCTCTCATTAATTGAGGGTGGCGTAGGCCTTATTGGCACGATCTTTAGCGCTATAAGCGGCGCTATCGGAGAACTTATAAGGTGTAAGTTCACAGCTTCAAGGTACGATATTAGATTTGAAGCGGTCAATATTTATGACCACAATTAAGCCCAGTCCTTTTTCTCTCATCGCTAAATTTTCTTTTATAGCCACAAGTATTTTTCCTTCATCCCGCTACAGGACATGACGTGGACATGTCGTAGAGTAGAGTCGTAGAGGAAAATCGTGGCGGCAAGCATTTACAAAGGTGTACTCGAGTTATCCTGATAATTTCATACTTTCTTGCACTGGGGTATATATGGTTCTGAGTAAAAATGACATAAATAGGGTCAAAATGGGATGTTATCGCTATAATTTTTTGCTTTATTTACCACAATCGATCGAATCCGTCGGTTAATTAGCTGGTATCTTGCCACGAACACTGGCCTTTGCCTTAAAAAAAAAAAAAAAAAAAAAAAAAAAAAAAAAAAAAAAAAAAAAAAAAAAAAAAATCAAATTTAACTGATAATGCGCCAATCCGTTTTGGTCCTAAAATGGTCTTATCGGCAAAACTTTTTGTTAATTTACAGTGGAGCATATTGTGCTCCACTTCTTTCCCTCTTTGTAATAACTATGGAATATATTTATTATTATTATTATTACATAGAAACTACACTTAAAAATAAAAAATAAATAGCCAATGCATATCTACATTATACAAAATATCTCCAACTTTAAACATACACATGACTCACTAGAAAACAATAAAACCGCATAGAAAAACGAGAAAACAAATTAGCTTCATATAAAATAGATAGAAAGTACATTTAAAGAAATAAAAGTAATAACAAGTGTATATTTGCACTATGTAAAAACATTCTGGACTATATACCATGTAAAAGAAGAGCGGACCAAGGATGGTTCAGTATAATTTCATTATATTTTCATTAAATTGAAAATAAAGCTTCCTCAGGGTCGCCTACTTCAAGCCTCCAAACTATTCTTGAATTTTGGGCTCACATGGAAACTGAAGCAGGTATTTAGTAAACCATAAGAAGCACAAATGAGTTATTTCGTTTATCTGACTTGTAAAAATCTTCCAAAAGGGAGCCACATAAGAATGTGGGGAAGGGCGAATGGATTGAAAAAGAGAGACAATACAACTTCGACTTAAGTATTATATTGCGCTAACAATGGATGCATTTACAGTAGCAATTTACGAAGGATATGGTTTATCTGGAGTTGCAAAAGTGTGAGAAAAAATTGGATCATTGGAAGGTGCAAATATATCATACTTTCTTCTATCTGAATCAGAGACAAACCCAGAGTGTTTAGTAAGTAGTGCAAATTAAAAAGGAAAATTTTAAAAGAATGCATATTCCATTATAAGGGTTGTCTATTTTTTAATCATACGCTGTTTCATTGTCGAACTGAGTTACTACAGGCAGAGAATTCTTAACTGAAATCTTTGGGGCCAGTTGAGGCTCAGAGCTCTGGAATTCATCAGGATTTATGACATAAATAAATCATATTTATGATCGGGAAAGGGAGTACAAAAAATACATTTATAATAACAAAGGCGACTTGATTAGTCATTGTGTAACATTTCGGTAAAAAACTCTACAAAAGCAGAAAAGCCATTTTAGTTATCAAATACTGAATATCCATTAGAAAAATAACATTTCTTAAGAGAGTTTGGTTGAAAATAAGTTTATTCGAAAACACATTTGTCTTGCATTAAAAAAAAAAAAACAAAAACAAAAAATAAAGAAAATTAATACAGATACGTATCTAGCATTCTCATGAAGCAAATTCTTGCTTGTCATACCCATTGGTAAGTCGTAAAAATAAAACCGAATCCTTCTCTTCCCTTTAAATTTAGATACATGAGTAGGATTAGCAGATAAAAGGCCAAATACTTACGATTTTAGCCTTCGACAGCAAAGCATGAGCTCGTTTCGGCACGAGCTCTCCGTCAAAATAGGTGGCACTCTTTTCAAACAATACGTCATCTGTACTGTTATCGATTGGGGTTGGAAAAAATTTCATATACCTACGAAAAAGATCTTTTTTATAGCTATTCGAATCCTAAAAGTCCTTTGGATTAAGTTGAATAAGTAAGCAAGGTGAAATAAGGTCAGAGACAGGTACGAGATATTTCGTAAGCGAGAAATTATCAGGTCCCAATAAGGTAAAATTACGGAAAATTAAGATCATGAGTTGCGGCATCAGCTGCAGCCTAGTAAAGAACGAACCACGTCCCATAGTAACCGAAAGCTGAAAAACACGTTTCCGAAGGAATTATCGAGCGAGAATCATTTCTCAAGTAATGATTGTCTTGGTAGTATCAGGGTAAAGTACCATACAGCAGGAAAATAGCACTTTCTGGTGTCATTTTCACATTGAAGGAGGCTAGAAGACAAGAAACTGTCCATTGAAAAAAAGGAAAAGTTCCCAAATACTGTATTTCAGGAGTAACAACTATTATACATATGTATTCAACAGAATTTTTTGCATAACATCTTTGCATGACAACTTCATAACGAGCCTGAAACCCCTTAAATATGACTTGACAACCAAATCAAAATTAGAAGTGCATTTTTTGATATCGCCATCGACGTAATGTTGATTATTCCCTTTCAATCTCCCTTTTTTCTACAAATACCTTGAAACAGGAGGCCTAGTAAGCTATACTTCAGTTTTTTTTTCCAATCTTCAATTTTTCAACATTTCTCTCTCCCGATTAAAACACTTCTGAGACTGTTAGCAAAAACTTGTGTTCGCACGGGCTAATTATTACTATTAGCTAACAACTGAACGACCAAAAAATGGCTATAGTTTTTCCGGTTACACGCTGCGAACATACTGTAGCAATGACACGGTTTAAATAACACCAACCTCGTGTATAGGAACCCGTTTTGTGTTTTCTTCACTCTATCGTCTCTCAAGCTACCAAGAATAGTGATATCCAAGTTTATTCTACAAAATTTTATGACAAAAAACTAATGCTTCGTAGCCTATGCAACATATATCTATTAAACAAGCGCAAATATACAAAAATTACACTTTACTGAAAACACAAAAACAATATATTCTTTTTGCAAAGTAAAAAGTATTGGATATTTTTTACTTATAAAAATAAAACATCCTTATCTATTATGGGTGGATTCAATGCTTCCACTAAAGCGCTTCTTTTGCATAATCCAGCAAACAGAGGGAACTATCCCCAGTTGATTTATTTGTTCTAGTTTTATAAATCTATTTTTCATCGGCTACAAAGCAATAATTTCTGTTGTTTCCAGCTTCAACTTCGCTCTTTACTTCCACAATAAATTCATTTATTTTCTTAGAATTTGTAGCAAAATGGATAAAAATATTGAAGAATTTCATGAAAGGCAAACAAACCGGAAGCATCATAAGAGCTGGGATGTAAGCGACGCGCTTGCGAGGTTACCAACGCCAGGCAGCTTAATGTTGCAAAGCGATTAAAGTGGTCAAAATTTAAAGGCACACCGCATAGACTTTCCTTTTCAGGAGATGAGACAATAATAATCAGAATCACTGAAAAAAATAGCGCTCTTGAAACCTTTCCTAA
Organism: Artemia sinica; assembly: GCA_027921565.1. Classification (NCBI taxonomy): domain Eukaryota; kingdom Metazoa; phylum Arthropoda; class Branchiopoda; order Anostraca; family Artemiidae; genus Artemia; species Artemia sinica. Next base: position 44,783,433 of record CM051265.1, read on the forward strand.
TTTCTTTCGCTTTCTTTTTTCAGCTCCATTCCTCAATCTTGGACTTTTTAATTTTTAAATAGAGCCTGATTTGTTAAAGTTTCATCTTAATAGACATGGATATTCTTATAACTATTCTTTACCTTAAGACCCAGAAAATACATTATTTACCTTTAATTCAGCATATAATATCACGTAAGGGTTCTCCTTAACATTAAGGTGTGTAGACGTTTCCAAAAGCAAAGGGCTCATTCACAATGAGATTTGATTAATACTGAGATTTAGCTCGCGCTTATTTGAGCCAATCGAGAATTTCCGTAGAATTTATTAGCCAATCAGAAGAATCTTACGAAAATTGATCCAAATTTGATTGGGTCAAATTTGCGATAGCTAAATGTCAGTATTAGTGAGATCTTTTAGGTGCCTAAACGGTTATAGACGGGCATTCTTTTTCTTACTTTCTCTTTTTAATGATTAGCTTTTTAACCTTGTATTTTATTTATGTAATCTACAATTGTATTTTTAAAATGGATTCAAATGTTACTAGGAAATTAAAGTATAAAATAATGGTAAATATCGTGTCAAGAATACTTGTTACAACCATTGCAACACTTAGCAAAACTGTAGACGTTATCTTTGATCACCTATAATGCTGCTGTCAAATTTTTCACAGATTTTGACTAAGTAAACTGGCCACAAAGCTCTTTTCATTAAAAGAGCTTCCAAAATAATTGTTTTACCTTATATCGGTAAAATTAAGCTATGCTTATGCGAAGAAAGAAATCCAAAATCCTAAGGTTGTGTTTTGGGACTGTGAAGTAAAAACATTATTTTGTTATGCATTCAGACCTTATTTGAGTTTTGAAAAAAGAATTTAAAGTTTTTTTTTAGCAATAAATTATTTTCATTATAAAACATCATCACTTAGAGATTGAAAAAAAATCAGCAGAGTTTCGAAGTCGCAAGAGCTATGAAACAGCTATTTGAAAATTCAAGAAATATTCCTACAAAATTTATCCCTAAGTCGGTATAAAAATAAGTAAAACTAGGACCAATTCAGAAAAATGCCATGAATAGAGGGTATAAAGATAACCAGGGTATAAAGAATATGGATGGCATTATGCATAAGTTTAACGGAATACAGCTATAATCACAAGTAAAAATTTTAAAAGAACTGGCACCTCTTCTTTTTCTACATTTATCAAGGAAACAGGGTGGTAATATTAAATTGGTAGAGCACAATGAGCACCCCAAACAAGTAAAATTTTTAAAAAGAACTGGCATCTCTTCTTTTTCTACGTTTATCAAGGAAACAGGGTGGTAATATTAAGTTGGTAGAGCACAATGAGCACCCCAAACCAGTGAAAATTTTAAAAGAACTGGCACCATCTTCTTTTTCTACATTTATCAAGGAAACAGAGTGGTAATATTATGTTGGTAGAGCACAATGAGCACCCCAAAGCAGTAAAATTTTTAAAAAGAACTGGCACCAGTCTTCTTTTTCTACTGTTTATCAAGGAAACAGGGTGGTAATATTATGTTGGTAGAGCACAATGAACACCCCAAAACCATAAAATTTTTAAAAAGAACTGGCATCTCTTCTTTTTCTACGTTTATCAAGAGCACTCGGAAGAGACAAGTCGGAAGAGGCACTTAAGTCAGCAACTTAATAGCTCACAGCAAGTTTCAAATCTTCTCTTTGTACACGATAAAATATATTTAAATTGCCCCCTGTCAATTGGAGTATTATCAAACTAGCGAACGTAGATAAATCTTTTATTTTTATTAATTTTGACTATATCATATAGCAAAAATAATAGACGCTTTTCCTAATCCAGAATCGCCTTCCAATTAAACACATTCGATATTTTACAGAAATAACTGGCTCTGATAAATAATTGCTGAAAATAAAAAAAAGACGTTCTGTTATAAGCATTTGAATTTGGCTACATTTTATTACTTAGTCGTCAATTTATATACCAAACTGACTGGTCTATTAATGTTGACGAAAAATCGTGCTAAATTTCAAATTTTCTCAACCGATACAAACCTTTGCTGAATTTCACAACAAAATACTATACATAAATCGCAACATGACGAGCTGGTAAACTGCCAAATATAGTTGGAAAGAATGGTAGACCCAGCCAGGAAACTGTACACAATATAGAGAAAATTAAGAAAGATACACAAGGAAATCTGGTTACCCTGCCATCTATTATAAATCCCTGTCACTGTCCAGCGATCTATTAATATTACAAGAACTGCGTGGCAGGCATTTGTAATAAAGTTGAGGTGTAATTTTTCCTTCATCCTTTAAGCACTTTCAATTCGTTCTTAAAACTTATTTGTAAAAGAGTCTGTTGGATTATATGATAGCTTCTTGTATGTTTTTTCATCATTTAGTAAACTTACTTGTGCCCTAAATTATATGGAACTTCCCAAAATTCATAAGCCTAACCTACCATTACGACCAATTGTGTCTAGTACCAAGTCAACCCCAACAAGTGTTTTGAGCAAATGGTTAGTGTCAGTCTGTAAACCACTTTTGTTTACCACAATTTCGTATATTAAGATTCTTCGAATTTGGTTGAAAAACTGAAAAAATGTATAAATTTCTTCGAATTCTTGCTTATCAAGCTTCGACATTGTATCAATGTACACAATATTGATGTAGAAGCAGCCGAAACTCTTCTAGAAGGAAAGCTTTTAAGAAATTTAGATTTGGTAAGTGGCAAAACAGATTTGTGAAGTTTCTGTAATTATATATTTAGTAAGGTTGTGCAATAAGTCTCTTATTTTTTTTCAATTTAAAGGGGAGTATTTCGAACAAATAAATGGTCTACCTATGGGGCCCCTTTATCTCCTTATTAGCTAATATTTTTGTGGAGAATATTGAAACAATTGCGTTAGATTCATATTTTTTAAACATATTTTCTGGGGCCGGTATATGGATGACATTATTTCAGTATGGGATTATGGGAGGAGGAATTAAAGGATTTTTGGAACATCTTATTGTTTGGGGGGGGGGATTTAAAGTTTACTGTTGAATTGGAAGAGATGGGAAACTTACTTTTCTTGACGTTCTTCTTTTGAAAAATCAAAATATCTGGATTTTAAAATTTACAGAAAACCGACAAATGACAATAGATTTTTGTCTTATAGTTTCGGTCACGCTCGCCGAGTAAAAATTGGTTTGATCATTTCTTTAACTGATCGGATCTTTAGTATTTGCTCTCGCAAAATTTGTTGAGGAGGAGTTGTCTTTTCTAAGGAAAATACTAATAAGCAACATGTATCCAGAATGGTTAATTACCAGACTTTTTCAAAAGAAGAAAAGGTTTCTAGAGATTTCTAAGGAAGTCTTGGAGACAACTCGGAGAAGGACGTTTTTGTTCCTTACATATGTACCCCCGGGCTAAGTGAAAACTTGAAGAATTTTACAAAGCAATGGTCTACAGCGGCGGATCCAGGGGGGCCGGGGGGGGGCCCCGGGCCCCCCGCCCCCCAAGATTTTCTGGCGCCCTCTCATCCATCGTGCAAACGACCCTTTTTTGTGAATGATTCAACTAGGGCCGACGCTAAAAAAAAAAATCGGATACGCCGTCTTTTTTACTTTCTTTTTATCACATTATCTAAAGTTCAAATCCGACATTGCACGAATCATGATTATTGGGTTTATTTTTGGGACGTGCTAAACGAGCAAAACATTTTGTGAATGCTTACGAGAAACGCATGTCTTTGGGGAGTTGCGTGGGTGGTTAGATCCAACCGGCGGGAGGCTAGGCGCGAGCGACCCTGCCACTGCCTTCGGAGTATTTTTGCTCCGTGTGTTAGACCAGTTAGACGGAAACGCATTTAAAATGGATCGGAAAAAAAAAATCAGGGCATGAATATAGAACAGAGAAGAAACAAAGAATGATGGCGGAAAGCCGTAAAGGATCGAGGGACATCTCTGATTATTTTGCCAAGAAAGATCAGATTAAAGGTAAGCTTTTAAAGATAGAACAATAAGGAAGGAGTGTCGTTTAAAGTGGGTATCAACACTTCTAATTTCTAGCTTTAGCCCATTGTCGGATAGCTTTCCTGATAAGGCTCATTCGTCAAGCTTCATCGCGTACCAGCTGCTTTTGTTGTTATATATTGCATACGGTCCCTCTTGTACAGTGTTCTTCGTATGCAATTTGTCCGAAGCGTTTGACCTGATTTTTACCAGCCCACTCGTCTCGCCTGACGGTTATGATATTGGCTTAAAGCAGTATTTTTACCGACACACTGTGTCAGCTCTGAAATTATCTTTCAAATTCTTGCAGTTAAAGCTCTCTCTCTTTAAGCCTTGTAAACTTCGGTGATAATTGTTTCGGGTTTCAGCTCTTGAAAAATATTTGTTAGCATATGTCGGGGATCGGTTCTTGGGGTTGCAAATTAAATTAGTGATGTTTTAGGGTGGTATTTTATTTTAAAGTCCGGGTTTCCTAGAAATAGTTTTGGGGTATGAAAGTTTCAAGATTGTTGGGGGAGTTTAAAGTTAATGTTGCTGATTCAGTTTTATTTTCAAATTTAGTTCCAATTCTGCCTTCACCATGTTGAGAGTTAAATCTACTAAAGCAAGCCATTATACAAAGTGTATATACGTTTACAATAATGTCTTGTGCAAACTTTAAAAGAGAAACTTTTTTTGTTAGATGTTGAGACGACGGCAACTTCTGATGCCCCACTCTGAGTCGACGGTCGGAATGCACAAAAACGCATTCAGCCAGGAGAACGAACTGTCACCAACAACTCCGTCCACTTCACAGACGGCCTTCATAACAAACTTCGGCGAAACGACACACACTGATCAGCTGACTGAAGGATCAAGAAGCAGTACTCAAACCTTGTGGTACATAGCCCAACACTGATTTCACAGTCGCCCCCGCACCCGCAGCAGAATCAAAGCGCTATTTTTTTCGCCTGAAACTGACTCTCACGCCGTCGAATGACTTTGGTATTGCAGTAGCGCTGAAAGAGCGAAATCAGTTGTCTTCTGGCGAAATTATGTTTTTTATGAACGAAAGGTGGAAGCCGAAGAACCAATCTGATCTTCCAGTCTCGACACAAAGAGAAAAGGTGGCGAAGTCAAGCGTCGCTTGAATACCGAACATCTTGCCGGTATCCTTGGCTCGCAGTGAGTCGTCATCCAGACCACGAAGGCCTTTGTGGCAGTGTTTGTGTTTTGATGAGGACCAACGAAAGCGGAGGAGGATGGTCGGCTTTATCTGGAGGCGGCGGAGGGCAAAAAATGGGAAAGTTGGTCTTGAAAGCCGCTAAAAGACTATTCGAAACTTACCGGGAAAGATGGTGCCTGACAAACCATGCTGAAGCACAGTTTCACAACACACTGCCAGGAAAAAGCTGCCGCGCTGCTAACAACGTTTCAGCGCGGTAGTCAAGATCAAGATATCAGGAATGCTGCTGGACTGTGAAAGGGTCAAGCAAATACAGTCAGAACCGTGCACTCTTGAGAAGCGTTGTTGAAAGCTGTCAAGCTTTGCGGGGCACAGAATATCCCCCTTCGTGGCCACCGTGATGATGGCAAACTTGATATCCAAGACTCTGATGTCATTACAGCAGTAAACGACGGGAATTTCCGCCACCTACTTCGGTATCGGATTCAGAGTGGAGACTCGCAACTTAAAAATTTACTTGAAAATGCACCGAGCAGACGCCAATATAACGAGTAAACAGATCCAGAATGAACTGATTGGAAACAATTGGGGAAATGATTTAAAAACCGAGAGTAGTGAGAAAAGCAAACAAAGTAACGGTTTGGTGTCTTCTTGCGGACGAGTCAACAGACAGGGCAGACCAGGGAGCTGATGGTCATTGTTTGTCGTTATGTGTGTAAAAACCGAGCAGGGATACGTGATTCGAGAAGATCCTTTTGGCAGTTGTCGATGCCTTTCAAACCCTGTCAAGACTCGCTGGAGATGAGGAAAGTGACGACGGTATGAAGCATCGAAGAGAAGCTAGACGGCAAGAGCCTCGGGAAGCTACTGTTGAGTGAGGTCAGGAAGTCAAATCTGGATTTGTCAAAGTGCGTTGGTCAAGGATACGACAAAGCTGGCTAGCATGGCAAGCTTGACAAATGGTGCTGCTGCTGAAGTTAAACGCCAGTGTGAACTGGCAGATTACTTCCACTGTTGTGAGCCATGCCACAAATCTCTCATGTTCAAAGATAGTTTCAGTTCCCATTCTGCGCAATGCCCAAGACGTTGTTCGAGACACAATTTCTCACTTCAGCTCAAGTGCCAAGAGAACAAGACTTCTAAAAAAGCATCTTATCGCGGACAAAGCTAAAACAGAGACACTCGTCAGTCTTTGTACCACGAGATTTGTAGAGAGACACGAAGCAATCAGCAGGTTTTGGGACTCCCTTCCGTCGATCGTTTCTGCTCTGCAGGAGATGGAAGGATGGCACGATCGAGAGGCAAGTAGCAGAGCTTATGCATTACGATCCTGCATTGAAAAATCAGATACACTCGTAGGACTGGTTTGCCTGAATTCGTTTTCGTCGATCATGAAACCTTTGGCCGAGTCACTACAACCGAAGGATGGTGACCTCGTGAGAGCCTTGTCCCTCATTAGCAGCGTGAAGGCAATGCTGGAAGATATGCGATCACATGCCGAAACCAAATTCAGACTGCTTTACGAAGATCTTCTGAAAATGGCCGAAAAGATTGATGCTACCATCAAGGTAACGCAGCCACGCATAGCTTCACGTTTCTACATACCGGGCAGGGGTACCCAAGATGGATCCAGAAAGTCATTATAGGATGGCAGCATTTATTCCAGCCCTGGACGCCATGCTGCTTGATTTTACGGAGCGGTTCAGCTGCCATTTTACGAATGCTGCAAAACTTTCAGCTTTGATCCCGGCTGTGGTTAATGGCAAACGCTGGGAGGACGTTCAGCCAGGGTACGAAAAGTACAAGGAGCTGCTCGTGGGTACGGAGATAGACGTTTAAAACCGAGAGATTTGGAACAAGTATTGGTCTAGAGGAAACCGTGCAAAAACCGAAAACAGCTATTTCAGCGCTGAACAGTTGTCAGGAAAATGTATTTCCCAACATCTTCGCATTGTTGACAATTCTCGCGACGCTTCCTGTGTCAACCTGTGAAGCAGAACGAATGTTTTTAAAGGTTGACAGGACATGTTCATCAATACGAAGCACGATGACTGAAGAGAGGTTGGAGGCTCTACTACTCATGCAGACTTACAGAGACGAACTGCCCGAAAACAGACGATGCTATCGATATGTTCGCTCTCTAGAAAAGCTCGCCGATTGAGTTTAGTTGTGTAGTGTGGTACTGTTTTTATTTTCTTTTGCTACGTTTTACCTTTATGAGCATATTTGGCAGTGTTTTCATATAAAAAAGAGCTATCAAATTAGCCCTGTATAATCAGTTTTTGGCGCCCTGTGTCCGGCGCGGCCACCCCCCCCCCCCCCCCCCAAGATTTTCCTCTAGATCCGCCGGTGATGGTCTAAGGGTAGCTTTAAAGAGTAATAATACTTTGGGTAGTTTTCTAAATTCTGGGAAGGATCTAACTTCATTGGGGCAACAAAGTGGGGTTTATCAGATCCCATGTACTTGCGGAAGCTCATATGCGGGACGTACTAACCAGAGTTTGGAAATGAGATTATTACAACATAAAGATTCTATTTCTTCGGCTTTAAAGCAAGATTCTAAGTCTGAAGATTTTACTTCAGCCCTTTCAGAACATATTTTTATTTTTCCAGACCCTTTTATTTTGTTCGAGAATGTCTCTTTGATTTCTAGGGATCGGGGTTTAAAGCAAAATTTTCGTGAAACGCTTGAAATAAAGAAAATATTATTCAAGAATATTGCTTTGAATCGGGATACAGGTGAACATGGGCTGAACTCTATCTATGATAATTTATTAAAATTTGACAGAGTAAAGTTCAATTCACCCAATGTAGTTGACCTTTGTCCAAATGTTATATCATTGAACGCTAATGAACCGAATCCAAGAAGGTCAAGGAGGCTAGCTTCCGCCTTTGCTTTGGAAAGAATTAGAGATTTAAACAATATGTAGTTTTATTTGATTTAGTATATAAACTTTTGTTTTAAATTGTTTTAGTTTAGTTTTACTACTGATGACGGTCACTGTATAAGTGACCAAAATATCTGGTATTTTTTGTGAAATTTATTATACACTGTCTATTAAAAAGGATTTTATCCCTATTTTGGACTTTTATTTTATCTTGATGTGTTACCGATAAACTCCGCCTGAGGAGTGTTTCGAATGAGCATTAGACTTTCTATTTTTTTAGATAAGCTAGTTTAACAGTAAAACTACTGTCTTTATTGTCTGAAAACTACAGTTCTATAGAATAGAGTATTATTTTTCTTCTGTCAAGTTCAGCTCAAAAAAGCTTCATAACTACCGGAAATATATTGGCTATGGTTTCTGAAATGTTTTACTGTACGTAAAACCCTAAAAATGGCAACAGTTCAAGCGTTTTCTTTTTTGATCACATGCTTAGCAGAAGTTTTGATTCGTCATCTCCGTTATTTTAATTGGTACAATGAATTATAGACAAAAATCTTGGCTTTCTGACCTATAGCCAGAGCTTTTAAGTCAGTAAATTATAATTGCAGATTGAAACTCTAAGAGTTTTAATCATGTTCGACTCCATTTCTTCCCGTTTGAGAAAAATCTGATCCTTAATATTTCTAATAGAATTTATCTCCCCAAAGGTACGACATCTTACTAGTATATCTTAAATAATACTAGGATTACGTGACCGTGCCGGTTTCCAGAATAACATAGCTTGTGCAGGGATGCTGTAGGATGGGAAATCTACCTAGATTGGTATTTCATTGTTACCAAGTAAAAACTAGTGGAAAGTTACTGAAAGTTGAAAGCTATTTGTTACCACCGACTTCGACGCCAACCCCAAAAACCTTAACTCGGAGTAAAGACTATACCCTAATACTTCAAAAATGTGTGCGTCTTCCTGGTGAAAAAAAGATCAGCTCCATTCCTTTCTTCGGCGTTTATTTCATTTTCAGGACCAAAAATAATGTGATCTGGGCAGCTATGTAGGGATATAAAAATTGTCAATAATGAATCGATAAAAGTGGGCAATCCCCCAGCCACACCCCCAAGCTGCGGCACCTAGGGCAACCGACCTGTTTGCCCCCCCCCCCCCTCAACTGGTCTGGTTCAATACCAGAAACTAAGCTGTAAGATTTAAACATAGCATTTCAATATGCGGGTAGGATCGTCATGGTTGGAAAACTGATAGAAGGAAGAAGGCATCATGAAGAATCATTGCACCTAAGAGTTACACATTTAAAGTTTCAAATTACCATGGTATCTGTTTTTAAATGTGTTTAACAGACTCACAGACCATTTTTGTGCATTTCATTTCTGGCCTTCGTTTTTATTTATTTGTCGATATTACTTTAAATCCTATTCTTATGTTATCGATACGACTATACGATATTTATCAGTTTTATCGCTTGAAAAATTGTATTAATTACACTTCATGTTAGCTAAGACAACATACTTTTAAAACATATTAAAATGCAGCTCACCAATCAATTCCTTTGTAATAATTTTTTCCGTTGAAGAATTGAATTTCTTCAAATGTTTCGTTACTGTGAAAATTAGATTTAATAGCAGGATGCATGGAAAGAAAGGAATAGAGGGCGGTAGTGCCCGTTTTCTGAGGACCAATCACTAAAAACCGAGGAAGCTGATGGCATGTCTTGTACTGCGACCAAATTTTCATATGTCTTGGGTCGTCACAGGGATTCTGAAAAATAAAAGCAAGGAAACATGGATTTTCCCGTATAAGTTGCGTACAGAGCCATAGGCACTTGAACATTATAGTGTTCACTGGGTTCAGTAATATCTATAATATGGAGCAAGAAGAGGCAAAGGCACTCTTTTCTCTCTCCTAACTGTATACAATTTTTATCTGACACCCCCCCCCACCCCGAATAGGAAAAATTATTAGCTCTTGGATTTTAGATATTGTATTAGTGTTAAGATAACATATTGACTCAGTTTGTAGATTTATTTTCTATCAGGTTAATTAATCATGTTACGGTATTTTGGTCTTAGAAGCTATTTTAGACTCTTTTATTGAACTAATTCTTTAGGATATGTTTCTATTAAACAAGATTTATAAGGAAGAGGCGGAGGGGTTTTCCCTTTCCCTCGGTGGGTTTTAGAATTAATGAAGTTTCTACTTACAATTCCACAAATATGCATTTTAAAGCCTTTAAAAAATTACAATCCTAGCTCCCCCCCCCCAATGAATCAGTCAAACGAAAATAAAGCTTTTCTAAAGTCTTGGACCCACAACAACGCCATCATTATTATATCTCAATTAAAAAAATAATAGAATAAGTATAATAAATTAAAATTAAACACTTACAATTCTAATTCCTAGCCCCCCTGCCGCTTCCGTGAATTGTTCGAACTACAAAAGTCCTTTCCAAAATCTCTGACCTGCCATTACATATATAAAACTATTTTATACCAAATTTTGCAAATAGAATAAATCGGGCTATTTAAAATGACAGAGAGCTCATTAGATGCAAACAAGACTTAACATTCTTAAAACTGAAAGGTATATCAAGTCAGCACAAGAAGTCAGGAACTGAAAAACCATTAAAAACGGATCTATTACAAAGCCAATATACTGAGTCGAAAGCTAATTGTGTCTTACTACAAAACTGGATTCCAGAATTGAATTTCCGAAGAAAAAAGTAGCAAAGAATTAGATGGCAAGGATACCATGGATATATACCATTCAACTTAGGAAATAAATTAAAAGCCTGCATAGAATCCTTGCCTAGCTTAGGAATACCTAAGTTCAATGGACGCATGTGACACTAACAATATTCAAACAAAGCAAAGGACTATAAACACACTAAATGAATCTGATAAGCACAATTCTTTGTTTTCGGCAGACTGATTCAACATCTCCATTGGATTCGGAATGTCAGAATTCGGATCACGTGCCTTACTAAATAAAAATTTCCAGTTCACCTTCAAAATTTTTCAAGTTTTATAATCCTTCAAAATCTAATGCTTCCCTGACGCAGTGGCGGATCCAGGGGTGGGGGCGAGGGGGGGCACGCGCCCCCCTAACGTAGTCTAAAGTAGTGTGATTTACTTAATTAACGCAAGCTTGCGTTAATTAAACTTGCGCCTAACGCAAGTTTATCACATCAACCTATTTTGCCTCCCCCCCTAAAAAAAATCCTGGATCCGCCCCTGCCCTGACTACAATAGGAACGTGCGATTTCTATTTGTCTTGAAGGTTATACATGAGCCGCGATAATTCCAAATTGATTAATGTAATAAAAGGGACAACAAGGGAGATAGACACTACTGGTTTCAACCGTACTATACAAATCATCTGGTCCAGAAAATTTTTGTTTTTATGGGTAGAAGGAGGGGACCTATTGTCCAACTATAAAGATTGAGTTCCAGTATATTTGAATATAAAATTTTCCGACTAGTCGTCATAAATAATTGTTAACTAATCTTTCACCCTTTTTTATTTCCAGCTATTTGTCCTTATTAATAAGATAAAAAATTAAGAAAATAAGAATTATAGGGATTAAAAACAGAGAAGTATATTTGAAACATAGCAAGGCTAATGTGAAAAGTTGCGATAACATATTTACAGCACCAGCAACAATACTGTTGTCCTTCCTCGTAGAAATTTAGAACAATAAACTATTCATAACTGCATTGAGAACATTATCAGTTACGAATTGGTTACATTGAAACGGCCTAGTTTATCAAGAATTTATTTTGACAATAGAATGCACCATAATTCGAGGAAAAGCTACAAACGACTCTTTTCAGGCTTATGGCAGAGAAGGCTTACCCCCCAGACAGGCTCCCTTTCTTCTGGGTAAAGGTCAAAATATTTCTTGGCTAATGGAAGAGCAGGCATTGTACTCAGCTGAAGATTGGTCCAACATTGAATAAAGTTAATAACGGATTCAAATGTATACAATGCAAGGCGGTCATGTGCATAGTTCGTCATGTGAGTCATAAATACACTTATCTGAAAAAAAGAAAATCAACTGTTAAAACTGACAAAAATGTTGCGATTTACTGAAAAAAAAACAACGAAAAATACTAGTCTATTATACATATTTTAAACTTTAAGAAAAGCAATTAAGAGAAGGTGCTCATTTGCAGCTCCAGACACAACGGAGCTACATATGCCGGAAGACAAACTCCAATTCTAAATTTCGGGTATAAGGACCTCCGGCTCCGTTCCCCATCCAAAGAATGTACTAGTCCTGGAGCACTTCGTCGACCTTAGTAGATTGGCTACTTTTGATTAAAAACCACCTTCAAACCTTACTTACCAGAGAAAAGGTTTTTAAATATTAAATCAAATGCATCGAAAAAATCTAGACAGATGCGAAGTTCTCCAGTCCGAGTATGATACATTGGTGAAGAAGAAGAAGCAGGGTAAAGGTATGATCTACACAACTGCAGCAACTTTATAGGAAATTTAAAATAAACTTTCTTGTGAAATATTATCGCATATAATCAGCAGTTGTACCGAACCAATCCTGCTCAATTTATCCTCAGGGCTATACTGTGGTGTTTCTCCTCCCAATAGTATAGTGCAGACGGTTTGATATCATTCTATATCCCTTCTTGTCTTAGTTTTGTTTCTGTTTAAAGCTTTTTCCAATAGACAATGATTAGAAGTCCTCCAAAAAAAAAGTCCCTCAAGATCCCACCTCAAATTCCAGTGAAAGTGATACCCATCTTGGCTGGTCAAGCACACTATCTCAAAGTTCAAATGATAGCTCCAATTCTGAGAATAGGACAATGATAAGTGTAGGGGCTAATGTCACCATAAATGATGATAATGGGTTTCAAGAGGTCCTTTCTAGAAGCTCTAAAAAAAGGAAAAAATCTCCCCAATCAAAAGCATTTCCCCTCTCCCTGCCCAAGATCCTCCCTCCAAAAACTAAGGAATTTACCTTAAAATTACTCCTACTACCCCCTTTGAAATAAAAAAGATTACTGCAATAAGAGTTGCAACTTTCAAATTGATAAAATCAATGTTCTCTCTTAATATTAACCGTGATGGATCTCTGCTAATAGCTGTCCAAGATCAGAAATCAGCAGACACAATAATTAACCTAAAATCCCTTCTGAATACCCCAATTAATGCATCTAAATGGAACCCAAAACAATCACCAACAAAAATAGTAGTTTATAATATTCCATAAGAGATATCCATTCAGGAGTTAAAAGAAGGGCTCTCAGATAGGGCTGGCAACTCAATCCCAGTTGAAGATGTTACCCAACTTGGCAAACCTAACTAATGGCCTAAAAACTAGTAGATCCTTCTTATTCACACTGGAGGAAAAAATTAGTATCCCAGAAAAGTTATTCCTATTTGGGCAAATCAAACCACACAAGGAATACAAACCTAAGCCTATCCAGTGTCAAAAGTGTCTCAAACTGGGACACACAACAAACAAATGCAATGAAATTCTCCTAGAGTGTAGTAATTGTAAAGCATACCATCCTAAAGAGTTGACAACTTGCAACAACACTCAGCCTATATGTATCAATTGCAAAGGCCCACAAGAATCTACAAATAAATCACTATGCACTGCATATAAGAAAAGAGCTCTAACACTCCAAATAGTAACAGAGAAGGCCATCCCATACCCCTTTGCAGCAATGGAAGCAAATGCTGCCCAACAATACCAAATAAAGCCCGTAATGAAACCAACCAAAACCCCCAAGTCAAACGCCCCCAATGCATCCAGTACCCCGTATAAAACACCATCTTCTAAGCCCCCTAGCTCACATCCCTATCAGAAGGAATCACCAAGTCAACAAGCCTCCTTGTCCGGTGAGATGAGGTCAGCCTGGCCCCCCCCCCCTCCCCAGAAGAAACAAACCAGAAACACTACCAGGAATTATTTCCTTAACTGACAAACAGGATGCACAACCAAACATGCAATCCCCAAATATATACTTATTCATTCTAAACAGTAATGCAGTTCAGGTCATGAACATACATCAACTACAGAAAACAAAAATCATTGCAGAATTGGCAAAAATCTACATCCCCGATGATATGCTCATTCAAGCAAAAAAAGATCTTGCTTTACTTTTAACAAAGCTGAACATTGATACACAGTCATATGAAAAATAAATCAACAACACAACACATATCTATACTCCAGTGGAACATAAGATCACTCACAGAAAATAAGCTAAATGAACTAATATCTTTTATGAATAATAATTCCATTAATATTGCTTGCCTCCAGGAAACTCATTTAACCCAAAATCAACAAATTAAGTCTCTGGGATATACTATCCTGAGAAAGGATAGATTCTTCTCATCAGAGAGAAAAGGAGGTGGAGTAGCTCTATTAGTTAAAAATAATATAAAATTCTGTGGCATCAATTTTCCAGATTTTGCTAATGATGTTGATGCGATTGGTATCAGTGTTTGGCTGAATAATATAAAAACCTACATAATAAGCTTTTATAACCCTAATGGCCAAACTACAGATGCCATGGATTTGTTTAATTATATAAATAATTCTAATACGTTAAAAAATATCATTATTTGTGGAGATTTCAATGCCCACAGCCTTTTGTGGGGGGAATAAACCAGCAAATAAAGCTGGTAAATTGATTGAGTATATGACTTCAAATAATAATGAATTAGCTGTTGCTACCCCTCCAAACCTGAATACTTATTTCAACCCCAAAAGTGGCAGATTCTCCACAATTGACCTACAAATTGTGTCATTAAATATTTTTAATAAAATTTATATAAATAAAATTGATAGTCTATGTAGTGACCACTTTGCTATAGTGTGCTCCCTAAATGAACCTGCTGAAACTCTACCACATACCTCCAAATATATCAACACTAAAGCAAATTGGTCTATGTTCCAAAATAAGCTAAATGATGAAATCACAAGTTTCACCCAAAATTCATACATTTCAAACACAACAGTTGACACACATGCTGAAGTATTGACATCTTTACTAATAAATACAGCTAATCATGCTATCCCCAGGACAACACCTAAGAAAACCTACCCTAAACACATTCCTAAAGCCTGGTGGACAAATGAGTGCCAAAATAAATGGAGAATAAAAAAGGCAGCTAGGACAGAATTCATAAAAAAACATCACCTACTACATATTTAAAAAAATTACAAGCAGAATCTAATCTAAAAAGGACTATAATAGATGCTAAATATAATTACTGGAATAATTTTGCAAATAATCTCTCCAGAGGAACACATAAGCCAATCATACATAAAGTCATAAGCCACATCTGTGGGAAAAAGATTTCCCCCAACCCACTCCAGTATGAGCTTATACATAATAATACCCATTATGACAATGATAATGAAAAAGCTAAGCTATTTGCAACTCTTTTTGTTAATAAGCTAACATCAAATAATCGAAGCAAAATGTCCCCAATTCCTATGAACCCAAGTTACCAACCACGCCCAGGATCCGAGTATATAAGTAGTCCATTTTCAATCCAGGAAATGAATAATGCAATACATCATATTAGGACCAAAACTAGCGGCGGCTATGACAATATACACCCTACATGGATAAAGAATCTCACCCCTTCATACAAACAAGAACTGCTAAATTGTCTCTCCTACCAATCCTAAAGAAAAATAAACCCAAAGAGAACCCTGAGTCCTATAGGCCCATAATGATTACTCCTGTGATGGGGAAAATAATGGAGAAAATGATCTATCACAGACTCCTCTGGTTTGTTGAAAAAAACAATATGATCCCTCACACTCAAACTGGATTCAGGAAACACCACTCCTCAACAGATGCTTTCATTTTGCTAACAAATGCAATAAATGAATCATTCTCAAAAAATAATGTCCTAGTTGCAGCTTTCCTAGATTTTGAAGGGGCATATGACAATGTGAACCACCAAATCCTTTTAAACAAACTTGCAAACCTTGGACTACCCCCCCCCCCCCACAAGCTAGTATCCTTTATAAAATCCTTCATAGAAGTGCGAAGTTTCATTGTTTGTGTTGGTTCAGCCTCTTCACCCCAAAAGACAACAACCAAAGGCCTACCTCAGGGAGCAGTCCTCAGTTGCCTCCTGTTTGCCCTATATCTCTTGGACATGAACCTACCCCACACGAATCTACAATATGCTGACGATCTGGTGCAATGGTCATCTGGCAACACCTTTGAGATAGCACAGTCAAATCTGCAAAAGTCATTTTTCCAATTTGAAAAATTCTCTCAACATTCAGATTTACCCATTGCACCTACCAAGTCAAAAATAATCCAATTTCACCGGAAGCGAAACCATGTTAATGCAAAAATAACTCTAAATAAAACAACTATTCCAGAAGATAATCATATTAATTACCTAGGTCTCATGCTTGACCAAAAACTTAATTTCCACCTCCACATTTCAAACACAATAAAAAAATGCTATAGAAAAACAAATATACTAAAAAGACTTCTTTCCACACCCTGGGGCTGTAAGGAGAAAACCTTACTCCAGTTTTATAAATCACATATAAGACCCCATATTGACTATGGGCTCATCTTATATGGTGCATGTGCAAAGACCCAGATGCAAAAAATTGAAACAACACAAAATGATATAATACGCCTCATATTTGGTCTTAGGAAACCCACAAGCACCAAGTTTCTGCTTATGGAGAGTGGATTAACAACAATAAGGGAGAGACGTAGCTCTCTCTTGACAAAATATCTTACAAAAATTGAATCAAATAGCTCACACGCCCTACATAATTGGTTAAGAAATCCAGCCATGTATAGAGGTATTGCAGATGAGTATGCCAACATTCAGAAGAAGTTCCCGTACCAGCAAAGTCTATTGCACCGACTTTCCCCCAATCCCCTCATTGGAATTGGTCAAGTCCCATAATAAATACTGATTTCTCAAAGTGGACTAAAGATTTAACCCCCATCGCTTTTGTCCAGAAAAAATTTGCAGAACTTAATATAATTACCTATAAAAATCACTTCCAAATATTTGTTGATGGGTCAAAAATGGATGAGAAGGTTGCAAGTGGTGCTTTCCTTCCTCACCTGAAAATTGCAATGGGCGAGAGATTATATAATAATTTATCTATAATGTCTGCTGAGTTAAATGCCATAATCATGGCATTAGAACACATTAAGGAAAACCAACCTTTGATTGCAAATTCAAATAATATTATTGTATATTCCGACTCTTTATCTAGCCTTGAGTTGCTGGCCTCAGCTTCTCAGTATAAGCTGGACATTGACACTTATCATTGTCTCAGTATTATAGATAATCTTGCTTCAAGTGGCATAAAAACTTACTTTCAGTATATTCCTAGCCACTCTGGCATAAGTGGTAATCATCAGGTTGATGAAATAGCAAAAAATGCCATAAATATTGACCAGCCAAGTGGGAGACCAATCCCGATTAGAGATATTTACCGATGGAGGCTATCAGATATTAATTTTAATAAGATTAATCCTATCCTTTCCCCCTTTCCCAATAAGTATCTTTCTAAAATTTATCATAGAATTCGTTCTGGAACAAATGGACTAAATTTTCTTGCATTCTCGTATAAGTTTTCTAATTCAAGTGATTCAATTCCCCTGTCCCCTCTTTGCAGGCATTGTAATATGAATAATGAAACAATTGACCATTGCCTATTTGAATGTAATATGCTGACGTCTGCACAACATACCTTGCTTTGCAAACTGTTAAAATGCTTCAAACACCACAAAATCTCACTATCAGCCAAGAGCCTAGCCAACTATACCTGCACACAGAGCATAGAAATCAACATCTATCAACTCATAATTGAACTCCTAGAGTCGAAAGATCTACTGAAAGATATCTGAAAATATCTAATAATCATGAGGCAATCAAGCCAGTAGCTCTGTAGCCCACAGAGTGAAGCAAAAGGAAAAGGGCTAAATAGTATCAATGAAAAGAAGAAGACAACTTAAATAGAAGAAGAAGACAGCTCATTCCAGAGTAGAAACCATCCTGGTTCTTTCTTCTTCATTGCTTTCCCTCTTTCTACATCAGTTTACTACAAATACAGTGAAAATCTTTCCAGCTGTATTGAATATTAAAATTCTCCTGTCGTTTTTATCATATCTTTCATCTCTTTATTAAAAATAGGGTAAATATTAGCATTACACTAGTCCTAAGGACGCTATAAGGACATACCGGGAAAATCCGCATAGCTTACATATTGAATTAACCTAGTAGCCACGCAGAAAAAAAGTAAAACTGCACAAAACAAAAGTAATTGAGTGCTTTAACTAAATATTTTTGTTTATAACAGTGGGGGAAAATTAATTCAAGAAAGAAGTAATTAATTTTATTACTTTTAAGGATTGTAATTCATGTACATACAGCATTTAGAGAAGCGATGTCATATCTAACATCCACGGTAGTTCACCTTTCAAATTTTTGTTTACAAAAAAACAAAAAACAAAAAAGTGCTTAATATTAGAGTAGTCAAAAACTGATCGGTAAATCTTTCTTAATCTATTACGTTTGTTTTACTCAGGCATTCCAATGTCTGCATATTCGACACAACACCTGCGTTTAAAATTGTGCTCTCAGTACTAAAAAGTTTCGTACGTGTTTTATTTATCTTTTTATTTCGGTAACCTTCGTTTCCTCGCCATTTTCATACGAAGCTTTTTTTCACAGTGAAATATCCATTTCTTCTTAAAGAAAAGGATGTTTTGAAGATTACTAGTATGGCCTAAAACCGTTCACCATCCTAAATACTAAAAACCCAGACCGGCAGGATGTTCGGTTGTTAGCCTACTGTCCAGGCTCTATCATCCTGAAAAAGCAACGACTTTCATTCCAAAGAGCCTGATTAAAGAATCCCTCTACATCCTACTGTCGATAACCGAAATATCCATAAAAACAGAGTGATAGCTGGTTTTACAGTTTCTATAAGAAACATTTTTTCTTCAATATAAGACTTTGGTGGTTCAGTAATTAATCAGATCAAGTTTAATATTCACAAAAGTTATACATTTGGAGCACAGATGCATATTTAGTGGGAGGAGTCCTTATAAGTAGGAGGAGTCCTTATGACGATTTCTGGTCCTTATAAAATTCATAATCTTCTTGGATAGACTTTCCCTTCAAGTCTTGATTTTGGTCATTGTTTATTATAGAAGTATTATTATAGATAGTCACGAAGGCGAACAGCAGGCCAAATGCAAGAAAAAAAAAACAAACTTACCCTATTATATAGAATAGTCGTGAAGAGTTCACCACCCTGAATGCTATCAAGCAAAACTTCCTTACCACCAGGATACTGATCCAAGAATATTGTGTGTGTATACAGGCCACATGTCTGACGTGGCAAAACCTAAAAGGGAATCAAAATTAAGATAAAAGAAAGTAGAAAGCGATCAAAACCAAGTAGAATGAGAAAGCTTATTTTGTGATTTTATTCAGTTATTTCAGAATTTAGAATAATTTATTTTAACGGAACGGATATGGCCTCTGTTTTTCATACTTTTCCTCATAAAAACAAGGAAACATTCCGGATTGTAACAGCAGATATCCGAAAAAGGAACAAGATATGTAAGAATAATGGAGGAAAAAGTGGAACAGAAAGAAAGAGCTGCAACAGAGCATACGCTACAACTAATATTCCACGGACGACAAATAAACAAAAAAAGAGTAACAAGTGACAAACATAGTAATTAAACAATAATATATGACTTAAAAAAAAAAACTAATAGTTCTAAAAAGTTCATAATTAACCAAAATGTCTTCCATAAGCCACCCATAAAAAAATTTAATAAAACAAACTCTGATAGGGTTGATTAATGCTCTTTTAAATTTACGAGTACCATGTCAACCCTAGCCAATGATGGTAAGTGAAAGAATAAACATAAATATATAATCGTTTGAATTTGGAATGTCAACTAATTTTAGGCAATTTTTCCGAATTTTCTTTGATTACTTCGATAAATTTTTTAAGCTCAGAAACGACATTTTTTCTATTATCTAATACATATGTTATTGATACCGTTGGGTCAAATGTCATAAAAAAATTGCCCAAAAAAAAAATGTTATTTAGTCTCTCGCTAAAGATGGAAAGCTCCCTAGGATCAGAAAAGTAATACAGCGCTGAATACAAATCTAGTTAGTTAATGGGAACTGACAGGGAAAGAATCTTTAATCAGAGAGAAAATAGAAGCAATCGATAAAAAACAATCCAACAATCCAAACAATAGACAAGAGAATTTTTCTCAAATTGGCAGTCAGTTCATTTTTCTAACACGAAAAGACTAAAATCCAAAATTCTCATAACCTTCGTTATCGTACATTGTGAATGCAAAGTTAGAGCACCAGGCAGGGTTTAGTATAGACTTCAATAAGGAGCATTTGCAAATGGAATCAATGGTGCTAAAGGCGTTGGAATCAAGGTATAATGGAGAGGATCCGGGAAGATATTGTCCTGTCTTCCCTGTGTGTAGGCACAGTTAGCACTGTTGGAGGGGAAAACAAAAACAGTAGGTGATGCCCAGAAGAGGAAGTCAAACATAAGAATTTGCCCCATTTAACCTCCAAAGACCTCAAATCCTCCTCAAACTAGATAATACCCTCTAATCAGATATTAGTAACCCCTAATTATATAAAATAATACAACCTATTCCCTAAACGACTGAGTAATATCATACATATTATTATATATATATATAATATATATATATATAATATATATATATCTATATATATAAATATATATATATCATATATATATATATATATATATATATATATATATATATATATATATATATATATATATATATATATATATATATATATATATATACTACTAACAACTCACCGCAACACCAAGCCGCCTGAAGCCAACATAGCTGCGCACACTACTTTTCCTTTCTAATTTATTCAAAGCCCCCCCCCCCCCCTGTTTACACCCTCCCAGGAAGTTCCCATTTCACTTAATTCTTTCTTTACAACATCCTCCCACCACAACCGTGGACGATCTGCTTTCCGTTTAACCCTAGACGGTTGGCCGAAAAGGACAATCTTTGGCTATCTGTCATCCTTCATCTGCAGAACGTGCCCTAGCCATCTCGACCTTTCTCTCATTATAGCCCTAGAAAGCGGGATTTAACCACACTTTTCATACAGCCTACTATTGGAAATACGGTCAGTCAGCCGAAGGCCCAAAACAATTCGTAGACAATTTATCTGGAACACATCTAGCAAATCTTCCTCCGTTTTTCGGAGCGCCAATGCTTGAGAACCATATTTAACCACTGTCGTGATGTAGCTTCCAATATTCTAAATACTTTCATCGCTCAAAAACTTGTAAGAACCACTCCTATTTGCAACCAGCGTTTTCGCTAATATTCCTAGCTGCGTTTTCTTTCACACATTCTGCTACTTCGCAAACTATTTTCCTAAAATGATTCCATTCAATTTGTGCACTGTCAAATTTTAAACTCCCCAGTTCTATATTCAACTATCCCTGAAAAATTCCTCTCGAATTCTCATCCTTGAGTCTACCAGTGTCACAACTTCCCAGAAGGTAGTTGTCCTTCCCAAATTTTGGCTTTAGATTAATCCTAAACATACTAAATGGTGATCATTACCTTTAATATTAATAAAAGCACGCCTATACATCCTAGTCTCTTGTATCGACCCTCCCGGTCTTCAATTTATAATGGCATAATCAAAAGGTTAGCCGTCTTAACATCATATGAATACAATGTTACCTTATTGGTCATTTTAAAAACAAATACCGTATTGGTCCTAACTAGATTGTTATACCTAAAAAATTGCAGCAGTCTATAACCATTGCTATTTTCCTTTCCTACACCAAATTTACCTAGCTACGATACCATCTATCTTCAACCCGGGTATTAAAATCCCGCAATGAAAATACCATATTTCTACCTGAGATCCAGTCTGTTTGTTCCTGTAGCTATAATTAAAACTCATCTGAGTCACTACCATCTACGTCAGTTCTACACGGGCATGTACCACTGACTGATATCTTTCACTTTTTGCTCATACAATGACTAACTTGAATTCCATTATAAATGCCTCCCCACCCTAAGCAAGACTTAGAAGCTCCCTTGTCCATCCTAAGCCCTACTCTATACCTATGTATCTCATCCTTCCTATCCAAATAAATAAATTCTATGTCACCTGACAGCTTAGCAGAAATTTTTGCCGAAATGTCTGCTTGTTTTCATTATTCACGAAAATTATCACTGGATAATTTTGCTTTCGTAATAATATTGCTTTTGTTAATCACACTAGAAAATAGATAATTTCGGAGACCACACTGCCTTTCCATGACGATAAATAAAAGTTCAAATAGGGATAAAATCCTTTTAATAGACAGTGATGACGATAACAGTTATAGAAATTCACAAAAAAATACCAGATATTTCGGTCACATAGCTTCCGCCTTTGCTTTGAAAAGAATTAGAGAATTAAACAATATGTAGTTTTATTTGATTTTGTTTATAAACTATTGTTTTAAATCGTTTTAGTTTACTTTTACTACTGATGACGGTCACTTCTTATGTGACCGAAATATATGGTATTTTTTTTGTAATTTCTATCACTGTTATCATCGCCACTGTCTATTAAAAGGATTTTATCCCTATTTGAACTTTTACTTATCACTACAAATTATCCTGGTTGTAGTTTGTCTTTTCGTTTTCTTCAAGATTTTCGTACGACCTTGTTTTGATTGTGATGGTTTAATTTAAAGTTAATTAATGAAAGTTAATTCAAAGTTCTGTACCGAAAGTTGTCTTGAATGTGTGAAGGTTAGCGGATTTGTTCAGGTTATTATGGAGCTTCTGTATCCGTTCGTCATCCAGCTACAATTTAAGGAGGCGATGTAGCACCAAGACCTGCATCTTTATTCGAAATGTATGAAAAACCTGTGCTGTCGAGTAGACGCTTGATTTCAAATGTTAATTAAGTTTATCCCACAACAAGTTAAAAAATGAAGCAAACAAAGGAGAATAAAAAGAGATCAATAAGACAGTCATAGCTATATGCTGTCTATTAACCTTCACATGCTGTCTATTAAGCTACTCAGCATCTATTTGAAAGTGCCAATCTTCCGCCAACGATATCTAAAGGTCCTGAGCACCAAAACCATACCCAAGTTGATCGTTTACCTTGCTCACTGCCCCCATCACCACTAGAAATACCAAAACTTAAATAAGATATAAACGTAATTGTCGTGTATGCAAAGTACCCAGCGTAAAGTATGATACGCCAATATCTGAAAAATCACGCACTGAATCAAAGAAATTATTTTCAAAATTTATTTACTCTATTCTAGGGGAAAAGACAGCAGACTTTTAGGGTACAACATCCTATTCCGTAGCTACAGAGGAGTAACTTCAAAATTTAAAATTTAAGCTTAATAAAATACGACATTTTTCGAATCAACAAAAAAAAAAAAAAAAAAAAAAGTAGCTTTCGTAAAAAGATCGTTTTTGAGAAGGGTCCTATGAAAAATTCTAGGATAAGATTATTTTTTATTCGGAAATACATACAAAAGTCTGGACAAAGGCGCCATGGACTGTTCATGTTAGATAACAAAAAAGGATATTTAAACCCCAATTCAACACCCCAAAAACCATAAAGAAAGAAAAACTGAAGAATGGTGGTAACTTCGAGGCTTGAAAAAAAAGAAGAAAGATGATAGACTTAGGAATTCAAACTTTAAGTGAATAAGCATTTGAATATTATGAACGCACGCTTCAACATACCAAATAAAAACAGATTTACATCAAATCCACATAATATCCGAGACAACGTTTTACGTGAACAAAACTTAAGCAAAATTATACTAACTTTAAGAGAGGAGGACATCACCCCTTTGAGAAGCAACATGATCAATTGCAAATGCTCACAAGGCACCTTTTATTAAACATTGCATATGACCTAAAATGCTTTCAACTCAACCCTTTTAGCAAGAATTACTTTCTACAGGGAGAAAACATATATTTATTATTTTTTAGATAATAGAAGGATCGACATGATGATGGTTTCTTAGATGCCGGTTTATCATACTTTAGACTGAACACTTTGTATAGTGACTATAGTGATTGTAGTAGATCGTGATTAATTAGTGGAAATTTTGAATTTGAACGTACATAACACCTATAGAAAAGAATATTAGGTTAAAAACAAACAAAATAAAGAAAACGACGACAATATGTTATCAGTCAGAGACGTGCCGCTGAACTTTTTGTGTCCTGGCGTTCGGAAATTTTCAACAGATTTTTAATAAATGAAAAATCCCAGCTCCTGTCAAATTAGAATCGTAGGTAGGGTACTGGTAAGTGGTGAAAGGAATCGCCCCCTACCCATTTATATTCCTTAGTCTGCACTCAATTTTATAAATTTATTTGTAAACCCATGTGAGCAGCAAAAAAAAATTAAATTATAATTATGAGAGTGTACCTAATCAAGACAAAGTCTAGACTAGAGATCGTAAAGTTTAATTTAAAAGCTTTTTTGGAAGAATGATAATGAATTTTTCGTAATTGTACCCCAGGGCCTCTAGTTGCTGCACTTTCTTTCAAAATAATCTTGTTCAAAACCAATTCCATAATCCAAAAGATTGTAGGATTTTAAATGATTTCCGCCACCTAGCAGAAAAGGAACGCCAGAATTTAATTAAGTTTACTTTATCAAATAATTTGCATAATGAAAGGTTATTTAGATCAAAATATTCATCATGTGTTTCCCCTGGAAGATTAGTTACATTCAAGAAAGTGACGATAACACTGATATAATGTTGTTCCTTCCTCCTCTTTCAGACTGTCAAAGAAAGCATCCCCCCCCCAATAAAATATTTTTTCCATATTTAGCTTTTATTTGTTTTAGAA
>CM051265.1:44813408-44965908 GCA_027921565.1 Artemia sinica
TGTAAAACATAAACATAAGAATCGTTTTTTGAACACACAGATATTCTAATCAAGTATTCTTGATTTCTCTTAAAGCATCTTTGACTTACAAAGATCTCCCGAATCCATTTTCAAGAAAAAAAAAAAAAAAAAAAAAAAAAAAAAAAAAAAAAAAAAAAAAAAAAAAAAAAAAAACAAAAAAAAAAAAAAAAAAAAAAAAACGGTACGACATTCCCCCGCAGCCAATGCAATTACTCGTCGGGTGCATAATTTTTATTCAGCTGGTGCCATAAAGCCGACAGAGTAGCCAACACTAACGAGACTGGAATCAGCTGAGAAATTAATATTATATATTCTTTAAGAATAACTAGATTATGCAAAGGACAGACCCTAGTCATTTCTACCTTCTATTTTGTGTCAAATTTATTATCATTTAATTTACCCGTGTAGTTTGTCAGCAGAACGTAGCCCTGTTCTGTTTTAACTTACTAAGAAAACAACAGAGAGACACCGACACAAACGACAAAATCTTTGATGACACAACTAGAAAATAATCAAGTTCCTTTTTAGAAAGCAGAAAAACTCACTTATAGCATGCGGATGCTTTTGAAAAAAAATATATTAACTTGAACTTATTCGCATCAATGGGTAAGCTTTAGGCAAGTAGTGGGTATTTTAATTTGGAAAAGCGAGACATTCCAAAATTACAGTTTTACGCCTATTAAGAATTTCTAAGGACTTTCCAAAGAAAACAAAAGCTTTATGTATCGATTGAGGCCTTTTTAGAATTCCTATTTAAATCATACGTCAGATATATTATTTACTAGTACATTTCTCATCTAAAATTCGACCACAGCTCGATTCCTTGCTAGCTGTTGTTGAAAAAGCTGAACTTTACGATTATAAACTGGTCGAAAGCCAAGTTTTTGGTCAGGAAAAGACATAAGACAGATTCAGTGTATTAAAAAGTTGGTAGTTCTTACAAAAATAACTCCTGACAGCTTAGTTTTTATGCACGTTTTCCCTTGGAAGAAAATGAGAGAAGACATTTTGAAAAAAAAAAAAAAAAATATTTTTTTTTCCACCTTCATTTAGTAAATTCCCGCTCTGAGATAAATTATGAGACATTAAACTCTGGGGACAATTTCTGGAATCAACAAACAAAACTTAAAGACACTTTCATGAGAAAAGGGAAAAAAATCAGGGGTGGCTGACATGCACACCTTAAATCACGGGGCGCACGTGGCTAACTTTGAACTTGATCTGGCCGGCAAGATTCATCGCACTTTTACACAATTTAGTAGGCTAAGTAACACAAAAAACCAATGTAAAAAAAAAAAAAAAAAAAAAAAAAAAAAAAAAAAAAAAAAAAAAAAAAAAAAAAAAAAAAAAAAAAAAAAAAAAAAACTCGTATATATTCCAAAATTAACCGTCGAAATCAGGAAAAAAAGAACTTTTATTTTAAATATATTTCTGAAGCAAAGATTTTCATGAGATCACAAAAGAGAAACTTTTCATGAGTCACAAAGAGAAACTTTTGAATTTGAGAAACCTGGCACAAAGAGCTGTCAGCGATTTTGGTCCAACTTGTATCTGCTTACCACTTTTTTCTAAAATGAAATTGACCAAAAACAAAACACGCTCAAACATAAAGAAAGCTAACATGCAACACCAAATATAACGTGCAACTACCCAGACTGAGATCGATTCGCAAAAGCTAAGTGAAAGAGTGGAGAAACAAATACCACACTAGTAAAACAAATACTTTTTAATGATTCAGTTTTAAAAATTCATTTATATTTGTGTATTTTTCCTTTTAAGCGCTATATATTTCTTTACAATATGCGCCTAGTATCATTATTATTATATTATCTATTTTTACATGCAATAATAATAGTGAACACAATAATAATAACCAATTATATATCTATTTTCTACATCAAATAACGCCTACAGTGAGTCTAGATCTAATATGGTGAAATATGGCCTGCGGAGTTGCGATGAAATTTCCCAAATGGCCCAAAAAATGACTTCTATTGGCCACCCCTGTTTTAGATCTTTCATTCGGGCTTATCTTTTATTGGGATTTTTAGATCTTAAAAGATCAATAAAAGACCTAATTTTAGGTTTTTAAATAATAAAAAGATCTAATTTTAGATCTTTTAATAAAAGATCTAAAATTAAAATGATGAAAGTAATGAATAAAAAATAATGAAAGTAATGAAAATAATGAAAATGAAATAATGAAAGTAAATAATGAAAGTAAAAGAATAAAAGATATTTCATTTACTTTCAGTAAATGAAAGAAGATACTGTCTTTTCTGATAGTGCTGTCCCTTTTTAAGTAATATCTTTATAAAGAGCAGAAAGACAGTGGACAAAGAGAGTCTAGCATAATAGGGATTCAATTTCAAAGGTTCCTTTTACAACCCAAGTTTACAAATGCTCACGCTTGTAAAAATCATCTATTTATTATGCTGATTAACACAAGAGCTATATACTATTTACTTTCACATAATTCCTATTTATTTGTTCTTATTTTTATTCGTAAATGATTCCACTGGTTCTAACCGCCTGTGTTTATTGAAA
This sequence comes from Artemia sinica, assembly GCA_027921565.1. Taxonomy (NCBI): domain Eukaryota; kingdom Metazoa; phylum Arthropoda; class Branchiopoda; order Anostraca; family Artemiidae; genus Artemia; species Artemia sinica. The sequence continues at coordinate 44,815,977 of CM051265.1, forward strand.
ACCGTACAATTATTCGTGATCACTTCATATGTTTGGATTGTTCTGCGTGTCATTTCCCTCTAACTCGATTTTTACAGGTAAGACTAAATTAACTTGCTGGCAGACAGCCATTTTTGTGTTATTTTCTTATATTTTAATCGGGTTACATCAGCAGAGGTTACTAACATGGTAAATCCAAGTGTTTTCCATTTGTTTTTTAATGTCATTATATGAGGGTAGCTATCAGCCATTAGTTTGAGTGTGTGTCTCTGAGTGGACAATCTTGATCTCAGTTTCGTATCAATTAAATAAGCTGAAGCTCTTGAAAACACAATTAAATATGGACTTACTCAGCAAATACCTATCTCCTTCATTTTCTTCCGGAAAACCTCTTTGGAAGTATTTTCCAGAAAATCCAAGATTGAAACGAAAGCCATAAACAATTCTAGATATCCTCTCTTGACTTTGTATCATTGCCTGTAAATGAACGGGTCTGAGCACTTTTAAATAAAATAAAAACTAATCCATTTACAAAAACTTTGGAAGTAGGACAGGGATATAGTACTGCTGCCTACTCTGCTGTAGGTACGGAAGAAAACGAATGTGGGGGCGAGAGAGAGAGGGAGAGAAAGACAGAAAGAAAGAAAGACACACAGAAAGCACTTTTGAACTTTAATACTTCGAACAAAAAATATGTTAGACTTGAAGGGGTATCTGTTCTTTTTGCTAAACCCTATGTGAAAAAGAGAACATTAACGTAAATTTATTCTTCATCTAAATTAATTTTTTGCTGCCTATAAAATAGGAAGCATACAAAAATACTATCGGAATTTTGGGTAAGATAGTCTCCAGAGAGCCAGGGAGGGTGCATTGGCATACAGCTGATAAGCCCCTTTCCAAAATAATATCGCTACATGCGACAAATATGGACTTGGAGTCAAAATTGAGGATAACATGTATATTCTGACCAGCCAGCCTGTCAGACAGCCTGCAAAAACAAATAATAAAAACAACGGGGTATATCCTTTTTTGAGGACCAGAGAAAAAAAAAATTTGCCCCCTTCCCCCAAACATAAAATTCTAATTCCTCTTATCCCCCCCCCTAAAAATACAACAACAACAAACTGATAGTTTTAACTCAATACCCCAACCATAAGACTAAACAGAGTATATTTAGAAAATTACTCATTAAATTGGTAAGCTATTAATGAAACCTACTGACTATGCAATATCTATATGAGAAATACTTGCTTGTCTTTAGACCTAGGACACAAAACAAAAACAACGATATTTATACTCTCTTGCGAGAATCCAATAATCAACTGACTGTGACTGTAGAAGTACTCTGGAGAATGATTTACCCGTTGTAAAGTATCGCGTGATTTTATCAGATTCGTCGTTGAATGGGTGTTATGGACATTTACCAATCATATAAAGTAAAATATGAGCTTTTTAAAAAGCTCATCCCTTCCCCAAACGCTTATTTAGGTACGTATAAACTCAAATTATACGCACAAATATTACTACGCTCCTAGGAGAGGAAATCTGGCAAAAAGCTACGGTCAAAAATTTATCCTTCAAAGAAGGCATGGAATGCCATTCTAACTCAACATTTCCTACGATCCCAACTGTTACCAAGTCCCCCAGAAATCTGAAAGAATCACCAGCACCTGAAACGATGGTAGAAGCACCAAGCCATAGCAAAACAAAAAAAAAAAAACAAGAAAAAGCCGACCAACAGAGTAACACAGAAATCGACGACCCCTCACGAAGTCTCTTCAGGCGAGGATGATGTTCAAAGCAAAACTCAAGCGAAAAGATTCCCAACAAGAATGCCTGACGACTATTTAATGTGTGACTTTTCGTTTTTAACTAATTTATCCCTTTCTAATAACATTGCTTTTAATTATTCCGATATAGAAAGTAATCAGCATGCCAACCCTATAAGCAGCCCCGATGGTACCTTAACTAATGCCAATGTGAAGCCAAAACTAGTAAATAATAATTCGCTTAATGTTCTTTGTTTCAACATCAGAAGCATCCGGGATAAGTAGCTCAAGTTTAAAGATTTAGTTTCATTCAATGGTGTCTGCCCTTTTGACATAATAGGATTAACAGAGACATGGCTTTCCGATAATGATGACACTAGTGATTTTTTACTCCCTGGTTACCAAATAATCCATTATGCCCCGGAGATTGACAAAGTGTTCTGGGGGTATCTCACTTTACATCCATTCGAATGTAAATTTTACCAGGCTATCAGAGTGCGAATCTATTTTCTCTACACAAATAAATCTCAGATGTATTTATTCAATAATTGTTAACATAGTTATCGGCCAAAATTCCTATATACTCTCCTTATTTTATAAACCTCCTCCATTTCCGATGTTTTTGTAATCTGTTTGATGATTTCTCTAATTTTATTAATCTACCCCATAAAAAGGCAATAGTTCTTGGGGACTTTAATTGCAACCTACTCAATGTTGGTAAAAATATTGAATCTGACACTTTTTTGAATCGGTAACCGCGAGTGGTCTTCTACCCACAATTTTTTTCCCCAGTAGAGTTGATCCTGTGAGATCAACTTCAACATTAATTGATAACATTTTTGTATCCACTTCCCTGGGAAATGACCTGTCCTCAAATATAATATTTTCGGATCTGTCAGACCATTTTCCTATTTACTTGTCACTACCTTCGCAACCACTACCTCTACGCTCTAGAATTAATATCCCAACACCTACTAGAAACTACAGCTCTGCAAATATAACCCATCTTATCGATTGCCTAAGAACCCTGACTGGTCCAATGTTTTAAATTGTCAAGAGGTAAATTCTGCCACAAATGGTTTTGCGCAAAGGCTAAGTGAGATAATCCATTCAACTTTTCCTATTCGTAAACCTAACCGGAAAACTATCCCTATATGCCCCTGGATGTCACACAGCCTCGTTGTCTCCTCATATCGTAAAAACAAATTATATAAGTTAGCCTGTAAGACCAGTAGTGATATTGACCTATCAAATTATAAAAAATATAAAAACTTGTACACTAAACTCATCCGTGAAGCGAAGAAAAATTATTATTATACAAAAATTCTCAATTGCAAAGGAAACCTGAAAAAGATATAGTCCACCCTTAATGATATACTCTCAAAAAATAGAAAATCAAAGTATATACCTATTCGCCTTAAAGACACAAATGGTAGATTTATTGACCCTTAACATGCACTTGACGCATTTAATAATTATTTTTCTAATGTTCCTCATACTGACTCCCGCTCCTCCTTACAGGCTGTATTCCCTTGCTTCAATTCTAGATCCATGTTTTTCTGCCCAACTGATAGCAATGAGGTACTTCAAATCATCGGTTCTCTCCCTATTAGTTTTACACCTGACTGTCTTGGATTAAGTAATAAGCTCCTGAAGACCATATCTCCTTTTGTTTACGAGCCCATCAAGCATATTTCCAACCTATCTTTAACCCATGGAGTTTTCCCTGATTTACTAAAGTCAGCCATTATTATTCCAGTTCTTAAAAAGGGCGATCCAACTGAGATAGGTAATTATCGTCCAATCTCAATTCTTCCTGTTATATCCAAAGTACTCGAGAGAATCATCTTCAGACGTCTGTCTCCCTTTCTGTTTGACAGTCAGCACTCCATTTCCTTGATTTCTCCTCGCCAATATGGCTTTAGGCCAAAATTTTCAACTTCTCATGCTCTAATTGACGCCACACAGTTCATCCCCTCACAACTCGACCTTAAAAAAACTGTTTTTGGCTTATTTTTGGATTTCTCTAAGGCCTTTGACACGGTCGATAATAGTATTTTAATAAGTAAATTAAATAGTTACGGTATTCGTGGTGTTCCCCTCTCTTGGTTTGATTCTTATCTATCTGGAAGGGTACAGAGTGTGAGCTTAGGTGGAGTATCCTCTCAGCCCTTACCTGTTCGGAGGGGTGTCCCACAAGGCTCCGTTCTAGGCCCTATTTTATTTCTCCTATATATCAATGATCTTGTTATGGACCTGGGCCCTTCAGTGTATCCTGTACTATTTGCTGATGACAGCAACTTCTTCATCACTGGCACCAATTTACCATCGGCAATAACCTCTGCCCAAGTCCTTCTGAACAGAGTCCAGGCATGGTGCCTTACGAATAACATGACCATTAATAGCAAAAAAGTCAAATAGTATTATTGAGAACCCCCTACAACAAAGACGTAATTCAACCTGCTCTTTGTCTCAAGTACTCCTCCGACATCCTCCCACAAGTGGAGGTTGCCAAGTTTCTTGATGTATTTATTGACTCATGCTTATCATTCTCTAATCATATTTCTTACATCACAGCAATAATTTTGAGACAAGTAGCTATAATTAACCGTGTGAATTATTTTCTTCCACCTGACATCCTAGTTACCCTCTATTATTTCTTACTTTTCTTATTGCGGATCAGTTTGGGGAAATACAAACCGGTCCTTCCCTAAAAAACTCAAATTTGCCCAAAACCTAGCCATTAAAGTAGTTTTTCGGCTTCCCCGTCTATATCCAACCCGTGATTTGTACTCAGATTTGATAGCTCCACTTGATCAAATTATACAAAAACTAAACTTATCGCTTGCTTACTCTGCTTTCAACAATAATCTTCCTCCTCAACTTCTAACCTATTATAATATTAATAATTCAGAAGCCTACTGTCTCCATTCATCCAATAGAGCCTTTATAATTCCTAAATGCGTTTCTAGTGCTGCCCAGCAATCCATTTACAAATCTATTATTCAATGGAACAAAATACCCTCCAGTGTTGAACTAGCCACACGTTTCTGCAAGCTGTACGAAAATGTAACAAAACTTGATAATATAATTTAATCTTTCAATTTTTAACCAATTTGCTTTGACTACCCATGTTTTATTCTTCTGTCTTTTTTTCAGTGTTACTTTAATTTTTTCTTTTTTTGGTCCTTAACAAGTTCTCTTCTAGGATCTTTATTGTTATTGATGTTTGTGTTATGTTTTTATTCGAATAAATTAAATTGAATTGATATAGGTGTATACGGAAACACTTTAAGAGGTGTCAAAGGATTTTTCCAGGAGCGGGGTCTGAAGGAAATCTAAAATACAAAAACAAGAGCATTTTTAGGTATAATTTTATCGAGGGGGTCTTTGGACGGGGGTTCTCCACTCTTGCTTTTGTGCAAGTATGCCTACAGAACAAGCCTAAACAATTTTTGATATGTCTATGAAAAAGTAATTTCATAGAAAGTAACATTAAAATTAACTAGAAAAAAGAAAAGAAAAACAGCTTCTACTGAATGTTGCCTACTTTTAGCGGCACCAAACAATCAAGTTTTAATTTGGTTTCGCTGTTGATACACATATTACCTATTTTTTCAGTTTTTATTTCTATATGCATTTACTAAAACTGCGAAGAATGTGAAACACGCTTTTGAGGAACTTGAGCGTTTTCCCGACATTTACAGGTCTATTTCAAAAGCGTTTGCGGCACTAAAAGTACCGGATCAAGCTGCCGTACTGCCCGGATCACAGTCTGCTTTATTTGCACGAATTTCCGCTATAGAACAGGAGCTAGAGAAAACTAGGGAAACTATAGTTACAGAGATAACTCGTCAGGTTTCTGCCAAGTGTGGCTCGAATGCGAAATCTGGTCTTAAAGATACAGCTGAGACTATAATTAGCGAGTTATATAAGTCTGTGTCACTAGAGTTCAACCCCATATTAGACCGTATCGAGCGTGAGTTGAAAATGTATAGAATGCAAACCCGTAACCTGGAGAATCGAATTGAAAAAATCGAAGTCAAGCTAGACGATATTGATCAAGAAAATATGTTGGACAGTCTTGTTTTCAACGGTCTGAAGCAAAAGCCAGGAGTTGACCTTAAAACGACTATGCTCAGTGTCCTTTCGACACGGATGGGTGTTACTGGTATATCTTCTGGTGAATTATCAAGTGTTTTCCGGTTTAGAATGAATGGGCCTCATACCACCAGTGACAAAGTTGCCCCAGTTTTAGTGCGATTTGTTAGTAAAGAAGTTGCTCGAAAAGTGTTCTTACAGAAGTCTAAACTAGCTGGGTCTGGAATCTTTGTGTCGGAATCCCTTACAAAGCGACGTCGCGACCTGCTAAATGCCGCAAGGGATCGCTTTGGTGTTAAAAATGTATGGACCGACCGGGGCAACATACTAGTGAAGCTACCTGGTGAACCGTCTGCCCGGAAAATAAGATCCCTTACTGAATGCGTTTGAATTCGTATTTGTGTTGTTTTCTGTCGTTTTTTCTTCTCTGTACAGCTTTGTTGCCTTTTTTCTTTCTCTTTCTTTTTCGCGATTTTTTCATTCTTATTATTATTCGCATAAACTGTTTTGGTCTCCCGTTTATTTTATTCTTGCTTTTCATTTTCTTTTGAGGGATCCGTTTTGTTTCGTTTTTGGTTTTAGTCTTTCTATTATTATTTGCAAAAAAAATGTCTTGGTCTCCTATAATTATTTCTTACTTTTTTTTTATTTTTTTTTATTTAGAGAGATATGTTATATGTTTATTTATTTACTTTCGTTGGTTCTTCACTTGATGATTTAATGAGCCGACCTTTTCGTCTAGAAGAGGTTTTATCGGCACCAATAGCAAGAGATGCTGAACCGTGTATGAACCAAGTTAGATTTCAACCGTTAAAAAATAGTGCTTATGTCCAAAGATCGAAGTTAGACCCCGGGGAAGCCGATTCGTTGCGTTTATGTGCCTGGAATTGTCACCTCACTACTGGTTATGAAGATGTGTTGCAATTTCTTTCTGATTCTCAAGGAAAAATTAGTTTTATTGGTATATCTGAAAGTTTTTTTAGTCAGGAACACTCTTTCTCGCTGTATTCTTTTCCAGATTATAATTTGAAGGCTAAAAACCGGACGTCACTTCACAGAGGGGGAATTGCGTGTTTGATTTCAAAGTCATTGACATACCAAGTAAGAAATGATATTGATGTTTGGATAGAGGGTAAGTTTGAAAGTTTTAGCATTGATTTAAATTTGGGTAGTAGTAAATTTTTGATTAGTATTGTGTATAAGCCACCGAGCGCAAGCTGGGAAGATTTTGAGCGTGGATTTGATCAACTTACGCGTGAGGTGTCTCGGACAGGTTTAGATTTTATTTGTATGGGTGATTTTAACTTTGATCTGCTATCGCTGAATGGAGTGAATCTTGATTTTTTTAATTTGATGGTTGCTAATGATCTTTTTCCCCTAGCTAATATTCCAACACGGGTTACGAGTCATTCAGCTACTCTCATTGACAATATTTTTGTTGGTTCGAAGTATCTGGACCGTAGTTATGCTGATGTGGTTCTGTACCCTTGTTCTGACCATTTTCCAGTTCTCGGAACGGTACTTTGTGTCCGCATAGAAAGAAATGAAAGAAAAAAAGTGAAGACTCGATCGTTAAAAAAAGAGAACTTACAGAGGTTTGGTGATGAGTTAAGCAGCACTGATCTTAGCGAGATTTTGGAGATAAAAGATGACGCTTCTGGGGCATTTGATTGCATGATGGGGATCATACAGCCAATTTATGACAAGACTTGCCCAGTTAAATTTGTGATACCGCATAAGGATCAACCCAGGAAGCCTTGGATAACTACAGAAATTCTTGAAGCGTCAGATTTAAGAAATCAAGTGTATGTAGATTATTTAAATAGTAGGTGTGTCAAGAAATTGGAAGAGTTTAAAATAATACGCAATAAAGTGAACTCAATGAGAAGGAAAGCTAAAAAAGAATATTTTGCTAACCAACTGAGTTTAAATAAGGATAATGCGAGAGGAACTTGGAAGGTTATAAATGACCTATTGGGAAAGTAGAAAGAAGCTCCACCCAATTCACTGCTGATTCAAGGAGAAGCAGTGAGTGATGAAACGATTATTACTAATAAATTTGCTGAGTTCTTTTCAACTATTGGTCAAAATGTGCAGGCGGAAGGGTTAGTGAATTTTAATAATGATTCCTTGGAGGACGAATTTTTGGATGAAAGAGGAATTGGAAATGAAATTGAATTTCGACCGTGTACTGGAGATGAAATTCTGAAGGTTGTGAAAACAATCAAATCTAATTCAGCAGGGACAGATGGAATTAATTTGAAGGCTTTTAAATCAGTGATGTGTTATTTAATACCATGTCTCGTCCACATAATCAATCTTTCCCTGGAAACTGGGGTATTCCCCGATGCGCTTAAAAGGGCAAAAGTCATCCCTCTCCATAAAGGTGGGTCTAAACTAGATATCGAAAATTATAGACCTATATCAATCCTTCCCCTGTTTTCAAAAATATTTGAAAAAATTGTTCATAAAAGGCTATATGATTACCTTACGAAAACAGGGATGTTAAGTGAAACTCAGTTCGGCTTTAGGAAAGGTCACTCGACGTCGGACGCCGTGCATTCTCTCTGTGATATTGTAAATAGATGCTTTGAACGTGGTGAAATCCCTTTGACTGTTTTTATTGATTTTAGAAAGGCGTTTGATACAGTGGATTTTAAAATTTTACTCAAACGTCTACAGTCCCTTGGAGTTCGTGGTAATTATCTGAAATGGTTTGATAGTTTTTTAAGTGGAAGATCTATTCAAGTTGTTTTAAATGATGCATTTTCTTCTCCCTATCAAGTGAAGTGTGGTGTACCTCAGGGATCTGTCTTGGGACCACTTCTGTACCTTGTGTATGTTGATTCAATGCGTTTTTACTTACCGGAGTGTTTTATCACGACTTTCGCGGATGATACTGCTTTAACTATGTCTAGTCGAATGATTGATGATCTATTGTTGAAAGTAAATAGGGTTTTAAAGTCATTTTATGTATTTACAAGTTTCAGCCTTTTGTCAGTGAATGTTAAAAAAACTAATTTTATGATTTTTAGGAGAGTTGGTAAGCCTCCGAGTGTTGATGGAGAGATATTTTTTAATGGTAAGCCTTTGTCACAGGTGCATGAGGTGCGTTATTTGGGCTTCCAGCTTGATTGTAATTTGTCTTGGAAGCACCATAGTGATCTTGTTGCAGCTAAAGTTGCTAGAGGTCTGGGAATTTTGCGTCGTTTGAAGCATTTTTTACCTTTATCGGTTCTTTTATTATTGTATCATAGTATTGTTGCGCCTTATATGTCTTATGGTTGTGTCATTTGGTCTAGCAATTTTTATGCAAATTTCAAAAGAGTGCAGATTTTACAAAATAAAACAGTACGTCTTCTTGGGAATTATATAGAAAATGTGAATGATACCGAGTCATGTTTTAAAAAATTAAGAGTGCTTAACATTGGTCAGATTCGCGATTACCAAGCTGCTATTTTTGCCTATAGATGTTGGAATGATGTATGTCCTCCAGTTTTTACAAATTTTTTTCGCGTAAATAGTTCACTCCACAGGTATGCGACTAGAGAGGCAGAAAATTTTACGGTTGAGTATCGAGACACCACACGTGCAGGTTTCGGGATTCGGTATTTGGCTCCGGCTATTTGGAATGATATCCCAGTTGGCGTTCGGGAAGCTGAACACATTGGGTCGTTTAAAGTAAAAATAAAAAAACATTTATTGGGAGAGGGGAGGTAATTTATTATTATTGTCATCATTAATGTCTTAATTTTTTTTTTTTCTTTTCTTCATAGTTTTTGGTATTATTGTTTAAATTGAGAGAGTGTTCAGGTCTTTTTTCAGGTCTTTTTTTTTTTGAGAATTAGAATTTTGAGAGGTTGAGAATTAGAGGATTGCAGCCGTCTTTCATCAGGCTTTTTGAGCCTTCCCCTGGCGGTTGCTTGTATATAGTTTATTTTGTAATTAGTAGTAAATAAAGCAAGTCAAGTCAAGTCAAGTCTTAAAATATAAAACGGGAACCCAGTATATTAGATTGGCATAATGAAAAGAGATTCACATTACCTCCACATCATTCACAGTCAACCTTTGACCTTGAGGACCAACAAAGATATCATCAACATCGATAAGAATATTTCTATCCAATGACGTTGATAGCTTTCCATGACTTAGAAATGACATGGAGTCCAAAAGCAGTATTTTATGAATCCAGAAATCCAAACCTGAGCCAAAGAGCACTCTTTCAATCCCATCAAAGAGACCTTTATCCTAAGTATAAATAATACATTAATACATTGAAAGTTCATAAACTTCTTATTCCAGTAACATTAACAAGAAGTAACTTCATCCAATCTCAACAGAATATAAGCCAACCCCCTACGCCAGAGAATATAGAATGAAAATTGAAATTTCAAAGCATCTTAGTAAATATCACAAGGTAAAGCAATTCTTGAAGAAGTTCTGAAGGTTGGTATTGGAACCAAGGAGCTATTGGATTCGGCGACTATCAATCTCATAACTGTAATTGAATTAAAAAAAGAAAAAAAGTCCAATAAAAGTTCTGGGCACTAAAAGTCATGTTTGCTCCGGCCACTCTCTATAAAAGAGGTGGTCGTAAAAACTTATGATTCGGTTTAAACTAAAATTTCTAGTGCCTTTAAAGGGCCAAAAATGATTGGAGGGCAACAGGCCCCCTTCTATGCTCCTGACCATTTACAAAACTCCCCTATACCATCAGATCAAAATCCCCAAAAGTTTTTTTGTTGAAAATAGTCAAAGTCCAATAAATAAGGCTTTGAGGATGACATTACCCACGCAACCACAAAGGCAAGAGCCCTAAATAAGGCAGGCATGTTTGATCTTGGCTTTCCGATTGGCTTAAAACTTTCAGTGATCGTTTCCTGAGCCAAGATGACTATATATTTTGTGAGGATGGGAAGCGTTAGGAGGACCAAAATGAGCTAAAGAACTTTTTGTCCCTGATCAATTTGAGAAAATAATTAGTTAGTTTTCCCCAGGCCCCCAAACAATGGGGTAAAAAAAGGGCCAAATTTATTCTTCTTCCCATCGGATTGGAATTTATATTCTTAAGTCCCTGGTCCAAAGAGACCCCCCCCCCCCAAAAAAAACAAACAAACAAAAACCATCACGCTCCCCAAAATAAGGTGCAAAAAAGGAATGTTTTTGGTCATGTCAGACGAAACGACTATTGATTCGTGGCGCCCATAAATGGTACATAAATCTCGTGTCTCCAGCCGAGTTTAAAATTAAATCCATTAGCCTGAAGTTCCTAGGCCAAGGGTCGTTATTCAGAGAGAGAAAGAGAGAGAGAGAGAGAGAGAGAAAAAAAAAAAAAACTGAAACCAACTTTGGCTGGATCGATTCGCGTACGGTACAAAAATTTGTTTCCTCTTTGATTAGTTTGAAATTTCCTGAACACCTAGATCGGGCCAGGCAGACCGCAACGAAGACGAACAGGTAACACGTATTTGCTTTAATGATTCTTTTTTTTCTGATCGGCTTAAACTTACAAGACAAACATATTGGATCAAGCCAGGACCAAAAAAAAGAAAAAATTATCTTATAGGCACATTTTTTTGTCAGTTTGTAACGTACTTGTCACGTGCAATTTACAAATACAAAGTATTTTGAATGAAAAAAAGAGTTGCATCCATTTGTGAAGCACCGAAATGGACCATTTTGTTTCTCCGAATGGTTTAAAACTTTCAGGGTATGTAGACTGGACTAAAAGGACCTCAAAGCAAACAACCAATTTTGAAAGGAAAATTTGATTGTATCGATTCGTAACGCAAGAAATTTGAATTTTTTTTTTCTGTCTAGATCACCTTAAAGTCTTATCGGGGTGTAGACAGGGCCAAGAGAACCTCAAAGAAGACAAAAGTTTTGGGGAAAAAATTGGTTGTATCAACTTGTGAGGTCCATTTTTTTAAGACAGCAATCAGATTTTTTTTTTTTTTTTAAACCTAGACATGCATTTACTTAAAGACACAAACAGTTACAAGAAAACACAAAATGAAATGCTCTTTATTGGAATGAGGATTATGATGCGTCTCTACACAAGGTTGACAACAGGACGGGATCAGTTAAGCTTCAGCCCCCATAAAACACCAAATATCCTACACATGCTCAATCCGTACAATTAGGATGTCTTATGTCCATCCACTCTGAGTTTTACAAAATTGAGAAAGCTATTCAATTCAACCCCACTTAAGAACTATATCAAAAATTATTGCACAAAACTACGGCTGATCGAACGTTTTGACACGTTATTCCAATTTTGCCAAAAATTTATATTGCAATCGAAAATTTTAGTTCTTAAGCAGAAAAGCTGAGAAAAAAACTTTACAAATATTCCCGCAATTTTCCCATAACAAAGTTATGTCAACGAAAAAATGAACAGAAGCTGATTTAAAAGAAATATTTTCAAAACAAGCTTTAAAAATTTGTAAAGATCAATATTAAAACCCAAAAGGAGCAGAAATAAAGTCAATTAACAAGTAAAATGAACAAAACTTACTACAAATAAACAAATAAACCTAAAACGAAAAAAATCTACAACAAGTAAAATCACGCCCCCTTAAAACCTTTAAATTCTGAAGTGTCATTTGTGCTATACTGAAGGCAAAATATATGTTAAGAAGTTGAAAAAACAAAATCCTGAAAATTCCACGAATTCTTTTTTTTTATGTCATTATATTAAAAAGAAGTCTCACATGCAGTAAATTTTCGTCAATACTTTCTTCCTATTAAATACTTTCCTTTCAAATGCCTATAAAATCAATTGCTGATTTATTGATTATTTATTGAGTTAAAAATACTGCTTGAGCAAACTAAACAGATTGGTTCAAAATTACAAATGTTCCATTCAAAGTTCTATTGAGATACAAATTTCCTATAAGTTTGAATCAAATAGAATCAGAAGAAAAAGTTTTAATAAAAACATTTCTTGTGTTTAAAATACTGAAATTAAACTGAAAGCCACAAACATATTTATTCTAGAATATATTATTTTATTTCTTATAACCATCATTAGCATTGTGATTATTGTCTATTTTTGCTAATGTCTGACAAAAACAACAAAAAACACACTGATCAAAATACACACTTTTTCATTGAATTGCAAATGACACTGTCCTTTTAGCGGATTTGAGGGGGCGGTAGTTCCATTCTTATTTGTGGTAGCTCTTACTTGTGAATCTTTAATAGCTTTTGATTATCTTTAATTATCATTGCTGGTGATTTTAGAATTAATAAAAACAAGCGATTTGAAATACAAATCGCTTTCAGTAAAGCGAAAATGGCACTCTAGTCTGTAGGGGTGTAATAGGGCTGTAGGCCGATTCCATGCGGTCATTAATGCTCGTTATTCATTCTCTTCTCATTACAATATCCATGGTTTTAAATTTGTTCCTCACAAAGAGACGGCTATAAGCCTTGTTTTGAAGTTTTTCTCGTCGAAAATAAGGGTTTTTGTCATGGATATGAGGCTTTCTAAATTTTGAAACTGGAAACACTGATGCCATTATCAAAAGGTTAGCCAAAGAAAAATTTAGGAGAAAACGAATTTTGTTTGTTTTAGCGTTGTTTGTTGTTTACTTTCTTTTCTATTTCTCAGTTATATTTAAAATTTTCCATTTCTTCTTAAAATTTTGTAAAACAGTCAATACACTAAATATGTTATTGCTAGTTATCAATATTTCGGAGGTAAAATAAATATGCGAAAATATATTAGCGTTGTATTGGGAAAGAGACATAGAGAAAGATTTTTGTATGGAAGAAGAAGTGTTGACTGCTGGAAATAATGTTGAATGTGTATGAGTTTTTTTAGGTATAAAATGGGAAAGAGACATAGAGAAAGATATGAAAAAAGAACAGAAAAGTATGGAAAAAGAAGTGTTGAGTGATGGAAATAATGTTGAATGTGTGTGAGTTTTTTTTTTAGTTATAAATTGGAAAAGATACATAGAGAAAGATATGGAAAAAGAAGAGAAAAATACGGAAAAAGAAGTGTTGAGTGCTGGAAGTAATGTTGAATGTGTATGAGTTTTTTTTAGGTTTAAATTGGGAAAGAGACAAAGAGAAAGATTTTTGTATGGAAAACGAAGTGTTGAGTGCTGGAACTAATGTTGAATATGTATGAGTTTTTTAGGTATAAATTGGGAAAGAGACATAGAGAAAGATACGGAAAAAGAAGAGAAAAGTATGGAAAAAGAAGTGTTGAGTGCTGGAAATAATGTAGAATGTGTATGAGTTTTTTTTAGGTATAAATTGGGAAAGAGACATAGAGAAAGATACGGAAAAAGAAGATAAAAGTACGGAAAAAGAAGTGTTGAGTGCTGGAAATAATGTAGAATGTGTATGAGTTTTTTTTAGGTATAAATTGGGAAAGAGACATAGAGAAAGATGCGGAAAAAGAAGAGAAAAGTATGGAAAAAGAAGTGTTGAGTGCTGGAAATAATGTAGAATGTGTATGAGTTTTTTTAGGTATAAATTGGGAAAGAGACATAGAGAAAGATGCGGAAAAAGAAGAGAAAAGTATGGAAAAAGAAGTGTTGAGTGCTGGAAATAATGTAGAATGTGTATGAGTTTTTTTAGGTATAAATTGGGAAAGAGACATAGAGAAAGATGCGGAAAAAGAAGAGAAAAGTATGGAAAAAAAGTGTTGAGTGCTGGAAATAATGTAGAATGTGTATGAGTTTTTTTAGGTATAAATTGGGAAACAGACATAGAGAAAGATGCGGAAAAAGAAGAGAAAAGTATGGAAAAAGAAGTGTTGAGTGCTGGAAATAATGTAGAAAGTGTATGAGTTTTTTTTAGGTATAAATTGGGAAAGAGACATAGAGAAAGATGCGGAAAAAGAAGAGAAAAGTATGGAAAAAGAAGTGTTGAGTGCTGGAAATAATGTAGAATGTGTATGAGTTTTTTTAGGTATAAATTGGGAAAGAGACATAGAGAAAGATGCGGAAAAAGAAGAGAAAAGTACGGAAAAAGAAGTGTTGAGTGCTGGAAATAATGTAGAATGTGTATGAGTTTTTTTAGGTATAAATTGGGAAAGAGACATAGAGAAAGATACGGAAAAAGAAGAGAAAAGTATGGAAAAAGAAGTGTTGAGTGCTGGAAATAATGTAGAATGTGTATGAGTTTTTTTAGGTATAAATTGGGAAAGAGACATAGAGAAAGATGCGGAAAAAAAGAGAAAAGTATGGAAAAAGAAGTGTTGAGTGCTGGAAATAATGTAGAATGTGTATGATTTTTTTTAGGAATAAATTGGGAAAGAGACATAGAGAAAGATTTTTGCATGGAAAATGAAGTTTTGAGTGCTGGAACTAATGTTGAATATGTATGAGTTGTTTGAGGTTTAAATTGGGAAAGATACATAGAGAAAGATATGGAAAAAGAAGAAAAAAGTATGGAAAAAGAAGTGTTGAGTGATGGAAATAATGTTGAATGTGTATGAGTTTTTTTTAGGTATAAATTAAGAAAGAGACATTGAGAAAGATACGGAAAAAGAAGAGAAAAGTATGGAAAAAGAAGTGTCGAGTGCTGGAAATAATGTAAAATGTGTATGAGTTTTTTTAGGTATAAATTGGGAAAGAGACATAGAGAAAGATTTTGTATGGAAAATGAAGTGTTGAGAGCTGGAACTAATGTTGAATACGTATGAGTGTTTGAGGTTTAAATTGGGAAAGATACATAGAGAAAGATATGGAAAAAGAAGAAAAAAGTATGGAAAAAGAAGTGTTGAGTGATGGAAATAATGTTGAATGTGTATGAGTTTTTTAGGCATAAATTGGTAAAAGAGACATAGAGAAAGATACGGAAAAAGAAGATAAAAGTATAGAAAAGAAGTGTTGAGTGCTGGAAATAGTGTAGAATGTGTATGAGTTTTTTTTTAGGTTTAAATGGGAAAGAGACATAGAGAAAGATTTTGTATGGAAAATGAAGTGTTGAGTGCTGAAACTAATGTTGAATATGTATGATTCTTTAAGGTTTAAATTCGGAAAGATACATTGAGAAAGATATGGAAAGGAAGAGAAAAGTATGGAAAAAGACGTGTTGAGTGCTGGAACTAATGTTGAATATGTATGAGTTTTTTAGGTATAAATTGGGAAAGAGACATAGAGAAGATACGGAAAAGACAGAAAAGTATGGAAAAAGAAGTGTTGAGTGATGGAAATAATGTTGAATGTGTGTGAGTTTTTTTTTAGTATAAATTGGAAAGATCATAGAGAAAGATAGGAAAAAGAAGAGAAAAATACGAAAAGAAGTGTTGAGTGCTGGAAGTAATGTTGAATGTGTATGAGTTTTTTAGGTTTAAATTGGGAAAGAGACAAGAGAAAGATTTTTGTATGGAAAACGAAGTGTTGAGTGCTGGAACTAATGTTGAATATGTATGAGTTTTTTAGGTATAAATTGGAAAGAGACATAGAGAAAGATACGGAAAAAGAAGAGAAAAGTATGGAAAAAGAGTGTTGAGTGCTGGAAATAATGTAGAATGTGTATGAGTTTTTTTAGGTATAAATTGGGAAAGAGACATAGAGAAAGATACGGAAAGAAGTAAAGTACGGAAAAGAAGTGTTGAGTGCTGGAAATAATGTAGAATGTGTATGAGTTTTTTTAGGTATAAATTGGGAAAGAGACATAGAGAAAGATGCGGAAAAGAAGAGAAAAGTATGGAAAAAGAAGTGTTGAGTGCTGGAAATAATGTAGAATGTGTATGAGTTTTTTTAGGTATAAATTGGGAAAGAGACATAGAGAAAGATGCGGAAAAAGAAGAGAAAAGTATGGAAAAAGAAGTGTTGAGTGCTGGAAATAATGTAGAATGTGTATGAGTTTTTTTAGGTATAAATTGGGAAAGAGACATAGAGAAAGATGCGGAAAAAGAAGAGAAAAGTATGGAAAAAAAGTGTTGAGTGCTGGAAATAATGTAGAATGTGTATGAGTTTTTTTAGGTATAAATTGGGAAACAGACATAGAGAAAGATGCGGAAAAAGAAGAGAAAAGTATGGAAAAAGAAGTGTTGAGTGCTGGAAATAATGTAGAAAGTGTATGAGTTTTTTTTAGGTATAAATTGGGAAAGAGACATAGAGAAAGATGCGGAAAAAGAAGAGAAAAGTATGGAAAAAGAAGTGTTGAGTGCTGGAAATAATGTAGAATATGTATGAGTTTTTTTAGGTATAAATTGGGAAAGAGACATAGAGAAAGATGCGGAAAAAGAAGAGAAAAGTACGGAAAAAGAAGTGTTGAGTGCTGGAAATAATGTAGAATGTGTATGAGTTTTTTTTAGGTATAAATTGGGAAAGAGACATAGAGAAAGATGCGGAAAAAGAAGAGAAAAGTATGGAAAAAGAAGTGTTGAGTGCTGGAAATAATGTAGAATGTGTATGAGTTTTTTTAGGTATAAATTGGGAAAGAGACATAGAGAAAGATGCGGAAAAAGAAGAGAAAAGTATGGAAAAAGAAGTGTTGAGTGCTGGAAATAATGTAGAATGTGTATGATTTTTTTTAGGAATAAATTGGGAAAGAGACATAGAGAAAGATTTTTGCATGGAAAATGAAGTTTTGAGTGCTGGAACTAATGTTGAATATGTATGAGTTGTTTGAGGTTTAAATTGGGAAAGAAACATGGAGAAAGATATGGAAAAAGAAAAAAAAAGTATGGAAAAAGAAGTGTTGAGTGCTGGAAATAATGTAAAATGTGTATGAGTTTTTTTAGGTATAAATTGGGAAAGAGACATAGAGAAAGATTTTTGTATGGAAAATGAAGTGTTGAGAGCTGGAACTAATGTTGAATACGTATGAGTTGTTTGAGGTTTAAATTGGGAAAGATACATAGAGAAAGATATGGAAAAAGAAGAAAAAAGTATGGAAAAAGAAGTGTTGAGTGATGGAAATAATGTTGAATGTGTATGAGTTTTTTTAGGCATAAATTGGTAAAGAGACATAGAGAAAGATACGGAAAAAGAAGATAAAAGTATAGAAAAAGAAGTGTTGAGTGCTGGAAATAGTGTAGAATGTGTATGAGTTTTTTTAGGTTTAAATTGGGAAAGAGACATAGAGAAAGATTTTTGTATGGAAAATGAAGTGTTGAGTGCTGAAACTAATGTTGAATATGTATGATTCTTTTAAGGTTTAAATTCGGAAAGATACATTGAGAAAGATATGGAAAGGAAGAGAAAAGTATGGAAAAAGACGTGTTGAGTGCTGGAACTAATGTTGAATATGTATGAGTTTTTTGAGGTTTAAATTGGGAAAGAGACATAGAGAAAGATTTTTGTATGGAAGAAGAAGTGTTGAGTGCTGGAAATAATGTAGAATGTGTATGAGTTTTTTTAGGTATAAATTGGGAAAGAGACATAGAGAAAGATACGGAAAAAGAAGATAAAAGTATAGAAAAAGAAGTGTTGAGTGCTGGAAATAGTGTAGAATGTGTATGAGGCTTTTTTAGGTTTAAATTGGGAAAGAGACATAGAGAAAGATTTTTGTATGGAAAATGAAGTGTTGAGTGCTGAAACTAATGTTGAATATGTATGATTTTTTTAAGGTTTAAATTTGGAAAGATACATTGAGAAAGATATGGAAAAAGATGTGTTGAGTGCTGGAACTAATGTTGAATATGTATGAGTTTTTTGAGGTTTAAATTGGGAAAGAGACATAGAGAAAGATTTTTGTACGGAAGAAGAAATGTTGAGTGCTGGAAATAATGTAGAATGTGTATTAGTTTTTTTTAGGTTTAAATTGGGAAAGAGACATAAAGAAAGATTTTTGTATGGAAGAAGAAATGTTGAGTGCTGCAAATAATGTAGAATGTGTATGAGTTTTTTTAGGTATAAAATGGGAAAGAGACATAGAGAAAGATATGAAAAAAGAACAGAAAAGTATGGAAAAAGAAGTGTTGAGTGATGGAAATAGTGTAGAATGTGTATGAGTTTTTTTTAGGTTTAAATTGGGAAAGAGACATAGAGAAAGATTTTTGTATGGAAGAAGAAATGTTGAGTGCTGGAAATAATGTAGAATGTGTATGAGTTTTTTTAGGTATAAAATGGGAAAGAGACATAGAGAAAGATATGAAAAAAGAACAGAAAAGTATGGAAAAAGAAGTGTTGAGTGATGGAAATAATGTTGAATGTGAGTTTTTTTTTTAGTTATAAATTGGAAAAGATCATAGAGAAAGATATGGAAAAAGAAGAGAAAAATACGGAAAAAGAAGTGTTGAGTGCTGGAAGTAATGTTGAATGTGTATGAGTTTTTTTTAGGTTTAAATTGGGAAAGAGACAAAGAGAAAGATTTTTGTATGGAAAACGAAGTGTTGAGTGCTGGAACTAATGTTGAATATGTATGAGTTTTTTAGGTATAAATTGGGAAAGAGACATAGAGAAAGATACGGAAAAAGAAGAGAAAAGTATGGAAAAAGAAGTGTTGAGTGATGGAAATAATGTTGAATGTGTGTGAGTTTTTTTTTTAGTTATAAATTGGAAAAGATACATAGAGAAAGATATGGAAAAAGAAGAGAAAAATACGGAAAAAGAAGTGTTGAGTGCTGGAAGTAATGTTGAATGTGTATGAGTTTTTTTTAGGTTTAAATTGGGAAAGAGACAAAGAGAAAGATTTTTGTATGGAAAACGAAGTGTTGAGTGCTGGAACTAATGTTGAATATGTATGAGTTTTTTAGGTATAAATTGGGAAAGAGACATAGAGAAAGATACGGAAAAAGAACAGAAAAGTATGGAAAAAGAAGTGTTGAGTGATGGAAATAATGTTGAATGTGTGTGAGTTTTTTTTTTAGTTATAAATTGGAAAAGATCATAGAGAAAGATATGGAAAAAGAAGAGAAAAATACGGAAAAAGAAGTGTTGAGTGCTGGAAGTAATGTTGAATGTGTATGAGTTTTTTTTAGGTTTAAATTGGGAAAGAGACAAAGAGAAAGATTTTTGTATGGAAAACGAAGTGTTGAGTGCTGGAACTAATGTTGAATATGTATGAGTTTTTTAGGTATAAATTGGGAAAGAGACATAGAGAAAGATACGGAAAAAGAAGAGAAAAGTATGGAAAAAGAAGTGTTGAGTGCTGGAAATAATGTAGAATGTGTATGAGTTTTTTTAGGTATAAATTGGGAAAGAGACATAGAGAAAGATACGGAAAAAGAAGATAAAAGTACGGAAAAAGAAGTGTTGAGTGCTGGAAATAATGTAGAATGTGTATGAGTTTTTTTAGGTATAAATTGGGAAAGAGACATAGAGAAAGATGCGGAAAAAGAAGAGAAAAGTATGGAAAAAGAAGTGTTGAGTGCTGGAAATAATGTAGAATGTGTATGAGTTTTTTTAGGTATAAATTGGGAAAGAGACATAGAGAAAGATGCGGAAAAAGAAGAGAAAAGTATGGAAAAAGAAGTGTTGAGTGCTGGAAATAATGTAGAATGTGTATGAGTTTTTTTAGGTATAAATTGGGAAAGAGACATAGAGAAAGATGCGGAAAAAGAAGAGAAAAGTATGGAAAAAAAGTGTTGAGTGCTGGAAATAATGTAGAATGTGTATGAGTTTTTTTAGGTATAAATTGGGAAACAGACATAGAGAAAGATGCGGAAAAAGAAGAGAAAAGTATGGAAAAAGAAGTGTTGAGTGCTGGAAATAATGTAGAAAGTGTATGAGTTTTTTTTAGGTATAAATTGGGAAAGAGACATAGAGAAAGATGCGGAAAAAGAAGAGAAAAGTATGGAAAAAGAAGTGTTGAGTGCTGGAAATAATGTAGAATATGTATGAGTTTTTTTAGGTATAAATTGGGAAAGAGACATAGAGAAAGATGCGGAAAAAGAAGAGAAAAGTACGGAAAAAGAAGTGTTGAGTGCTGGAAATAATGTAGAATGTGTATGAGTTTTTTTAGGTATAAATTGGGAAAGAGACATAGAGAAAGATACGGAAAAAGAAGAGAAAAGTATGGAAAAAGAAGTGTTGAGTGCTGGAAATAATGTAGAATGTGTATGAGTTTTTTTAGGTATAAATTGGGAAAGAGACATAGAGAAAGATGCGGAAAAAGAAGAGAAAAGTATGGAAAAAGAAGTGTTGAGTGCTGGAAATAATGTAGAATGTGTATGATTTTTTTTAGGAATAAATTGGGAAAGAGACATAGAGAAAGATTTTTGCATGGAAAATGAAGTTTTGAGTGCTGGAACTAATGTTGAATATGTATGAGTTGTTTGAGGTTTAAATTGGAAAGAACATGGAGAAAGATATGGAAAAGAAAAAAAAGTATGGAAAAAGAAGTGTTGAGTGCTGGAAATAATGTTGAATGTGTATGAGTTTTTTTTAGGTATAAATTAAGAAGAGACATTGAGAAAGATACGGAAAAAAAGAGAAAAGTATGGAAAAAGAAGTGTCGAGTGCTGGAAATAATGTAAAATGTGTATGAGTTTTTTTAGGTATAAATTGGGAAAGAGACATAGAGAAAGATTTTTGTATGGAAAATGAAGTGTTGAGAGCTGGAACTAATGTTGAATACGTATGAGTTGTTTGAGGTTTAAATTGGGAAAGATACATAGAGAAAGATATGGAAAAAGAAGAAAAAAGTATGGAAAAAGAAGTGTTGAGTGATGGAAATAATGTTGAATGTGTATGAGTTTTTTTAGGCATAAATTGGTAAAGAGACATAGAGAAAGATACGGAAAAAGAAGATAAAAGTATAGAAAAAGAAGTGTTGAGTGCTGGAAATAGTGTAGAATGTGTATGAGTTTTTTTTAGGTTTAAATTGGGAAAGAGACATAGAGAAAGATTTTTGTATGGAAAATGAAGTGTTGAGTGCTGAAACTAATGTTGAATATGTATGATTCTTTTAAGGTTTAAATTCGGAAAGATACATTGAGAAAGATATGGAAAGGAAGAGAAAAGTATGGAAAAAGACGTGTTGAGTGCTGGAACTAATGTTGAATATGTATGAGTTTTTTGAGGTTTAAATTGGGAAAGAGACATAGAGAAAGATTTTTGTATGGAAGAAGAAGTGTTGAGTGCTGGAAATAATGTAGAATGTGTATGAGTTTTTTTAGGTATAAATTGGGAAAGAGACATAGAGAAAGATACGGAAAAAGAAGATAAAAGTATAGAAAAAGAAGTGTTGAGTGCTGGAAATAGTGTAGAATGTGTATGAGGCTTTTTTAGGTTTAAATTGGGAAAGAGACATAGAGAAAGATTTTTGTATGGAAAATGAAGTGTTGAGTGCTGAAACTAATGTTGAATATGTATGATTTTTTTAAGGTTTAAATTTGGAAAGATACATTGAGAAAGATATGGAAAAAGATGTGTTGAGTGCTGGAACTAATGTTGAATATGTATGAGTTTTTTGAGGTTTAAATTGGGAAAGAGACATAGAGAAAGATTTTTGTACGGAAGAAGAAATGTTGAGTGCTGGAAATAATGTAGAATGTGTATTAGTTTTTTTTAGGTTTAAATTGGGAAAGAGACATAAAGAAAGATTTTTGTATGGAAGAAGAAATGTTGAGTGCTGCAAATAATGTAGAATGTGTATGAGTTTTTTTAGGTATAAAATAGGAAAGAGACATAGAGAAAGATATGAAAAAAGAACAGAAAAGTATGGAAAAAGAAGTGTTGAGTGATGGAAATAGTGTAGAATGTGTATTAGTTTTTTTTATGTTTAAATTGGGAAAGAGACATAAAGAAAGATTTTTGTATGGAAGAAGAAATGTTGAGTGCTGCAAATAATGTAGAATGTGTATGAGTTTTTTTAGGTATAAAATAGGAAAGAGACATAGAGAAAGATATGAAAAAAGAACAGAAAAGTATGGAAAAAGAAGTGTTGAGTGATGGAAATAATGTTGAATGTGAGTTTTTTTTTTAGTTATAAATTGGAAAAGAGACATAGAGAAAGATATGGAAAAAGAAGAGAAAAATACGGAAAAAGAAGTGTTGAGTGCTGGAAATAATGTTGAACCTGTATGAGTTTTTTTAGGCATAAATTGGGAAAGAGACATAGAGAAAGATACGGAAAAAGAAGATAAAAGTAAAGAAAAAGAAGTGTTGAGTGCTGGAAATAGTGTAGAATGTGTATGAGTTTTTTTTAGGTTTAAATTGGGAAAGAGACATAGAGAAAGATTTTTGTATGGAAAATGAAGTGTTGAGTGCTGAAACTAATGTTGAATATGTATGATTTTTTTAAGGTTTAAATTCGGAAAGATACATTGAGAAAGATATGGAAAAAGATGTGTTGAGTGCTGGAACTAATGTTGAATATGTATGAGTTTTTTGAGGTTTAAATTGGGAAAGAGACATAGAGAAAGATTTTTGTATGGAAGAAGAAATGTTGAGTGCTGGAAATAATGTAGAATGTGTATGAGTTTTTTTAGGTTTAAATTGGGAAAAAGACATAAAGAAAGATACGGAAAAAGAAGAGAAAAGTATGGAAAAAGAAGTGTTGAGTGCTGGAAATAATGTAGAATGTGTATGAGTTTTTTTAGGTTTAAATTGGGAAAGAGACATAGAGAAAGATTTTTGTATGGAAACAGAAGTGTTGAGTGCTGGAAATAATGTTGAATGTGTATGAGATTTTTTTTTGTTCCTTTTTACAGCCATGACTCTTCTGGCTTTAAAGCATGAAATTTTTATCTATCCAGGTCAATTTCATGAACAAGTAATTTCTTCAAGATGGAATCGATGAAAAGAGGCGTAAACTGTTTCCGGAACTGATTTTCAAATATCCGATTCGCGGTAATAGCGGATAATGACAACATAAAAACACACAATCAAACTATTTCCCCGGACGTTAATAGCCTTATTCTCTCTCGCCAGTAAGATTATAAAAATAAAAATTAACAACAGAAGAATCAAAAAAGGGAAAGAACTTCCTCCTTCACTGATACCACTATAAACATACACTTGAATGACGGAGAACCCTTCTATGATGTATGGGACAGAGATACATCCTTTAGGTTCGGGTTCAACTATAAAAACTACCGGCTAGATAACGAAAATGAGGCACTGGTCAAGATCAACTTACCCTCATCACAGTAGTCATAGTTACTGTGTCGTTGCTATTCTTTAAATATGTTGCAGCGTTCACTAGAGATTCGTACGTAATATGTTCTGGAATGAATGCAGTCCATTTATCTCCAGGTAGAGGGCCCCACCATACATCTCCAGCCCGGGTTAACCGTAAGATTGGAGAATCTGGATTTAACATAGCATCCTAAATAATAACCACCATTAAATATCTTGATATGATCTGAAAGCAAACAATTTAAGCATATGTCTTTTCATAGTCACTACCAAATATACATCGGAAAGGTGAGGGAGATATGGAATTTTCCATCTTTATCTAACGTAATAAAAATTAAAAGGTAAAAAATGACACAAAGACAAATGTATACTTATCATTTTTTTTATTTATTTTCAGCTACAGTTCAGTTTATCCATTTGTCAGAATGAAAAAAGAAGCAACGAATCGAATTACAAAAATAAAACTGACACGTTACCAACACCCCGTAAAGAGCAACCTGTATCCTATAGTAAACCAAACCTAAAAACTGAGAGAAGGGGTGTATATATATATATATATATATATATATATATATATATATATATATATATAATATATATATATATATATATATATATATATATATATATATATATATAGTTTGTTGTGTCAAATGTATATATATATATATATATATATTAGGGTGGTCCTTATGTATATATCAAAAAAATATTTTTTGTTTTTCCTGCCTCCCACCATCCTAAACTATTCTTCTATGATAGAAAAAAAAAGTATCATTTATTTTTAGGATAACTTCATGTTTGGGGTATGCTCAAGGCACCCGAATTTTGATTATACTCGAATGTTATAGAAATCGGGTGTATATAAAGAAAATCATTGGTTCAGGGCATATATTTATTAGTTAATTGTGTATTTATTGTGAATTCTAACACAAAACAGGTGTTATGTGTTATATAAAGAGATAACTGAAGGGACTCAGGGTAATATATTAATAATCAATTAGGTGTCTGTGCATTTTCTTACAAATCTAGCAGATATATTCGTGTAAAACTACAGAAGTTTATGTCACTATTTAAAATTAACTTCAACATTTACTTACTGAATCAATCAATGGTTGATTATTACATTTGATTAAATATTCTTGCAGGAGACATCTTTAGTATTGTTTAGTTTTTATTTTCTCAGATAAAGATTGATTATAAATACATAGGATACCAAGCTGATAAGACAATACCAGGTAATTACTGAATATATCAATTTACATTTAATGTTTGTTGTTATAACTGAAATTTTGTCATTTGTCAGATATAATAAATTCATATTTGAAATTGACTTGTTATTAATTTGCTATTAGAACAATACTATTTTTGATTCAATGTTGTCTGCTATATAATTTTCTGACAGATTGGACAATTGTTAAAGTACACATAAAATGTTTTGTTTTACAGTCGGTCATGGCGATTTCCACATCCACACGCAGTAAACAGGAAGTGTACCTGCTTGGTTCAGCTTTAAAGATCTATATGGTTCAAAATTGCCATCGATTGGTGATGTTCTCAGGCTCTATGCCACAAAGCTGAAAGTAGCCAAGACTAAACATGAGGCAGCAGTACCAGTAATTAAGGACGTTCAAACGTTCTGGGAGAAAGCCAGAATACCCATGCGCCGGAGTGATCATGCAGTTGCCCAACTTGAAGTTTTAGTGCAGAGATGGGAAGGGTTGAAGAAAAACAAAGCAAGAAGGACAGCAACTCAGATAGCCAATGAGGAAGAATTCAAGGAAGCTTTCAATGATCTCTTTGACGTAGCTCACCAGGAAGCGTTACAGCTCATCAAAATTGAGGAAGACAAGCAATTCTTGTTGGCCCAGCGGGAAAAAGGAAGGCGAGGGGTTATGGCAAGGGTTGACATGTCACTTACAAAAAAGGAGAAAGTACAGGAAAATAAACAAAAAAACCAGTTTCACCTGAAGATGAAACAGCAACTTGACATAGCAAATCTGGATCGATCTGTGTTGTTGGAGTCTTCTGATTCGTCTTCTAGTAATGATGATGCAGACATGGAAGTATTACAAAGAATCGGCAGTGAAGCCACCGAACAACCATGTACACCAAAACGAAAACGTGGAAGAACTAACATTTTAACTCCTGCACTCCTGTCATCCCTAGACCGCACAAAGACAAGTGACAGGCAAGCAGTTCAGATCATTGCCCCAATAATTCAAGCGACAGGTCACAACGTTCCAGATTTCAGTATCAACAGATCATCTATAAGACGTTACCGTCAGAAGCATCGTGTCATGCTTTCATCTCAGTTGAAGTCTGATTTCAATCCCCAGAAGCTAATGGTTCTTCACTGGGATGGAAAGCTTATGGAAGACCTCACTGGAGATGAAAAAGTTGAACGACTGCCGATAATTGTTTCTGGATCTGGAACAGAACAGCTGCTTTGTATCCCAAAGCTGGCTTCAGGTACTGGTAAAGCCATGGCAGATGCAATGATGGACACAGTGTCTGACTGGGTCATTGTAGACAGCATCAAGGCTCTCAGCTTTGATACAACATCAAGCAACACCGGCCGAATGAACGGTGCCTGTACTCTGTTTGAACAGCATCTTGGTAGAAGTGTTCTGCATCTTGCATGCAGACACCACATCCATGAATTAATGCTGGAAGAGGCATTCAGTATCACAATGGGACCTTCAAGTGGCCCAGACATCCAGCTGTTCAAACGGTTCAAAGCCTTTTGGCCAAACATTGTATATGCTGATTACAAGCCTGGTGTTGAGGTTCCGGTCATTGCTGCAGCTCTGGTTGATGCCCTGGATGATATGAAGACCTTTCTGACTGATCAGCTGGGTATTTGTCACCAACGTGAAGACTACCGTGAGCTCCTCGAGCTTTCCCTGCTGTTCATTGGTGGCCTTCCGGCTCGTGGTGTGATGTTCAGGAAACCAGGAGCCCTTCATCGTGCTCATTTCATGGCACGACTGATTTATGCATTGAAAATATACATGTTCAGAGATTCTGGCTTCAAGCTGACAGATCGTGAAATCACTGGTCTGGGCAACTTCTGTGCTTTTGGTGTAGGAAGTTATGTTAAATCGTGGTTCCTTTCTCCTTTGCCAACAGCAGCACCAGCCAATGATTTAATGCTTCTGAAGAGTCTCCTTACTTGTGGATCGCCAGCAGCAACTGGTGCACTGAAGAAACTGTGAGGGCAGCTGTGGTATCTTAGCGAAGAACTGATGGGATTGGCATTTTTTGACAGGGGTGTTGATGCAACTGAAAAAAGAGCAATGGTCGAAGCACTCTGCCATGAAGGAACGGAGGGCCCACCAAAGCGCATCACTGTGCACAAAACTACAGTCACCAACAAGAATCTACAGGACTTTGTTACACACAATACAAGGAACTTCTTCCATATCCTTTCCATTCCAGATAGTTTCTTGTCTACAGATCCTGAGACCTGGGTGGATAATGAATCCTATGTGAAGGCTGAAGCAATCGTCAGATAACTACGAGTAGTGAATGACACAGCCAAACGTGGAGTTGCCCTTATGCAGGACTACAATTTGCTGCTAACAAAAAATGAAGACCAGATGCAATTTGCTCTGCAAGTAGTTAAAGAGTATCGCAAACGTTTTCCTGATTCTAACAAGTCAACAATCCTTCAAGGGCTAGCCACAACCTCTGACAGCCCAGGCCCAGCATGACTTTGTAGTGTGTAATTTTTTATCAATTACCGAAAGATACGTTTGATATTTGCTATGCCAGTGACATATTTTAACCAGTCATTATGATTGTTTTAACAAACTAATGATTGGATGAGTTTAGTATTGATTATATCTAATATGTCCTCATTAAATTTTGTTTGCTGAATGAATTTCCTAAGTGCATCCGAAATTACGTTAAACATTGTCCAAGCAGAAGTATAGCGATTGTATGCTAAACTTCACTTGAATTGAGCATACCCTAAATATTGACCAATTTGGAAAATTTTTTGCCCATGTTGTTAACTTTTGATGTAGACAAAAATGGCAGGGTGGGAGGTTTATAATTCTGAAGTGAAAAAATAAGGACCACCTTAATATATATATATATATATATATATATATATATATATATATATATATATTATATATATATATATATATATATAATATATATATATATATATATATATATATATATACATTTGGCAAAGGCAGCTCAAATGTACCAAAAAGTATCAGAAACTTTGGATTGTACCATGAAATGTCCCAATCTAACGCATTTTAACAGGACCTCTAAACTGTACCAAAAAGATACAATTGCACCGCGTTGAAAATGCTGCTGATGACACAGTGGAAATAACAAGATGAGAAAAAACACGAAAAGAAGGAAAAATGAGGATATTTACAGCCAGTGAAAATAAAATGCAAATATTTCTGCCGAGACTTCCGCTCGACCGTCCTCAGTGCAAAAATAAAAAAAGAGGACCGTAAAAAAACACCCACTAAAATAAATAAAAACAAGACCGCAGAAAACACAACTAAAATAAAAGCAAGACCCTTTCCAAGAAACAGTGAAAGGGTAACTGAATAAAAATCAAACAATGAAAGGTGATTCAAGAAACTAAATCCTAGCTCATTTTATTAAATGCTTTTTTAAAAGCCAACCGTATCTAATCTTCAACATGCCAACCTTTCCGCTAAGAAAGTTTCTGGTTTGAGAAGGGGGAGGGGGCTTTACGAGGCCCATGGACCATTTTACTTTTCAGGTCATGTAGATGAAAATTCATTGTGTGAATCCGCGTCAAAGAAGGTGTTACCTTCTTCGACGGTCTTCGAGGAGTAGCGACCTAAGGGGTCGCTACTCCTCGATAAAGAAGGCCCTACCACAAGCAGGTCTAAATCCCCACATAGCTATAATGGTCGACCGAGAAAGAAAAATGACAAAACTGACCCTACCTGTACCCTTAGATTGGAACTGAGCTGTAACGGAAATCCTTTAACTTCACTACTTCCTCTCGAAGGCACAAAACCAACAATACCAACACCATATTGTTTACAGTATTTATCAAGAAGCTCTCTATTCCATTTGTCCATTTGCAAATATCGGTCATAGTTTTCAAATATAAGCACTGCATATTTTCCTTTATCAGAACTAGTTAAAACTGGCAGGGATTTTCCAACTACTTCAAGTTTGTACCTGAAAATAAAAAATTATCAAGAAGCAGTGTACATGTATACTAGCATTTCTGATGCATGATGAGGGGCTGAGCTCAATCCTTGAAATAATAATTTATAAGACGGAACTACGATATATATTTTGCACCTTATTGTGTGTTCTTAAGAAATTTTCTAAAAAAAAGGTCTCATATATTTTTTGGAGTATTCGATCCAGGCCAATATCCTCTTTGTGTGTTTATGATGAGTGTTGTACAGACTTTTAGATATTCAAAATCTATACTGCATTGACTGCCGAGTCTCTAAAACTTTGACTGCTGCTTTAGGAGTTTCAGTAATTGCTCCACTGCTAAACGAAATACAAACCAGGCAATAAGGAAGAAAATAAGAAGCATTTCAATATTAGCCCTCCACTCAATTGTAATAGGACATGTGTTAGAAATCTGACAAAATATTTGGCTGACAACTGGCTCTCCTTATTCAATCTTGCGACCATCCTAGTAGCTAATACCTGTATCAAACTTTGTATTATCTTCCACGAACCAAAACTTATGCACCAAAATTTACTGCACAAGTTTCTGCACAAAAATATGCGCCCAGGGATAGCTGCTGCAGAAATTTCTACATATAGTTTCAATTGGCATGAGTCATATTTTTTCAGTTTTTTTTTTTCCTCAAGACAAGCTTAGAGAAAATTAGTAGAGTCACTCACCAATAAATCGGTGTCAAGTCGTACTCAAATACCCCTGAATGTGGCAAATTTGAACAACTTTTCGGTTTGATTATGGGTGAACCATTAAAAGGAATCCACAAGCAAGGCCACGATAATGATGTGAGTGTCTCTTTTGTATCTATCAACAATATTTTGCCATTTTTTCTAGCATAACACCATCAAAAGAAAAACAGAAATGACAAAAAAAAATAGTAAGCTATTGATTATCAAACTTAAACTTCCTTACTACTGTTATTAAACTCGTCCCAGTGATCAGTTGTCAGTAGTCAACAAATAAGCAAACACTCTTTCTCCGTCCATACATATTTAAAGCTGCTGCTTCGGCCACCTCCCATGAAATCCTCAAATCTTATATGTGATTTTTACAGTATCATCGCAGCTCAAATTTAGAGCATCCAGCCTTGCTACTACCCCGATTCAAAAATCAAATCTATGCAAAAGTGAGTTATTTAAAGTAAAGACGGTAATGCTACTTAGTTGTAGCAACTATTGCTCTAGCAGTGATTCCTCGATTCTTTAGTAATTACTGAACTTCAAGTTAAGAAGTTTGATTCGAAAATTGAGCAGCAAATATCCATGCTCGTTTTATTCAAACTTTATTTACAAAAGGATTGAAAAGAAAATAAAGTTCGAGATCCAACTGTACAATTCCGACATTTAACACTAAAAATATCGACGATAAAACCAGAATCTTATTAGCTATTAAATCATATCTTTTCTGTATTCAGAGGCCAGATCAGAAATTGACACTGCATTAACCAATACTGTTCCCTTTTGCGAGAAAACTTATGCAATGAGAATTAGGGTTGCTACCTGTCATTCATTAGTGTTTTCTTTCTTTCTGTTTGGAAATTCCCGTTCTGTCATTGGAACGACAACGCGAATCACTCTTTTGTTAACAATTGGCTAAGTCCAAGAAAGATGTCATATAAAAGAGTAATCTTGTCATTTTTGTCTAAAAAAACTCTTCGATGCCATAGGATCCTATTTTACGTAAACTCTGACGATCCTAGGCAAGCAGGCGTGGCTGCGGAAAGTTTTTCTTGTTCTGTTCTGTGCTAACTCTAACGTTCTGGCTTTGTTTTTGCGTTGGGGAGGGGGGGGGGGGGTGTTGGGTCAGGTGTACACGGTGGCTGCAGTTGGAAGGTTCGATTCTTCGGCTTCTAGAACAGTGGAATCCACTCCACCTCTTTCTCACAAATCATAGAGAAAGGGATTCAACTGGTAAGCAAACAGCAAAACAAGAAATTTAAAACCCTGTGCTATAACTGTGAACTTTCTATATTAGAAGTAATTATTTTTCCTGGCATTTGTTTTGCAGAAGGTGAACATTTTGAACGAAAAGTTCCAAGAAGAGAAAACAAGGATCCATATACTTTGGAATTTGCCTTGTGACAGTAAGGAGGACGCTAGTGAAGCGTTTAAGCAAGTATGTTTGTCTGGGCTTGAATTAAGTGAGGTTCCCAAGTTTACAGTGCTACAAAACATGAAAGACCAGAAATTTTCAAATGTTGTTTTTCGAGGGAAAAGAAAATTGATTTACTAAAAGTTAGCAAGAATTTGAAAGGGAAATTTGTGAGGAATCGGAAAGAGATTTATATTAGTGATGATGCCCCTCTTTCTGTCCGGGAGGCATGAAAAAGTCTTTTTGAGAAGAAGGCTAAGCTAAAAAATATAGGTATTTCAGCTTGGGTGTCTAAAACCGTTACACCTTATCTTTAGTTTGATCGTCTTAATGGTTCGCGAGCCAAATTCTTCCCTAGTGATATAATCCCGGAGCTTAATTCACCGCGCAGTGATAGCAATGCGCATCAGCGCAGTCAAGCGAGGGGAAGAGGTTTACGCGGTGGTGAAGGTAGAGAAGGAGTTTAATATAGGTCCCTATTTGATAATATGGTAATCTTGTGAACGGATGGTTTGTAATCGTGTGAGTATTGTTTAGTGTCAGTTATGAAATTTAAATAAGCGGTTGTTGCGTTTATTATTAATTATTAACTTATTCATCGTTTTTTGTGTTTATGAAGTATTCATTGTTTTCGTTATTTATGTCCCCTATGTTGGCGATTCATTTTGTGTTATTATTTTTGTTCCATGTTTTCTTATCTTTTGTTTTCTTTCAGGATTTGTTGGTCTGGATTTTCTCGGTTCTTGGTCGCTTCACTCATGGTATGGTAAGGTTACTATTTTTTCGCATTCCAAAATTCCGGTTTCCATCCCTTCGGATTGATTATTTTGAATGTCAAGTTTAGGTAGGGAACGGTTGGGTTTTCTTGAGAGTGATTCGATGAAATTACATGATTTGGGGGGAGGGGTACTTCACAGAGATTTTGATGTGGGTGAGTTTCATGAGGTTAATCCTGATTCCCGTTATAAGTTTCTGTGTGATTTGAGTTCTAATAGTTGTCAAAGTGAATTTAATATTTTTCATTTAAATTGTCAAGGGATTGGAAGTTCATACCAGTCTTTGAATGAGTTATGTCTGCAATCAACCCCTCATGTTTTAGCTTTAACGGAGACTTGGTTGAAGAACCATAGTTCTTCTCTGTTAGAGACTGGTAATTATAAGCTGTATATTAAAAATAGAGAGATGCATCAACATGGCGGTTTAGCAATTTACGTGCGTAATGATTTTGAGGTTAAGGTGAGAGATGATATAAGAGTTAATCGAGAAATGGTGTTTGAAAGTATGGTGTTAGAATTGCAGTGTCTTAATTTTAAGTGTTTTATGATTGTCGTTTATAGACCCCTTCGTATAATATAGATGAGTTTAGCTCACTTTTAGAAGAGCAATTGGATAAGTTACCAATTTCAACTAGACCTTGTTTTATTTGTGGTGATTTTAACTTGGATTTAAGAACTGTGAATAGTAACCTTAGAGCTAGGGAGTTTCTAAACACTATGCTAGGTTATGGACTACAGCCTTCTATTAATATATGTACAAGAGTGAGCCATGATTCTGCTACGTTGATTGATAACGTTTACTTAAATACTGGATATAGTAGTGCGAGTGTTATTGTAAACGACGTTTCGGATCATTTCAGTCTGTTGGTATCTATTCCTTCTCTTTTGAACCGGCCAAGATCAGAGCGCTCTGAAGTACCGAAAAATTGTTTTCCTGTTATTAATGTACCGAAGTTAAAAAATGAGCTTGGAGGAAAAAATTGTGATTTTTTATATAGTAATGATATGGATGTGAATGATAAATTTACACTTTGGTATTCGATGATTAAGGATACGGTAGTTGCTTGTAGTCAAGTTAGGAAGAAACGTAAGTATTTTGATTCGCCGAAGAAGCCTTGGGTTACGAAGAGTATTCTAGTTTCTCTAGCTAGGCGACAGCAATGTATAAAAAGTCCGCATTAAGTAATAGTATTAGCGATGTAAATATTTATAAAGCGTATAGTAATAAGTTGAATAGTATACTTCGTAAAGCTAAGTTAGATTACCTGAGTGATAGTTTTAAAAATGCGGAGGGTAACCCGAGAAAGACTTGGAATGTTATAAATTCTGTTATTAAACCGAATAAGCCTGAAATTGTTTGTAGTCTTGTTGATGGTGAAAATATTCGCCAAACTACTGAACGTATGTGTGAGCACTTTTCTAGTGTAGGGGGCCGGTTAGCGTCGTCTGTTGAGCAGCATGCAAGTGATGGTGATTTTACTCAGTTTTTGCCTGAAAGTAGTGACGTTTCTATGTACTTGCGACCGGTTACTGAAAAAGAATTGTGTGATGTGGTAAAAGGTATGCGAAACAGTGCATCCGGGTCAGACTTTATTTCAACAAAGGTTTTCAAGTCAATTTTTCCTGTGATATCGCAACAAATTTTGTACCTGATTAATGCTAGTTTTAAATGTGGTATATATCCAGAGTGTCTTAAAAGTGCCAGAGTAATACCTTTATTTAAAGGGGGTGATAGGAAAAATGTGAATCATTATCGACCGATATCCCTCCTTTCTGTTATATCTAGGCTAGTAGAAAAACTTATTAATTCTAGAGTATCTGAGTTTTTGGAGAATATTTCCTTTTTCCATTCTACTCAGTTCGGTTTTCGTAAGGGGATGTCTACTGAACAGGCAGTTTTATTTTTGACAACGTTTGTGCATGATGCTTTGGACCAAGGTTTTAAGGTGGCTTCTATTTTTTTTAGATATTGTTAAAGCGTTCGATTCCGTTGACCATGAAATTTTAATTATGAAGCTAGAAAATTGTGGAATTACAGGAAATGCGTTGAAGTTATTTGAAACTTTTTTGAGAGGTAGGACCCAGTGCGTTGAAACTTCTAATGTGAGGTCTGGTGAAAGAATGGTTGATTATGGTGTTCCACAGGGTTCTGTTTTAGGTCCGCTTTTATTCTTGGTTTACATTAACGACTTACGATTTTCTGTTTTGGATTTGTTAGATAGTGCACATTCTAATTGTAGGGTGATTATTCCTAGTTTTGCAGATGATACCCATTTTACTGCCGCAGCAAAGACTGAATCTGATTTAATAGAGATAATGAGAAGAGGTATGTTAGGTATAGATAAGTGGATGAGAGTGAATAAGCTTTTGTTAAACCATAGTGAATCAGGTTTTATTATGTATGGTAGATCATCAAATTTTTACCCTTGGGTTGTTGATTTGCAAATGGAGAATTATGTAATTAAGCGTACAAATACAATACGATACCTTGGTGTTATTGTGGATGAATGCCTTAGTTTTAAAAATCATGTTTCTTTTATTAGTAGTAAGATTGCAAGAAATGTTGGAATGATGAGAAAGTTAAAAAATATTTTCCAGGATTCTGTTTTAAGATTGATTTATTTTTCGTTAGTTCACCCGTATTTAGTATATTGCGTGAGTATATGGTCTAGCACATTTTCAGCGCATTTGCAGCAGTTACGTGTGATACAAAATATGGCACTGCGAGTGTTGTCCGGAGATAATCGGAGAACCTCGGTGAGATCCCAATATGTACAGTTAAATATTATCCCTGTGTCAGGTCTTGGAAAATTTTACCATGGGTTATTTATGTTTAAATATTTTTCGAATTTGGTTCCCAAGTGTTTTCAAATTTTTTAAATTTATTTATTTCTGGTGATGATGTACACAATTATCCTACTCGTCATGCTAGAGATATAAGGACACCTCAAGTTACTAGTACTAGATCGCTATTTCCAATACGTCATGTGGGGCCAGTTGTCTGGAATACTTTGCCTGTTTCTTTAAAAAGGTCAGCGAACCTATGTGAATTCCGTTGGGCCCTTAAAACCCTTTGTCTCCATAGGTATGAATTTGTATGAATTTGTTTAATGGGTGGTATAGTTGAGTCACTCTCAGGTCTGCCCGGAACCCGTTTTCCCGTTTTTCCTATATATTTTTATTTTTTTTTTTGTTTATTTATTATTTATGGGATGGCGGCGGGAAGTTTTGGAGTATGTGAAGTATTGATTTTTGGTTATTGCGACCAGGAGCCGAGTGAGTGTAAGATTTTCATTTTTTCTTCTTTTTTTTCTTTTTCTTTCTTTCTTCTTTTTCTCTTTTTTTTTAGTATGTTATTATAAGTGTTAATTTTAAGAGGGTAAATACTTCCGAACAAGCGTTAGCTTATGGAAGGTCATTTTTTTTTTTTTGTGTTGTGTTGTTTTTGGAATAAACCCTTATCTTATCTTATCTTGTAAAAAACTCAGGGTTAACGTATCTTTCCTGAAATTGTTTACCAATCCAGACACAATAAACCTCTGGTCCATTCTTTCAAGTTACAGTTAGTCTGTAATTTGATGAGGTCTTGACCTCGATGAGGTCAGATTAGGGCGTAATAACATTTGCAATCTGAATAATCAGCAAAAGTTATTGTTACTTATTATCCAACAGCTGGAAGTATCTTACAACTGAAGCCCAACTGTTTGGGATTTTGTATTTATTATTATTTCTTTTTAATTGAGTAAACAGACGAGTATGCGGATAGATAACAATCACTGCACGCAGTAAAGCGTGAAGTATCTGAGCCTAGAAATTGCATTTTAAGGAAAAACTGATACCTTGGTACCGGTGTTGTTCCAATTTCCAATCTGCTTTTAGAAATCAAA
Source organism: Artemia sinica (assembly GCA_027921565.1). Lineage (NCBI taxonomy): Eukaryota > Metazoa > Arthropoda > Branchiopoda > Anostraca > Artemiidae > Artemia > Artemia sinica. The sequence continues at coordinate 44,851,797 of CM051265.1, forward strand.
ACATTCGAAACAAAATTGAAGATCAAGACAACATTCTTACTGAGTGAAATAACAAGACCTCCGGTGCCAAGGCCATCTGGAGTGTTGTAGCAGCTGTGGCCCATGAGTCACAGTTGCGTAGCAACAAATGTAATTATATCTCGCAGGTAATAAATGTATATGCTCCCGTATTGCGTTTGCAGACGCGTTATGATTATTGCAGGTTATTATTTGTGAGGTCAACAAGCAATAAGAGATTTCCTAAAATAAGTTCTGAGTGTACCTACTAATATTCGTTTAATTAAATAGCTATCGTAGCACTAAAAATGAACGATAAATCATTCGACTTTTACCATGACAAATAAAACTGAAAAAAAGTCATTGTTAACTAAACTTACAAAATATGGCACGAATGAGTTCACAAATCTGTTCATACTGCACTTAACGAGATGTAGTTTGTTGTGATGCCCAGTATTCTGCTGATCGGTACGGATGATGGAAGAATAGATCTCTGCTTCTCGTTTGCTAATAGCGCTTTCCCGAATTCCACTATTGAATAATGGCATTTAGATTTACCATCAATAGTGATATTAAATCACTATTAAATATTTCACTATCATGCACAATATGAGGAAAAAAGTTTTTTTTTAAAACTACTGGAAATTTAAAAACGTTACTAGAGCTTTTCTGCCCCGTTCCACGATTCCAATATCCAGGAAAAAATTTTCGAGTTTGTATCTCTTATCACTTCGGAGCTATAGACTACTGGTCGCTTGACCAGTGTCAGAGTTGTGTTGCTCCGCAACACAACTCTGACACGCTAATGGTTGGTAATAGAAGCTTCGAGAACCCTTCCTACTTCAGGTCGTCTATGAAGAAGTTCTGTCTTGGGAAAGAAAAATTGTTTGAAGAGTTGAATACTTCTATGCTCTGTCTGCGAGGTTTATCTCATTTAAGCAGCACTGCTGAAGAGAATTTCTCAGAACTAAATAATCTGACAACAACAGTTCTTGAAGCATTAGAAATAATATATCTACAGGACAAGCGATCAGCCGTTTTCGTGGAATGTACCAAAAAATTATGCCTGTTTTAATAAAGATAAATTAAAAAAAACTTTCCGAAAAAAAAGTTTTTCAAAGAAAAGTAAAGGCCATTTTAAACTTAAGCTCAGAAGATACAAATACCTGTTCAAATTCAAACTCAAAACGACAAGAAATTACTATTAAAGAATAAATGAAACCCAAAACGAAGAGAAATTAAATAAACAATCATAGCAAAAAACATACAACAAGTAATAATATAAATGAATAAATAGATTTTAAAGCGAGTAATGCCTAGATTGAATATGAAAATCAAGCTTAAAACGAAAACAAATATTTTGCTATTGAAGTATAAATGAAACTTAAAACGAACAGAAATTAAATAAACAATCAATGCTAACAAACATACAATATATATTAATGTGAATGAATAAATAAATCTTAAAACGAGTGAAACTTAAATTGAATATGCAAATCAAGTTTGAATCGAATAAAAATAAGTACAAACAAGAGTTTGGGTATCGCCTCACTGCAGAAGCCTAAAACCTACTGCGTCATTGGCGCCTTACTGAAAACTATATGAGTTTTGAACAGTCTTGGAAAGTATAAACAAAATCAAATTGAATATTAGATATATAATGATATTAATTGTTGAAAGATCCATCAAGATTTTTTTCACTGTAATTTTTCTTTTCATTTTCAATTCTGTAAGAACTGGAAAAGAATAAATTTGCAATATACGAGTAATTCGTTTTCAGTGAAGCGCAAATGACGCAGAAGGCTTTAGGTTTTTACAGTTAAAGAAGGGGGCAGTATCCAAATTTTGTTTGTAGTGAAACTATATTTGTCTTGACCAATCAGAGGCAACGCTGTAGCGCTGCCTATAGTAAAGGCCATACGGCTCCAATGTTTTATTATTATTATTTATTATTTTTTTTCCCAGAGGAACTTCATATGGAAGGGGTTGTCGTAGAAACTTCAAAGGGGGATCATTCGATTGGAAATCGAGAGTTCTAGTGCCCTTTTTAATAGTCGAAAATGACTGGAGGCCAACTAGCCCCCCCCCACGCCCATCATTCCCCAAACACATCCAATCAAACTTTTGAGATAGCCATTTTGTTCAGCGTAGTGATTTCCAGATAGAAAATATATTTTTGAGGAAGGATACCCCCCACAACCCTCAGGGCAAGGGTTTTAAGTTATGCCCTGGGGGCATATAAGGTTTTTATAGAAGGCGTTGTTGTAGAAACTTCAAAACAGGCTCATTCAATTGGAAATTAAAGAGCTAGTGCCCTTTTTAATAGTCGAAAGTGACTTGAGGGCAACTAGCCCACCCCCCCCCCACGCCCATCATTCCCCCAAACACATCCAATCAAACCATTTTGTTCAGCGTAGTTGATTTCCAGAGAGAAAATATGTTTTAGAGGAGGACAATCCCCCACAACCCTCAGGGCAAGGGTTTTAAGTTATGCCCTGGGGGCATATAAGGTTTTTATAGAAGGCGGTGTCGTAGAAACTTCAAAAAAGGCACATTCGATTGGAAATTCCGAGGGCTAGTGCCCTTTGTAATAGTCGAAAGTGATTTGAGGGCAAATAACCCCCCTCTCAAGCCCACCTTTTCCCCAAACACATCCAATCAAAATTTTAAGACAGCCATTTTATTAAACGTAGTTTTAAGTTCTGGAAATTAGGTCTTTGAGGATTACAACTCCCCCAAAGCCCTCAGGGCAAAGGTTGTAATTTAAGGATTCTCCGAATCCTTCATATTATTTCTTATGGAAGGATGCTCGTATAAACTTTAGAGAGGGCTCGTTTGATTGGAAATTGAAAGTTCTTGTTCACTTTTTAAGAGTCAAAAGAGATTGAAGGGCAACTAGCCCCTCTCCCTCCTACACGCCCTCAATGCATCAGATAAAAATTTTGAGATGGACATTTTGTTAAAATAGTTCAAAGTTCTGATAACAGAAACTCCGGTGTCGACACAGCCCACCAGGGCCCAGGGGTAGGCGTTGTAAGTTATGCCCTGGGGCATAACTTATTAAGGGGGGTTTATAACTTATGGGAAGGGGTTTTGTATGGGAAGAACACATAGGAAATCTATTATAATTATCCAATTATAAGGTTAAAATACATACTCTGTGATAGATGCAAAATTGCTTTGGCACACAAATTCCTATTAAGGTCAATTCCAAACAGCCGTGATCCCTTTGTGTCAGCAAGTGAAATGGTCTAAACTCCCTTATTGGAGCTATTTTTTCAATACATTCATTGTTGTCAATCGCTGTCCACAAGTTATGCAAGCTGTCTATTGTTCATATATAAGGTTTTTATCAAAGAGGTAATCGTATAGACTTTGATAAAAGCCTCATTCGATTTAAATTGAAAGTTCTAGATCCGTTTTTAAAGTCAAGAATAATCGGACAGTAAGCACCCCCCCCCCATGCCAAAAAAAACTTGAAACTTTTTGCAATAAAAAACGAACAAAAATTAATCAAAAAAAACTTTCCGAAAAATAAGTTTTTCAAAGAAAAGTAAAGGCCATTTTAAACTTAACCTCAGGAGATACAAATACCTGTTAAAATTCAAACTCAAAACGACCAGAAATTACTATTAAAGAATAAATGAAACCCAAAACGAACAGAAATTAAATAAACAATCATAGCAAAAACAAACAACAAGTAATAATATAAATGAATAAATAGATCTTAAAGCGATTAATGCTTAGATTGAATATGAAAATCTAGCTTAAAACGAAAACAAATATTTTGCTATTAAAGTATAAATGAAACTTAAAACGAACAGAAATTAAATAAACAATCAATGCGAACAAAACATACAATATATATTAATGTAAATGAATAAATAAATCTTAAAACGAGTGAAACTTAAATTGAATATGCAAATCAAGTTTGAATCAAATAAAAATAACTACAAACAAGAGTTTGGGTATCGTCTCACTGCAGAAGCCTAAAACCTACTGCGTCATTGGCGCTTTACTGAAAAAGAATTATATTACAAATGTTTTCTTTTGTACTTAATATTGAAAATAAATATTAAAATCACAGTAAAATTCTGAACTGATGAGCTTTTAGCAATTAATATCATTATGCATCAAATATTCAGTTTAATTTATTAGTTCTTTTCAAGATTGGTCAAGACAAATATAGTTTCACTACAAGCTAAATTTGGATACTGCCCCCTTCTTTAACTATAAAAACCTAAAGCCTTCTGCGTCATTGGTGCTTCACTGAAAACGAATTACTCGTATATTACAAATTTATTATTTTCCAGTTCTTACAGCATTGAAAATGAAAATAAAAATTACAGTGAAAAAAAAACTTGAACTGATTGATCTTTCAACAATTAATATCATTATATATCTAATATTCAATTTGATTTTGTTTATACTTTCCAAGACTGTTCAAGACTCATAAAGTTTTGCCATTTTTTTTAACTGTGCCATTTTTTTAACTAATCGTGTTAGTTTGTTATGAAAACATTCTATGGCTTCTAGGCATTTCTATTTGAGCGGAAAACTGCACCTCAAACTTTGTGGAACATGTATTTTCTTGCATGAAACACCAAAATATAATAAAATGTCAAGTTTCGGAGTGTTCCACCACTCGCAAGCAAGTGCCATTGGTATTTTTGAATCCGCATGGTCAATTTAGGGGGTGGAGGGTAGGCTAATTCTCGTAGCAGCCCCATTCTGTCGTGGTATGGTTCACATTTTCAACACCGGGCGTCCGGACTATCATATAATCTACCAAGCATACAACTACCCCAAATCAGTATCAATAAATAAATGAAACCCAAAACGAACAAAAATTAAAATAAATATTAGAGTCAAACTCAAAACGAGCATAAATTAATGTGAGTAGGGTTCAAAACCCCTATGCTTTCTAAAAGCCAGAATATAATTTGTACTTAAAATTCAAATCAGTTTACTGAAAAAAAATGTGCATTGCCAATTTAATATACATATGCTGATATTTATTCCCTAAAATCTTAATTAATTTTTGATTTCTTAAAGTTACAAAAGTGAAAATATTCCAAAGAATTGTTTTCAGTAAAGCACCAATGACGAAGTAGGTTTTAGGCTTCTGCAGTGAGACGATACCAAACTCTTGTTTGTAGTTATTTTTATTCGATTCAAACTTGATTTGCATCTTCAATTTAAGTTTCACTCGTTTTAAGATTTATTTATTCATTTACACTAATATATATTGTATGTTTTGTTCGCATTGATTGTTTATTTAATTTCTGTTCGTTTTAAGTTTCATTTATACTTTAATAGCAAAATATTTGTTTTCGTTTTAGCTAGATTTTCATATTCAATCTAAGCATTACTCGCTTTAAGATCTATTTATTCATTTATATTATTACTTGTTGTATGTTTTTTGCTATGATTGTTTATTTAATTTCTGTTCGTTTTGGGTTTCATTTATTCTTTAATAGTAATTTCTGGTCGTTTTGAGTTTGAATTTTAACAGGTATTTGTATCTCCTGAGCTTAAGTTTATAATGGCCTTTACTTTTATTTGAAAAACTTATTTTTCGGAAAGTTTTTTTTTAATTAATTTTTGTTCGTTTTTGATTGCAAAAAGTTTCAAGTTTTTATGGCATGGGGTGAGGGGGTTGCTTACTGTCCGATTATTCTTGACTTTAAAAAACGGATCTAGAAATTCAATTTAAATCGAATGAGGCTTTTTTCAAAGTCTATACGATTACCTCTTTGATAAAAACCTTATATATGAACAATAGACAGATTGCATAACTTGTGGACAGCGATTGACAACAATGAATGGATTGAAAAAATAGCTCCAATAAGGGTGTTTAAACCATTTCACTTGCTGACACAAAGGGATCACGACTGTTTGGAACTGACCTTGATAGGATTTTGTGTGCCAAAGCAATTTTGCATCTATCACAGAGTATGTATTTCAACCTTATAATTGGATAGTTATAATAGATTTACTATGTGTTCTTCCCATACAAAACTTTACCTTATTAAAGTCTTTGGGGTGGGTCTTTAGAAAAAGACCCAATAAAACATTAAAGCCTTATGGTCTTTTTGACCTTGTTTTCTATTGTCTAAAACTTAGTAACAGAAAAAATTAATTAAAAAAACTAAAATAACTTTACAAAAGAGATAACCATTACCAAGCACTATATAAGGCTATCCTCACATTTGAGCAACAAATGGGAGGATATTAGGGGGTCGGGTTTAATCCTAAAGGGTGGGCGGACGGGGCTGGCTGTGCACAACCTTTCCGTTGGTGGCCCTGTTTTCACTATTCTTAGTGCACAACTAAAAAACAATAAAATATCGAAACCTTATTGCCTTTATGACATTTAGTTATCTATTGTCTAAAACTTAGTAACATAAGAAAATTAATTTAAAAAACTAAATTTATTTATTAATTTACATTAATATCTATTGTATGTTTGTTTGCATTGATTGTTTATGCCCCAGGGCATAACTTACAACGCCCACCCCCGGGCCCTGGTGGGCTGTGTCGACACCGGAGTTTTTTGTTATCAGAACTTTGAACTATGTTAACAAAATGTCTATCTCAAAATTTTTATCTGATGCATTTAGGGCGTGGAGGAGGGGGGGGGGGGTCTAGTTGCCCTGCATTCTCTTTTGACTCTTAAAAAGTGAACAAGAATTTTCAATTTCCAATCAAATGAGGCCTCTCTAAAGTTTATACGAGCATCCCTTCCATAAGAAATAATGGGAAGGATTCGGAGAATCATTAAATTACAACCCTTGCCCTGAGGGCTGTGGGGGAGTTGTCATCCTCAAAGACCTAGTTTCCAGAACTTAAAACTACGTTTAATAAAATAGCTGTCTCAAAATTTTGATTGTATGTGTTTGGGGGAATGATGGGCGTGGGGGAGGGGCTAGTTGCCCTCCAATCACTTTCGACTATAAAAAAGGGCACTAGCCCTTTGAATTTCCAATCGAATGAGCCTTTTTTGAAGTTTCTACGACAACTCCTTCTATAAAAACCTTATATGCCCCCAGAGAATATCTTAAAACGTTTGCCCTAAGGGTTGTGGGGACTGTCCTTCTCCAAAACATATTTTTTTATAACCGGAAATCAACTACCCTGAACAAAATGGCTAACTCAAAATTTTGATTGGATGTGTTTGGGGGAAGGATGGGTGGGGGGGGGGGGGTGGGGGGCTAGTTGCCCTCCATTCACTTTCGACTATTAAAAAGGGCACTAGCCCTTTGAATTTCGTATCGAATGAGCCTTTTTTGAAGTTTCTACGACAACACCTTCTATGAAGACCTTATATGCCCCCAGGGCATAACTTAAAACCCTTGCCCTGGGGGTTATGGGGGATTGTCCTCCTCAAAAACATATTTTCTAACTGGAAATCAACTACACTGAACAAAATGGCTATCTCAAAATTTTGGATTGGATGTGTTTGGGGGAATGATGGGCGTGGGGGGGGGGGAGGCTAGTTGCCCTCCAATCACTTTCGACTTTTAAAAAGGGTACTATCCCTTTGAATTTCCAATCGAATGAGCCTTTTTTGAAGTTTCTACGACAAAGCCTTCTATAAAAACCTTATATGTCCCCAAGGCATAACTTAAAACCCTTGCCCTGAGGGTTGTGGGGGGGGTGTCTTGCTCAAAAACATACTTTCTATCTGGAAATCAACTACGCTGAACAAAATGGCTATATAAAAATTTTAATTGGATGTGTTTGGGGAAATAATGGGCGTGAAGAGGGGGGGGGGGCTAGTTGCCCTCTAATCAATTTCGACAATTAAAAAGGGCAATAGCCCTTTGAATTTCCAATCGACTGAGCCTGTTTTGAAGTTTCTACGACAACGCCTTCTATATAAACCTTATATGCCCCCAGGGCATAACTTAAAACCCTTGCCCTGAGGGTTGTGGGGGAGTGTCCTTCTCAAAAATATATTTTCTATCTGGAAATCAACTACACTGAACAAAATGGCTATCTCAAAATTTGATTGGATGTGTTTGGGGGGGGGCTAGTTGCCCTCCAATCATTTTCGACTATTAAAAAGGGCACTAGAACTCTCGATTTCCAATCAAATGAGCCCCCTTTGAAGTTTCTACGACGACCCCTTCCATATGAAGTGCCTCTGGGGAAAAAAATAAAAAAATAAATAATAAAACATTGGAGCCGTATGGCCTTTACTATAGGCAACGCTACAGCGTTGCCTCTGATAGAAAATGATTTTCAAGAAAAGCAAAGTAGTTCCACACCAAGCAGAAAAAGAAAAGGACATTTTGTCTTAGGATTAGGTCGTGACATTTTCAAGTGTGACAAAACCATAAAGTCTTTCTTTGACATCATCCAAGTAATTTGGTGACGAGTAGGGATCATTTTAGACCTGTTTTTGTGAAATTAGAGTCATGCATATAGACTACACAGCGATGTTACATTGACCATACCTGTCAATAGAGACGAAAAGTAAGATTCTACTTCAAACATCTCTATTTTTATCCTTTTTTGTGCATAATTCCTACTTCTAATTTCATTTCCCGAATACTATTTTTTAGCCAAAATCACCCTTTTTCTATCTTTTTTTTACCCTATGATGCTTTGGTTACTTTGCAACCTTGAAGAAAATGACATATTGACATGGAGGAAGAGAAACATGCAAACACCTGACTTCAAAGAATCCCAAATCACACAATCTCAGATTTAACTGAATAAGCAGAGTTAACAACACGAAATTTATAACGACTATAACTTACTTTAATCGATTATAGACTAGAACTTCGGCAATTTCTCGGCCAAGTTTAGAGTACTGGGTTTCAGCAAACAAAAGAACCTTGGCGTCCAATCGAAGACGACCTGGAGATACATGGTCATTAGGTACGTGTCGTTGGTCACTTTGGATTCGACGTCCTGAGGCAGACAACGATGGACACATCATCAATGGCTGAGGTGGTGGAAGTCTCCTAAAAGAGGCAGATCAAGTGAGTGTGTTTATAAACCCTTATTCTATACCAGCATTAGTTACTAGAATACAGGCACACAGAGAATGGGAGTCCTCTGAACTTGGTTCCAGAGAGTCCCCTGTCGAGAAGTTGAGACCTAAAATGTTACTTTTTTAGTATTCGGACAGCAGAACAAAACAAGTGTAGAGTGGATTGCAACTGCAACTTACTATTGTCAACAACAACTTTTCCATGTCTGTCAAAGAGACCTCTCATAGAAATTTTGATCCAAAAGTATTTTTAAGCTTCAGGTGCCCCTCCCCTCATACAAATATACAATGACTCTTTTCTCACTGAATTGTTACTCCCACCATTTTTTCCCTATTTGTGGTTTTGCTCAGTGCTATGGAACTTGAAAACGTTGAATGCTATAAAGATTTTTTTTTTTATAAAATACAATTTAAACAAAGCAATGTTGCTTTGGACTAATCTCATGAGATCTTCGCCTCAGGAGACCAAAAACCATACGATGTAAAATTTTTTCTGACTTCAGTGCAGAGGAAAGGTTATACTAATTGAGAAAACAAATTTTTCTGAATATGCTAAATGTAAAATACTGCTTTTTAATCTTAAAGAAAATGTTAGCCCTTTTACAACCCTGAAACTAATATTTTTAGATGCGAACCAGCGACCCAAAGTGTCGCAGCATCCAACCATGAAAGAACTTCCACATGCTTTCGTGACAAGATTAATTCCGTAGCCCCGTATACCATGATGCTCAGCTAGATAAAGACGAACCGTAAGATGCATTATTTTTGTTGATTTAAAATAAAGTCAACAGCTTATTGTTATTGTCACTGTTGTACTGATTAGTTAATGAGAAATCACTTGGTTAGAAGAAATCACTACACGTCTCCTTGTTTACTGTTACAGTATAAAACACAGGTTATGCCAACGTTTTTTCGTAAATATACTAAGTTCCAACTATAATAGTTCAAATCTTGAATTATAAATTTGATACTTTTTATTCATTGTAGTGTGCGGACGGGCAAGCTCAAAGAGCTGAATCAGGTAGAGAAGAAATGACACGTCAAATCCATTAAAATAGCGGAGATACATTGAAAACACAAAAAAAACGGTCACGGGAGACTCGCTTTCTGTGTCAGAATATCTATAGTCTGGTTTTCGCTGTTTTTTACGTTAAACAGAAGCAATGTGATTTCGCTGTATTTGTTTTAAATGACTGTAATTTTAGGGCAGAATTGACAACACGCTGAAGGCTCGGAAAGCTTTTTTTCTTTTATTTACATTATTTTTTGTCGAAAAAGGAAATATTTGATTAATTAGAATGAAAAAAGGAAACAAATACCGTATAACTTAAGTAAACATAGGTAAATAGGTGAGTGAGAGGTTGATAGTAGTATTACCTCCATTAATACGACCAGGCCCATATGAAATTAGCGTTTTTGGTTCGCTGTGTCACACATCCTGTAAGTTTAATACTTCTGGCAGCTATCCTTGACTCAATGGATATGAGCAGGAACACTAGATGTATATTTTCACACTAGAGAAGTATAGTTTAGAGAAATAACTGTGCAGTAAATTTGCTTTCAACTGATCTTTGAGAAACGCATTCATTCTTGAAATGAGTAGTTTTACACTACTGGAAGCCGACAGAGTGGACAACAATGAGATGAAGACAAGAGTCCCAAGCGTTGCAATCAAAATTGCAAGGAGTCGCCGACTACCTTCTGAGTGGGATGAAATGTTTGGCAGATATATGAAACATATCTGCCAAACAGAGCAGATTCAATCTGCCAAACAGAGCATACCCTGTATTCATTGAGCAGATTCAAGCTAGAAGAACAATTGTGCTTTGCAGCAGAGATGAACATAGTGCACAAGCTACCATACATGTCTGAAATTGTGAATGTCGACATTCACCAGGGAACGTACGAAATACTTTTCTTTTTCCTGGATTTAGTCAGCGTTGCCAGTCAACTTTTTAGTTTAATGTAAGGTTTGAAGATGACAGGTTAGGCTATATTAGGTTTGGTTAGGTTAATTTAGGTTTTAACCCATTTCTGATATTTATAGCCAAATTTAACCTAACCTAAATTAACATAACCTAACCTAACTTTAGCTTTTACCATCATAGCTTGCGTAAGAACTTAAAAAGCTGACTCGCATAGCTAATTGAATCCAAGTAGAGACAAAGGAATTTCAGACATTCACCAGTGGATGTAGACGTTAACCAGATTTCGGACACATATACCTAGACTACAGGGTGAATTGAATGCAATATTGATGTATATTGAAGTCAATGAGTTGGGTTATCTTGTGAAAAAGGAGTGAAATATTTGCTATTCTATTATCATAACTTCAAATAAAGATGTTTCTATATCATGAGTTTTTTTCTAGATAAATGTTTTTGTTGGTTATCACTCGCTTACTCCTCCCCCACGTCTCTCTAGGTAGCCAATAGGTGATTGCCTTAAGCGGGTATTCAGTGTAAAAGAATACTTTTCTTGGGGAGCAAGTTCGTTTGTAAACAGCACTGTGAGGGTCAATATTGAAAAAAAATGTTCCACATATGTCCTCTGTGTCTGTACACACTGGGTAGCTGGTCCTGCGAGAACTGGACGATTGCAGGTAAATATGATGAGAAATTTAGATTACGCACTCCATGTGAGCTACATAGAGGATATGCAGTTCAAATTAAAGATTGTAATTCCGGTTTTGAGGAAGTTTGTGACTCTCATACCAGAGGCATCCAATACCCCAATTGTGATCAGTGTCAACAGTGGGGAAATACTTGTCTGGTATGATTACAAAAATCCTTACACGGAATTTTAGTTTATTCCTAAGAGACTGGGATCGTCATGCTTTTCAATTATTTTGGGGGGAATAATCTGGCCTAAGCTTTAACTGTTGGAACAACAAGAGAGTATGGTTCTTATGTCATCGTTGTGAAGACAATGGGTATTATGACTATAAGCCTACAGATTTTATTTGGATGTTACAGGGAGCTATTCAGTGGAAAATTTAGTGTGTGATATTGCATCAAATAAGCAAATAAAAACCCATGAATTTCATAATATGAATGAAAAAAGTACCACTGACTATACAAAGAGACATAATAAGAATGAAGCTAGTCTGTATTGTAGGAAATGTGATCCTAACTTTTCGCTACATTTCAATACAAGGTGACCTACGACCACTAGTTGTTGTCGACGACGACTACGATGAGCGCTCACATGTAGAAGAAGAAATCTAAACAAAATCCATTCAAGGAAACGAAAAGACTTTTCTGTGTTTATATTTATTAATAAAGAAATTTATGAACATTATTAGTACACTTTATTCTTAGGCACTGATATCAACATTTCACAAATAGGAGAGTGTATTTTCCACTATGAAGTCATTCAGACAAGGGTTGCCCGCTTAAATGCTGAGAAATTCTTTGTGGGTACAGCAATGACATCGAAAAAGAAAATACAATAGTGCATGGAACCCACAGCTTTTGGCCGACAAATCTTACACTCTTTTAGCTGTTGTGATGCTCAGGAATTTTGAGATGCTTCTTTTTGTCAATGACACATTGATTGGTTTCTCTCGGTAGGATTTTCGCCTGTCCGCTCGTCGAAGCCCACTTTGAAGCATAAGTAGTTTTTCATCGTCGGCACTATTCTCATCATCAATAAATTGCTGAGATGGTCCTCAAAGCATTCTACTGATAAAAGGACGAGCTCTCTTGGGGTAAACTTGTAGGGTTTAGCCATTTTTTTTTAAACTACTAAAGAACACTGTTTAAAAGTGCTGCAATTATCGGTAGTAAAAGTGTAAAGAAGCTTCCACCTGCTTGAAGAAAACGCCTTCTTTTGAGTTTAAGACCTCTCCCACCCCTCTTGACTGCTAGGACACACACAATGGATCGATGTGGCGTTGTTTGTTGCTTAACTACTTCTGACATTTGGACATTGTCTACGTCTAAATTTAAACAGAGCTCTGGTGCGAGATTAATAAATTCACTGTAGACACTCTTGAGTATGGCCTTCCTAGGTGTTGGTTTTGAATTGCCTAGGAAGGAAAACAAATGTCAATTTTGGTTCCATTGCAACTGAAACGCCGTGTAGCTGAACCCCAAGCAACTGAACCACTGTAACTGCACCACCATGTAACTGAACTATTGTGCAGCTGAACCCTCGTACAACTGAGCCCCATTTAACTTAGCCCTCCTGCAACTCAACCCCCGTGCAACTGAACCTCATTTAGCTAAACCCCTCGTGCAACTGGACCACCGTGCAACTGAACCACCGTGCAACTAAGCCGCCGTGCAACAGAACACTCCTATATTGAGTTGCTCTCGTGCAACTGAACCACCGTACTTACATTGGGTAAAACACAAGTTATAATCTTTAAATATTCAACCTTGTTGGAATTGCCTGCTTTTTAAATTCATCATATAAATGACTGTCAAGATGATTAGTAAAAAAGCTCTGTTTTGTTGTCACAAAAACAAAGAAAATCGGACGTCATAAACTCCAAAAGCCGGATTTATTACTCCTTTTTATGTCTGTTAATGGGGTTTCTCTTTGCTCTATCACTATCTACGGGTCTAGGCGTTTACTCCCCCCTCCCATGGAAAACCCTCCCCTGGAAAATACCGCTCGCGGAAAATACGGTTTTCCAAATTGGAAAATTTTATTTGGGTTCTGTTATTTTTTTTAGTTTAGCTGAGATGTGCTAAGGAAAGCGGAAAAGAGGAATTTATGTGTAAATCTTGCCCCCCCCTCCATGCAAAAATGTTCTTCTCATAGAAAATCCTTAAGAACCCCCCCCCCCCTTCAGAAAACTTCCATGCGAAAAATGTCTGTATGTCTCCGAATAACAAACACTATTTGTAAGCAATGGAGAAATTAAAAAAATTAAAAAGGTACTTAAACTTCTGCAATGGGGTTCTCTGATTGTTTTGTAGCAAGGGAGAGAGGGATATACCTCGAAGGGTGCATTTTAATGCCAAGACATCCCAACTCTCATTGAGCCTTCGTATAAATACCGAATTAGCTCTAGAAGAGAGACGAGAGGAGGATGGAGGTAGAACTAGTTATAATCACCAGGCAGTTCTAGTCTTTTTTGATAAGTGGAAAGTGATTGGATACCAACCACAAGCAAGGGGTGTTTTTGGGGGAAATTGTCCACGGCAAGGCATTTTCCAGGGGGGAGGGTATTTTCCGCGAGGTGGTATTTTCAACAGGAGGAGTTTTTCCTTATGACTGGTTGCCCTCCAACCACTTTTGACTTTTAAAAAGGGCACTAAGACTTTTAATTTCCAATCGAACAATAAAACGTGATTAACAAAAAACCCCGCAGTCCTCGGAGCAAGGGCTGTAGGTTATTGCAAGTTGCTCATTGTTAAAATTTAAAAATTTTATTCAATTGGAAATTGAAATTTCAAGTTCAATTTTGAAGAATCAAAGAGAATTAGAGGACAATCAGCCTCTTTCTCTTAACTGCCATTTCCCCTCAAATGCATCCGATAAAAATTAAAAAAAAAAGTTTTTTCAGATTAGTCTAAGGGTCAAATAACCATGCCTCTGGGGTTAACAACCCCACGAGCAGCTCCTGGAGCAAGGACTGTAAGTTAAGCTAGTTTTTCAATGTTTATGGAAAAGATTTTTGTATGAACTTGGGGGGGGGGGTGCTTATTCGATTGGAAATCAAAAGTTCTAGTGCACATTTTAAGAGTTAAAAGTGATCGAAGAGCTTCCACCCACACCCTCTTTTTTCCCAAATATATCCGATCGATAATTTTGAGCTGACCATTTTATTTAAAACAGACCAAAGGTTAAATAACTATGCCTCCAGGGTTCAGAAACCAATCACAATAAAAAGATATTCTTTCCTTTATTGGTTATGAAAAGGAAATACCAGCAAAATCTACAATGGCTGATGGTATCAGCCGTCACATCGTTCGGCAAAGGTTTAGGAGCATCTTCATCTAAATCAAGAGGTACTTTGTGCATCCAGTTTTACAAGACGACGTATCTGCAATGTGTCGAAAACAGCTGAGGGTGTAAACCTGAGAGTATGAAGTTTTAACTTTCTGGGCATGTTGAAGGAATGTTGAAAAAAGGTTGGAGTGCAACCAGCCCCCCTCCCATATCCTTTTTAGCTGCAATCTCGTCAAAGACATCTGATCAAAGTTCGTTATCTAGATTCACAAAGATCAAATATTTTAAACACATATGTTTATTACTTAACGTCCAGAAAGGTCTGATTCATATGAAAAAAAAGAGAAATAAATCAGCTTTAATGGTTTGTGGCATCGGATCTTTTTTTTTGCAAAAATAAAACAAAGCTTTTTTATGAATGATCTTGACAGGCGTTTATATCATGACTTTAAGAAACAAACAATTCCAACAAGGTTGAACATGATAAGATTCTAACTTGTGTTTTAGCCAATGATATTGCCTCATATTTTTAGAATACTGAAAAACTGAGTTCAGTGGTTCAGTTGCACGATGTTTCAGTTACACGAGGGTTCAGTTGCACGGTGGTTCAGTTGCATGGGGGTTCAGTTGCACGGGGGTTTAGTCGCACGAGGGTTTAGTTAAATGCAGTTCAGTTGCCTGGAGGTCCAGTTACACGAGGGTTCAGTCATACAGGGGTTCAGCTGCACACACACCGTCAATTTTCATGTAGTTTTTTCATTATCATGATGTCAACTAAGGACCCCTTTTATGGTTCATTGGAAGAAATATGGTTATTTCAGTGTCAAAAATGTCGGTAACTACACGCAAATCATTAGCTATATTCTGATTGAGATCCAGCAGAATGTGGCCATGGTTTACTTGGTACCTGATTGTATGCTGAAAGTAGGAATTTAGAAACACCGGGATAGATCTGTTTAGAGTTATGAGGGAGCTCGAATCTTGAACGACAACAGTAGAAATGATAAAAAGAAAAACTAGACTAAACTGATACGCTTTCTGATACGCTGAATCTGACGTTGTGATACTTAGTCAATACCACGCTCTTTACGTTAAAAGTTAAAAAAAATTTTAATTCACAAACCCCTAAATCACAAAGGCCGTTTAATTAGAATAGATAGCTCTTTTGAAAGCACTAAAAAAAAAAAAAAAACTGTAGCGTAAAGAGCGAGGTATTGCCTTGGGGAAGAACCCCCTCATATACGTAATAATTTCTGTTCGGTTTAAGCTCTAATGTTGCTTCTTACTTTCAGTTGAAAAAACTTGATTTTTTTATTTAATTTCTGATCGTTTTTTAAATAATGCTTGGAAATCCGGCGCCCCTTCATAGAAATGTCCCTTACCCCAAAGAAACATCCTCCACGGAAAGATTCTCCTGAGTAACCCCCTCCTCCAGCCCCCCACCAGAAAAAATCCTTCCTGAAAATGTCTGTATACTTCCCAATAACCAATACAATATGTAAGCAATGGGAAAAGTTCATAACTTGCAGCCCTTCCCCTGGGAACTGTTGGGGATTAAGTCATCCTAAAATACATATTTATTAGATTTTCAACTATGCTGAACAAAATGGCTATCTCAAAATTTTAATTGGGTGACTTTGAGAAAAAAATGAGCGTGGGAGGGGGCCTAGCTGCCCTCCATTTTTTTTGGTCACTTAAAAAGGGCACTAGAGCTTTTAATTTCCGTTCCAATGAGCCCTCCTACGATATTCTAGGACCACTGGGTCAATACGATTACCCCTTGGGGAATAAAAAAACAAACAAATAAACACGCATCCGTGATCTTTCTTCTGGCGAAAATGGAAAATTCCACATTTTTGTAGATAGGAGCTTGAAACCTCTGCAGTAGGGTTCTCTGATACGCTGAATATGATGGTGTGATTTTCATTAAGGTTCTATACTTTTTTGGCTGATTTTCGAAAATCAGCCAAACTTTCTCAGGCGCGCAACTTTTGATGTGTAAGATTAAACTTGATGAAACTTATATATTTGAAATCAACATTAAAATCTGATTCTTTTGGTGTATCTATTGGTATCAAAATTCCGTTTTTTAAAGTTTCGGTTACCATTGAGCCGGGTCGCTCCTTACTTACAGTTCGTTACCACGAACTGTTTGAAAAACTTATTTGGTAGAAAAAGTGTTTTAATTAATTTTATTCAAGGCTAAATAAAAACAAAGCTATTGGTAACATCTGCCTCCTGCTCCTGTTCAAATTCTTGGCAACCTCCATGGTACCCCCACCACTCCACCATTTGTGCCGATACGCATGAGAATGTTATCTCTTACGTTCCACAAAATGAAACCTTTAATGAGAGGAAAACTATGACTCAACAGCAATAATGTTACAGGCTAAACCCCCTCCCCCCATAAAAACTCCTCCATATTAATTTTAGGACTCATGGAGAATTAGAAAATCGTGGCACAAAAATGCACTTCTTGAGGCTTCAAGCACCCGCCCCCTGCGAAAAGATCCACCTCCTTCATAATAGCTGATGCGCAATTACACATAATTTTTATGAAGCCTCGAATGAATCAACTTAGTTAAGTGAAGTTAAAAAAAAAAACACATACATTAACCACTTATTTGGTATGGATTATGAGCATCTTCAGGCAGCGAATGTACCACCACGCGGCATTACTGCCTCTGAAAGTGGGAAGCTCAATAATAACTTCGAAAATTTTAAATTGACTGCCTATCTCCAGAATTGTCAACCGATAGTTTTTTTTCTACCTTTTTGGGAGCTGAATTGTTATTGTGTGCCGCAAAATGGCGGAAAAAGCTACTTCGCTGTGGCAAAATCTTTGTTGCTACTTAAATAGGGCATTAGAACTTTTAGTTTCCGTCGAATGAGTCCTACGACTTTCTCAGACCATTGATTCGATACAATCACCCCTAAAAAAAAAAAAAAAAACAAATAAAATTATATGAAAACGGCTTTGAGGCCGTTCTTCTCGGAAAAGTGGTAAATTTCATATTTTTGTAGAAAGGGCCTTGAAACCTCGGCAACATGTTCTCTGATATGCTGAACTTGATGGCGGGATTTTTATCAGGATCAATTAATTTATTGGGGATATTTTGCCCCTTTTTGAAAATCAAGCGTTTTCTCAGGCTTGCATTTTTGCCGTTTAACCCTAAATTTAACGGATTTTAAATATTTAGAATCACCATAAGAAGTTAATTCTGCATGTATTGCACAATTACAATGTATTAACAACGTATTATGTATTAACAATGCATGTATTGCATTGTTATCAAAACTCTTTTTTATAGTTTCAGTTACTGTTATTACGAGTCGCTCCTTATTAGCAGTTCTGATCTGCTCGGAGGTATGTCAACACTGACTGGAAACTAACCAATTACTGGTAGTTAAAATGCGATTCAGGCTCAGAAGTAAATTACCGCTATTTACCGCTCTATGGCTCTGAGCTCAATAAATATTCAGCATCAGTTAAATAATCTTACATCAACTGCCCTGTTATTTAGATTTTTTTTTCTTCATTGGCAAGGATTATAGAATTATTGGCTCCAGTTGTTAAGCAAAAATGCATGGCGTAATAGTTGTGAAACATTCCATCTTTATATATTGCGCAATCCTTAATGAAGAGAAAAGTAAGAGAGAAAGAAGATTATTTTTATCTTCCAATAAACGAAAAGTCGATATGATCTTTTAACCTAATTTTTGTAATGACCAAACTGAAAGGCCATATCTTACATTCCTGTAATTCTACAGGGTTGAGGCTTTATGGGAAATTATGGTTTTTAAGCTTTACTAAATTGTTGTTCAAGAAAACCCTATGGAGAAAAAATGTATACAAACTAAAACCAAAATATATTAGTAAAACTATAAATAAAATAAATTTTAGAGAAAGCATTGGGTGTCCAAGTGCCAAATAGTCAAAGGACAATTCCCTTTCTTTGGATATTGTAGGTCCCGACACGTTCTCGTGGAAGCATATTTCATTACATAATTTAGTCATTCATGGACAAGCACAGAGAGGGGGGGGGGGGAGAGGAAGCAAACCGTCCATTTTCTCTCCCACTGGAAGAAACAAAAATGAAAATTTGTAATATCCGGAGGAAATATGCTAATTTTCAGAGGGGAAAAAAAAGAGTAAAATTTCAGTTCAAGGGCCTTTTACTAGCCTCGAAAGTTGCTGTGCTCAACGAATCAAATTTTCAGGATCCTCCTTCCCAAATTAAGGTCCAGGTGGGTTTCTGGTATGCTTGTCCCTTAGGAACCGTTTGCTAAATCCAGAAGTTGTTGTGCTAAATACAGGAAATTTTAAGGGATCGAAATACAGCCCAAATTAGGGTCAGGGAAGGTGTTACCAAATTCCCACATTAACTTATTTCCAGATTGTAAGGCTGTAAATACAGCAAATTTCGTGAAAAGGAGGCGCAGTGTTGAAACTATTTGACGTCATATTTGAACTTTTGTCCAAAGCTATGACCTGTTTTTCAAGAAACCCCCAGATCAAACAGTTCGTGGTAACAAACTGTAAGTAAGGAGCGACTCGGCTCAATAGTAACCGAAACTTAAAAACGAAATTTTAGTATCAATAGATACATCAAACGAACCAGCTTATTATGCTGATTTAAAATATATAAGATTCACCACGTTGAGTGTTACCCATCAAAAATACGAGCCTGAAAATATTTGCCTGATTTTTTAAATGGGGGGGGGAACCTCCAAAATTCAAGGAATCTTAATGACAATCACGCCATGCTATTCAGCTCACCAGAAAATCCTACCATAGAAGTTTCAAGTTCATATCTGCAAAAATCTGGAATTTTGCTATTTTTGCCAGGCGATAGATCACGGATGTGTGTCTATATATTAATTTTTTTTCCAGGGGTGATCGCATTGAAATAATGGTCCTAGGAGATCGGAAGTGGTGCATTCGAAAGGAAATTAAAAGTTCTAGTGCCCTTTTTAAGTGACCAAAAAGATTGGAGTCCAACTGGGCCCCGTCCCACGCCCATTTTTCTCAAAAGTTATCTGATCAAAATCTTGAGATATCCATTTTGTTCAGTATATCTGAAAGATCAAATAACTATGTCTTTAGGTGTAAAACGACCCCCACAGTCCATGGGGTGAGGCCAGTAAGTTATGAAACTTGCCCATCGTTTACGTATAGTATTTGCTATTGGGAATAATACAAGCATTTTCGGGGGGGGGGGGTGCTTGGGGCGGATTTCTATAGAGAGAACCTTCTAGGGGAAGGGAAATTTCATGGGGGAGGGGGTGAATTTTTCAGGGGAAATGTTAAACTGGGGGATTTGACAGAATTACTACACGAAATTCTTTTTAATTGTCTTACATTCCCTTTATCAAACATTTCATGTGGAGATGTTCCGGGGGAATTATTCGGGCGCCGTTTTCCGCGTGTTTTGATTTCTGGGAAATAATTTTAACGGAAGGGGGCATTTCTGAAGTGATAGAGAAACCGATTAGAGATTAAAGTCTTATTCAAATGAAAGGATGCTAAAGTGAGTTTTTCAGGCTGAATAGTCAAGCAATTTTACAGGGAGAGGGATTCTGAGCGAGGATGGAACAGTTTGGAGGGAATTTGACGGGGAGGGGGTACACTTTACGTTGGATTAAATGTTCACGGAGGAGCGTTCCATGAGGGGGAGGGTTATATTTAATAGACTGTTGGCCAGATTTGCTGGCATTTTTTGAAAAACGAATAGAACCTTGCTGTTTACACTAAAAATTGACTATTTGTCCCAATTTTTTAAGAGCGGTTACTGAAATATGGGGGTCGTTTAATTAGAATAGGAAGCTTTTTTAAAAGTACTAAAAGCTTTAGCGTAAGAGCAAGGTATTGAGGAGGGGGCAACCCTTCATATACGGACAAAATCTGCCAAAATTAATAGCCAAATTTCGTTTTAATTTTTCATGTACTGTGAGCCAAATTAGAACCTCCATTAGTTGACAAACTCCGTGACGCACATTATTTTCACATTTATCTGACTTTTTTCAAAATATTTTTCAATAAAAAAAAGCAAAGTAAATTAAAAAAAAAATAAAATTTGGTAGACGGACAAATCTGAAGCTTAGTTACCGAATGATAGCAAAATGGTCGTCTTACGTTAAAATATTAAAACTGTAGGGCTATACAAAAATAACATACCAAAACGTGTGCAGGGGAAAAAAACCCTAACTAAATAAAAATGAGGAAAACTCAGCGTTTGTTCTAATCACAAATTTCCTCGTGTTGCTTCATTTCAATATATATGTTTTTTTTTCGATCTATTTGAGCTTTATTGTTTTGCCAGGACAAGAGGAAAGTCAAAACAGTTCTGGCCTCACTAATAGCTTTGAAGTTCAAAACAGTGCTTAAACCACTTTTAAACAAACAAACAAAGAAAAAAAAATTGATTTTTCCCCTATCGCACGAACGTGGCAAAACCTTCGGCAAGTCTATATTTTTAAGTGTTAAATCTTGTTTTGACAGTAAATATTTTTTTTCCTTCCTCATATTTCACCAGATTTATATATAATAGCTATATCAAATGCGTCCTATAAATGGACTCATCCCTTAATTTTTTTAATTAAAAAAAAGCTAGCCGTTTTCGAGAAATAGAATATAGGCTATACTTAGAAATTTGACTGGAAATAGTTGAAAAAGGACAATTTTCCTTTTTTTAAGTAAGTTTAGTTCCTCGCCGTAAGTAATGTCATAATTTTGGTTCGGTGAATAGATAGATTTGAGACAAATAATACACGCATCTTGCCATTTTGATGCAAGTTACAGCGGAAGGCTTGTCGCAAAATTGCTGGTTTTTGAGGGAACCTTGATCCGCAAAAAAAACCTATAACATAAATTTACAGTCAAGACTAATCAAACCAAACTCACTGAAAATCGGTCGCATTATGGTAATTCTCCAGTAGGGTCATATCTAGACCCCGGCGCCACACCGATAAGGGAAGACCGGCGGCGGTGGGGCCAAAAATAACAGCAGAGGCGCACCCCCGGTTTTTTCGCTCGGCGACCGGTTAGATGTCGCCGGCGCGCCGCTGGCGCGATCTATGTTGATCGCAAAAATTAATGTTTCCATCAGTCTTTCTCAAATCTCAGCTAGAATTTACAAAAGATTCGGGCCTATTCATGAGTTAAAAGTCGCTAACTGGATGCTGGTCCTCTTTTTTATGATAGCCCCATATCCCCCCCCTTTATAGACAATAACATACACTTTTTTTCATAAATCATATTTTTGGGGTCACTTCCGTTTCAATTTTCAATTCCCCAACCTTGTTCATAGTCTAAAGCAAATTTTTTTCTCAACAGAAGGTTTTTTGGGAGGGGGGTAAAAATTTTCAGATAGATTGTATTTTCTTTAATCTATCAGGCGTTTAATAATTGTATATTAAATATTAAGAAAATGCATCTAAAAATAGCAAAATAAAACAAAATCCTACAAACTTACGATTCAGCTGTCGCAACAATCTGTTGGCTATCAATGGTGTATGCGTTCTGTTCAACTTAAAAATAAAATTCTTGACTACGAATGATGTAAAAATATTATAGCAATTGGGAAACTGCATTCAAAATGGTTTAATCTCAGCAAACGGCTCGTGGTAACGAACCGTAAGCAAGGAGCGACCCGGCTCAATAGTAACCGAAACTCTAAAACACGGATACCAATTTTGATACTAATAGATACATAAAAAGAATCAGGTTTTTATGCCGATTTTAAATATATACGTTTCATCAAGTTTAGTGTTACCCATCAAAAGTTACGAGCCTGAGAACATTTGCCTTATTTTCGAAAAAGGGGGGACACACCCTAAAGTCATAGAATCTTAATGAAAATCACTCCATCAGATTCATCGTATCAGATAACCCTACTATAGAGACTTAAAGCTCCTATATGCAAAAATGTGGAATTTTGATTTTTTTTCTGCCAGAAGGAAGATCACGGATCCCTGCTTAATTGGTTTTTTTTTTCTTCCCAGAGGAGATCGTATCGACCCAGTGGTCTTAAAATATCACGAGAGGGCTCATTCGAACGGAAATCAAAATTTCTAGTGCCCTTTTTAAGTGAGAAAAAAATGGAGGGCAACAGGCCCCCTCCCCCACTCATTTGTTTCTCAAAGTCACCGGATCGAAATTTTGAGATAACCATTTTGTTCAGCATGGTCGAGAAAATCTAATAACTATGTCTTTAGGTGTAAAATGACCCGCCAGAGTCCCCGGGGGAAGGGCTCAAAGTTGTGAACTTTGCCCATTGTTTACATATAGTATTTGTCATTGGGAAGCATACAGCCATTTGCTCTGGGGGGGAGGGTTGTGCTTGGGGGGATTTCATAGGAGAGAATCTTCCTTTGGAAGGGGAATTTCTGATGAGTGAATATTCTAGGGAAAATGTTTTGACAGAATACACTGGGGAGTTTTGACAGAATTACTGGTACGAAATTCTTTTTAATTGTCTTACATTCTCTTTGCCAAATTTTTTTATATGGAGATGTTCCGGGGGAATTATCCGGGGTCTTTTATCCGCACGTTTTGCTTTCTGGAAAATAATTTCCACGGAAGGGGGCATTTATGGAGTGATCGAGAAACCGATTACAGATTAAATTCTTTTCCAATGAAAAAATGCTAAGGAGAATTTTTTCAGGGTGAATCATCCACAAGCCATTTTACAGAGAGGGGGAGATTCTCAGCGAGGAAGGAACTGTCTGGAGGGAATTTGACAGGGGGGGGGGGTGCACTTTACGTTGGATGAAATTTCTACGGAGGAGTTTTCCGTGAGGGGCAGGGGTATATTTAATAGAGGGTGAGCCAGATTTACTGGCATTATTTAAAAAACGAACAGACATTATGCCATATATGAAGGGTTGCTCCTCCTCAATACCTTATTCTTTACGCTAAAGTTTGACTGTTTACTAAAATTGAAGCACAGGGGCTCTTTCATTAGAACAGGAAGCTTTTTTAAAAGCGCTAACAGCTTTAGCGTAAAGAGCAAGGTATTGAGGAGGGGGTATTGAGGAGCCAAAATCGAACCTGCATTAGTGAGCGACATTAAGACTTAAAACAAACAGCAATTACTCCGTATATGAAAGCCTCGCTCTTTACGCTAAAGTTTGACTCTTTTTCACCACTCTACTTTTTAAAACAATAAAAAACTTTAGCGCAAACAGCGAGGCGTTGAGGAGGGGACAGCCCCTTTCATATAAGGAATTGCTCTTCGTTTTAAGTTTTAATGTTGGTGCTTACTTTATAATAAAAAAACTCGTTTTTTTTAATTTAATTTCATAAAGACGATACTTTTGTCAACATATGAAGAACCGTGTATATTGCAATTGTATCTGCCTGGTTTATATGCAAAGTAACACAAGAGACGAAAATTAACGAACAAGAAAGTAGTGAAGAATTATGGTATGCAAAGTAATATTTGGCAGGGATAGTCCCTAGTGATAAATAAATAGGGGTGGCACCATGATTGGGTGATTTTTGGGGATTCGGGGAACCAAATTTTTTTTGGAGTGACATATAGATAAAACTCAGGGATAGAAAAGCCATACTTGATTTCTAATAAGAAAAATCGAAATACTTAACCACACGAGAAAAGAAAAGCTCCGACTTTGTGGTTAACGCAATAAAGAATTCCCGCAATATTAATTCAGTCAGCCGAACGCCGCCACCTCTGCCGGCGGCGGCGCTTGTGCGCCACGCCAGCAGCGTTGCGACACTTCGGCGGTGGTCAACAGGGCCTTTCGTTGGCAGCGTTCGGTCGATGCACCGGCGTGGCGAAGGGGCCTAGTCGTATCCAGGATTTTTTTCCGGAGGGGGGATGGGGTACAAAAAAAACTTCAAAAACCCATCAAAAACTTGTTTATATTCTATTTTGCTACGTTTTACGAGTCGGACAAACGTTTCTGGGGGGGGGGAGGTCAAACCACCTTCCCCCTGGATACGGCCTTGCTACACAGATAAGTGGGTGATTAACACCTAGTCAAGCATAAACATATGCCTTAAACTTGAGCCTATCCCTACACGATGACTTAATACTAAACAAGATTACTAAAAAGTACCAGTAAAGGCAAAATGAGAGCTTGATATACATTGATATTCATTCCTGAACGGCAGACAAACAAAATTAGAACATCAAGAATCAATGCAACCAGATTTGTTGACAATTGAGGCTCTCTTTGTTCCGAAACTCTAATTGTGATGTCTTCACGGACAGAACCTTCAATCAGGTAAAAAAAAAAAAAAAAAAAAAAAAAAAAAAAAAAAAAAAAAAAAAAAAAAAAAAAAAAAAAAATTAAACGGTATAATAATCCTTGCATGGAGCTAATTTGTTGCAATATTTGCAAAAATGATTTTTTTTTTTCTTGTCCCTTGTGTTAACTCTCTATTGTCAGGGATGGTTGTAGCCTCCTTAAACTGTACAAAATAGGCAGGATAGTGAAAAGACGCTCTGTCAAAGCCAAAACAAAAGTTTCTGGATGCTTTTTCTATGAGCAGTCTCCATACGCTTAGTAATAAACACCGTAACCGAACAATGACACAACGTAACATAATTGAACGCATATGTTTGTCTTTCTAAATTTAGATAATTCATCACAATATAATGTATTATCAGTTTTTATTTGGCTTTACCATTTTGTAAATTACTTTCCTTAAAAAAAAGACTTGTTAAAGAACTAATGAAATATTTCTCAGGTACTATTCTGCTATTATTAGTCTAATTTCTCCTTGCTTTCATGAATTTGCATGACGTCATATTTTGTATGAAGCCATTTCAAGTTGTATAAACATATCACTACAGATAGAATGACGTCACTCTTGGTGTAAAACACCAGCAGTGTGACAACCATGACGTTACTTTTACAATATATACGAGCATCTCCAGGCATTTTCATTATTGATTTAAAGAAAGCTATAAGATGAGTATTATTAAATGTGCTGCTATTAGGATTCCAGTCTCATTAGCTGGAATAGCAATCACGTGGGGGATTAAGAAGTATAGAGAATCCTACATAAATGAAATTTCGAAGAAAAGTGAATCCGAATTAGTCAATGAAGCTCAGAATGTTAATTTTCCGGCCTCAAAGGAGCCTGTTCAAATCCGAAAAGAAATTAAAGTTGATAGTGACACTCTGACAGACAAAAGCAAAGATAATGGTGCAAGTAGTAAGAGTTGTGAAAGTATATCACCTGCGGTAGAAGAAACTGTTGAGGCCGAAGACCGTAGTGACGGAAGACCGAATCCAAAATTCAGAAGGCTTTTGGTTCCTAACTGGCTCACTGGCTTAACTTACTCGAACTGTACCGTGAGCAAAATGCGATATATTCAAAATACAAATTCCTTCTTTCTAAATATAACTCCGACTTCCTATAATTAAGTTAAATCTAGTTTCAAAAATGAAAAGTCCTTAATCAGCAAAGAGAAAAAACTGCAGTTAGCCTCAGACAAAGAACGGCGCTATCCAAGCTTTGGATTTCGCTAAGACAGCGGGCAATAAAAAAGATGCTACGCACAATATTTCTAAGGAAGTTTAAATTATAAAAGCCGTGTGAACGTTTGAATCATCAGAAATATTTAAGACAATTTATTGGACGAAGGGTTCGCATCCTTGGGCCACCTGAGCCAATTGTGAGCCAGTTCTCACAGCGCAGGACAAAAAACTACGTTTGATAGTGGGGTAAAAGTGCTTTTTGGATCATTCGTAAAGCAGAGTCAGGATCATTTAGACAGAATTTTTCGACGTTCTTTCGTAAAGTAGATTCAGGACCATTTAGATAGAACTTTTTCGATGTTCAAGCTTTGCAATTCTCTCATTATTGTATCTCAGTCACCGTTGTGTCATTTGAAGTGACCTACTGCTGTTCACCTAAATATGTAAGTCTCAATAAATACATTGCTTTTTACCTGTGTTTATTTCATTTTATATGTCCGTATCTATCCTAATGATAGCTAATTAGTTCGCATGTCTCCAAAGGCACGTTCTCAAGGAATCTGATCTCCAGATAGCTCGAAGAGAAGAGGTCACATTTATATGGCTACACATTTCATTTTCTCTCATTAATTGAGGGTGGCGTAGGCCTTATTGGCACGATCTTTAGCGCTATAAGCGGCGCTATCGGAGAACTTATAAGGTGTAAGTTCACAGCTTCAAGGTACAATATTAGATTTGACGCGGTCAATATTTATGACCACAATTAGCCCAGTCCTTTTCTTTTATCGCTAATATTTTCTTTTATAGCCACAAATATTTTTCTTTCATCGCTACAAATGGTGCGAGTCGGAAATTGGAGAAAAACTTGCGAACTAATTAGGCTATAAAACTTTGTAATTTAAATTCAATTATTGGAGAGATACAGACATATAAGTAAAGTAATTAGGCCTATTGCCGCTAAGCTACTACAGGGAAACCCTTTAGATATCTCATAGGAGATAATAGCCTCACCCAAAATAGGTTAAGTGAAAAAATAAATTTATTTTGAATTGATTAAAAAAAAATGGCGGACGACCTTAATGACTTATTAATAGTGCAAAAGTTAGTCGCGAAAAATATAGAAATAGCAAAGTCTATCCCGGAGTACAATGGTCAATCAGATATTGACGAATTTAATATCCAATTGGCCCAGTTTGTACAACTAACAAAAACAGAGCTATAAGCGTTAGTCGACATGCTCCTATTACGACTAAAAGGCCAGGCCTTAACCTTTCTAAAACAAATTGAACATACCATAGGCAATGACGCCAACTTGCCAATAAATACGGTGGACAAATTATTAAAAGCATTTAAGATAGATTTATCGAAACCAGTTCTATAAATAAATTAAAACACGGAATGGTGAGCTTTGATTATTCACAAAATATAAGAGAATATCTTGATAATATACGCATTTCAGTAGAGGCAAAAATATGGAAGAGGTTCAGGAGAACTGTATGAAAAAGTCATACTAAATACCTTTTTGCAAGGGCTACCCCCAAAACTATATAGAATGGTAATATCCAAAAATATTCAGACGTTGGATCTTGCAGTTCAGGAGGTAGAGCGATTGATCGAAGTTGATACGATGGTCGCTAATCACAGTAAGGCAAAAATAAATAGCCTAGGCGATTCAAACGCGAACCCAATCTTCAAGGGCGATCAGGCGTCTCCCAATTTCTTTTCTAGGGATAACTCCCCAGTGCCACAAAGAAATAAAACGCAAGAACCCGCTAGGCAGAAAACAGTACGTTTTCAGCCTGTCAAACAATCTAATTATGGAAATAACCCTACAATAATAAGATGCTATATTTGCAATCGACCTGGATATATCGCGAGAGAGTGCCGTTATGTCCCCAATCGCATACCAAGAATTGCTGACGGTAGTACGCAAAATTATGGCAACCATTTGTTCGGAAGAACAAATTTTAGCGCCGGTGGTGCGCTAGGCTATAGCCAGGGAAGATTGCGCCAATCAGTACCTTACAACGCGTACAAACCAAATTTTTATACGCCTCCCCCCAATAGACAAATTAATTACCGATTTGAAAACCCAAATAATCGACAAAGCCAATATAATGCGAGAATGCTATATAGAAATCACGAGAACTTGCCGACGGGACATGAAAATTTTGCAAGCCAACGGCATTGGCAGTCAGCGCCAGTAAGCGGCACTGACGCAAGACACCCAAGTTACCATAGTAATATATGGCGAAGGCAGACAGATATAAATCAATTAGATATGCCTACAGAATCTCATATGTCTGAATATCCGTTGCAGGCACCGATGCATGAAATAAATCCTCAGGGAAACGTTTCAGGCCCCTCAGAAATATAAATTGGACCCAGAGGGTGCCCAGAATATTTAATAGGTCCAAAACAATGGTAGTGCCGTCTTGTAGTGATAATAATAAAAGGTTGCCTATATTTAATGATTTTTGTGTAGAAAACATTTACTTTAAAGCCTTAGTTGACAGCGGAGCTACAGTCAATATCATAAGCTCCTGCGTATTTAATATGTTGCCTCCCCATATTAGACAACAAAGAAATTTTAATAATCCCAATTTAACTAGTGTGACAGGACATAAATTGGATGCAAGAGGTTCAATTTGCCTAAACGTAAAAAGGGACAATAGGATATTTTCGACAAATTTTATAATATGCGATAACTTTCCGTATGAAGCAATTATAGGTGCAAATTTTTTAAGGTCTAATAGAGTACTCTTAGACGTAGCAAAAGAGAGGCTTGTCTACCCAGCTAAGGTAGGGGAAAAAATTTCTACCTTAAGAAATCGTAACAGAGGTTACGAAGACAACATAACAGTAAACAAAATTTCTGACGGTATAATGTCGCAATCTTTTGAGCCTCATGTCTCACAAAGAGGAAAAGGAATAATCAGAAACTCGTCCAATTATGCTGAAAGACATTGCAGAGATGAAGTAAATTTAAATAATAAAAGTATTGAATCCGCAAAAATAAAAATAGGATATAGGCGACAGTACAGGTCGAACGAAATCAAGAAAATAGCGGAATTATGGAAAAACATAGTAAAACCCAACGTGACGCCACAAGATGCCGCAATGGCGCAGCATAGCGCCAGTATGAATCTAATAAACAATGAAAATAAAGAGAAATATTACGGATTCGCGATAAGGAAAACAAAAGTCCCTCCCAAAACGATGCAAAAAATTCAAATATCACAGATGATTGAACCAGTGGTTAGCAAATCCGAAATATGGTTTGCGACACCATCAAACGAAATTCCTGAAAATCTGCGATGTGAGGAACAGATTATATCTTACGACAGAGGATAAGGTGTTATTTGGGTAACTAATAACCACGAAAATGATACAACTACAATAAAAAAGGGGACGTGTTTAGTTCAAATCCAGGTTTTAACGGAGAATGATTAAAAAAGATGGGAAAATTCTAAAACAAACCTAGCTAACGGCATTAAAACCTCAAATAACAAATATCCCTTAACTAAATCGCAATTTCTAAACAAATTTAATATGGATCATATTACGGACATGGAACTTTAGAAAAAATTATGCGAATTATTATGGAATTTTAAGGACGTATTTTCCGCATCTGAAGATGACATCGGACTGATACCATTTTATGAAAACTCAATTTTAACGACTGGTAATCCCGTAGCAAAATAGCCATATCGTGTGCCGCATAAGCACAAAGAATGGTTAAAAAATAAAATTCATGAATTAGAAAAAAATGAAATTATACGTCCAAGTATAAGTCCGTATAGTGCACCAGTGATCTTAGTACCAAAGAAGAATGGTGACCTTAGACTTGTAGTAGACTACAGAGCCCTCAACAAACAAGTAGTTAGCGATAAATTTCCTTTACCAAGAATAGATGAAATTCTTGACTCTATTTCAAGCAAAAACAAAATTTTTACTTCTTTGGACCTTACCCAAGGCTACCACCAAGTGAAAATAGCCGAAAAAGATGTCCATAAAACTGCATTTTCAACATGTGAATGTGGTTCATATGAATACTTAAGGGTACCTTTTGGACTTAAAACAAGTTCAAGCGTGCTATGTAGACCCCTATTACACCTGTTAAGAGGATTAAAGAATATAATTCACTTTATTGACGATGTCATATGCGTGGGAGAAAACACTGAACAACACTTAGCAACATTAGCTAAGGTCTTCGAGAAGTTCAGACAGGGCAATTTAAAATGTCGGCCTGAGAAAGTAAATTTATTTCAACCTAAAATTAAATTTTTAGGAGTAGTAGTGACACAAGGAGAGATGTCCCCAGACCCTGATAAAATAAAATGTGTTGAAAACCTCAAACCCCCTAGAACCATGAAAGAATTAAGGGGAATATTAGGTCTTACTGGCTACTTTAGAAAATTCATACGTAATTACGCCCAAATTGCGAAACCCCTCACGGAATTTACTAAAGGGAACTCCCAAAATGTTACCTGGTCCCAGGAAGCTCAAACGTCCCTAGACCTTCTCAAAAAGGCGCTCACTTCTGAACCAATAATATCACTTCCTGATTTCGAAAACGGAAAATTTGTGGTCACAACCGATGCTAGTTCAAAAGGCATTGGGGCTATTCTTTCGCAAATAATTCCCATAGGAAACCCTGATCCTTTACAAGGACCTTCTAATCAAAAAAAAATAGAAAAAGTTATATGCTATTCGAGTAGAACTTTATCAAAAGGCGAAAGTAGTTATTCCGCCAAAAACTTAGAATTATTATCCATAATCCACCACTTGGACAAATTTAGACACTATTTGATAGGTAGAAAATTTATACTACAATCAGACCATAAAAGCTTGCAGTACCTGCACACATTTAAAAATCCCACGGGAATTCTAGCTAGATGGATTATGAAAATCCAAGACCTAGATTACGAATTTGAACATTTAAAAGGTAAACAAAACGCAGCTTGTGACTTTTTGAGTAGATACCCAGAAAATATTCCGTCGGAAGCAAAGGAAAATGACGTTAACGCTATCAATGCTAAGAGCAAACATAAATGTAAGAAAAACAAAGTCAAGGACACAGTAAAGGAAAATAAGGTTAACTATTGTCCCTTGTCGTTAGAAAATATAAAAAGAAAGCAAAAAAAGGACGAAATGTGTTCGGCGCTTATTAATTATTTTGTGAATGACGATGCGTTACCGGATAAATTCAAAACTCTTAGAAAAGAGATAGATAATTTTTACTATGATCTTGATGAAGAAATACTATGTAGAGTCGTGGCTGCTGAGACAAATAGAAACCAAACTTCAATAATACCTGCATTACCACAAAACTTAATAGCACCTGCATTTGAATGTTTTCATTCAGATATAGGTGGACATTTAGGAGTAATGAAAACTTTCCATAAATTAAAACAATATTTTTACGTGCCGTCGGCAATGACAAAACTTAAAGAATTTGTAAGTACATGCGAAGCATGTAACTTAAGAAAAATCCCCCAGGCTTATCCTAATCCTCCAATGGGAAGAGTCCCGGTAGCAAAGTACCCCTTCGATATTATCTCATTTGACTTATACGGGACGAGCGGAGGCTTGCCTGTTTCCAGCAGAGGCCATACTTGTATTCTTTCAGTTATAGACCATTTTTCAGGACTTACTTTTGCAAAAGCATTGAAAAACCAAGGTGCTTACGCCACAAGTAAGGCGTTAGCAAAATTATTTTTAAAATTTGGCATTCCTAATAAAATTTTGAGTGACACCGGAAGCAATTTTGTTTCAAAAGTAACAAAAGAATTAATGAGTTTTCTTAATATAGAGAAAATGGTGACAGCTCCGTACCATCCACAAGCTAATGGTAAAATAGAAAATAGGCATAAAATATTCTCGAACGTATTAAGCATTTATACAAAAGACAATAGGAACGATTGGGATCAATTCTTACCTTATTTAACTAACGTAATCAACACTGCTTATTCAGAAACAACCAAAGACAATCCATTTTATTTACTTTTTGGTCGTGATTTAGAATCCCGTATGATGAGATTATTGAGTCTCGGCAGTATTATAATAACTCGGAGGATTACAAACAAGAATTCATAAACAGGATGAGGAAAACTTATAAAATAGTTAGGCAAGAGTTAGAAAAATGTAAAATAAACCAAGAGCTAAGAAACCAACCCAAAGTAAAGGGGAATATAGATTTCAAAGTAGGAGACTGCGTCTACCTAAAGAACGAAGCAAAAACGGAAGGAAAAAAACTTTCCAACAAATATTCTGGACCGTACAGAATAGTCAAAAAGTACGATAACGATTATACTTTTAAAATGGAGAACCCCGATAGCGGAAGAACTTACAAGGCACATGTTAGCCGAATAAAAAGAGCCAAATTTCCAGAGAGATGGGTATCACATCCATCCTCTACAGATTCGTCCGATGCAGAAAATGAGCCCCCTAGATCAAGATTGGCAGAGCTAAAACCCCTTAATTTTAAACAAGATTATTTTGAAGATGACATGATGAGGAAAACTTTGAAGAATTTTTAGCAATGAAAAATCTAGTTATTCCTAAGAAAAAATCCCTAATACCAGGATTTTTTCCTGAAATAAAAACACCAAAAGATCCAAAAAGTTATTCATCGGCGAGCGCAGGAGAACTAGATTATACAATATCTCCAAAAACCCAATTTTTCCCCGATAGAATTTCGACCCCTTGTCCCCCCAAAAGATTTCCAGACGATATGGTTTCCCCTGCAACACCAATAGAAAGGCCCCTGCCTTTACAGGAGGAATTAAACAGAGCTGTAGAAAGCCCCGGTATTACTGTTAAGAAAACTCCCCCCAAAGATTTAACTAAAACAAACCTGCGAGAAGCTATGGATTTAATAAATTTCCCCATAAAAACGAGTCAAAGTACATTGCCCGAGAATAAAACTCCCAAGGATGACCAGCAAGGACAATATCATGATATGACTGTGTCCAAGGTCAAGCCTAAACAGTGGACTTCATGGAGGGAAACCCTAGTGCAAAAAATGCCCCATCCCCCTGAAGATATGGCATTCAAACAGTGGAGGAACCCCGCAAAAACTCTTGATTCCTCCCAAAGCTCTCAAGAATCTTTCAAATCTCCCGAGTTGAAAACTCAAGGCGAGGACCTAGAGAATAAACCTTCTACTTCCAGAGGAGTAGAAATTTATGAAGGAAGGCCAGGTGATACCTCAAAAAGTGCCACCTCTAAAAGTTCTAATCCGGATTCGTCGGGAACTAGTTCCGAAGAATCTGACAGCGAATCAGACCATATAGTAGTTAAAGAAATAGGGAAATCAAGACCGACTTCAGCAGCCGCACACGCGAAACAAACGAAATTAAAAGGGCAAGAATTTTTGAAAAAACAATACAAAAAGTTTGATCTTATTTCGCAGGCAGAACCGAAAAAGAAAAAACCGCAAGAAACAGAGGAGAAAATAACGACACAGTCAGGAAGAACGGTTAAAAAACCTGACAGATGGAAATATCCCTAATTAATGTAAAGACAAATTTCAAATCCCTTGGTAGTAAATTATTTCTGAAACGTATGAAAACTTACCAAAGAAAAAGAGACGCCTATAAAAATAATAACAAGAAAATTAATAGAGAAGATTCTAAACTCAAAACTACCTATTAGTAGGTAACTGTGGAAGAAATTAATCTCATATATATAAACTATTTTGCCTTAGTGCAGATTATAATTATTTTAGGCCTACACATAAAATAGGATACCAGTGTAATTATGTGCTGCACGCTTGCTTATTCATGTGTTTCTTACTCGAGAAATATAATGTAAAATTAAATTGTATAGCGATTACTAACTACGCTTTAAAGTTATATCTCAACCAGTCATAGAGGTATATCACGACCAGAATAAAGCTCGGAAGTCCTAACTTTACTATCCTAACCTATCTAATCCTAAAATATTTATTCTGTTTTACGCCTACAAATCAGTTTTCTTTGGCCAATGCCACAAAATGATTATATAATAAAAAATAACCTAAGTTGAAAATTAAAGTGCCTTTGAAAAAAAATATAATAATAACAAAAAAGTCAACGAACGAATTTTTTTAAAAAAAACGGGTAAAATTAATGATAAATTAATTCTAGAAACAAAAAATAAGATGAGGCTTAAGAATATCATCATAATCCTCGTTGTTCACGCAGTGGCCCAAGATATTGTAAAACATGGAGTATATTCAAGCATGAAAATTCATTGCTAGCTAGCCATGACGCATGGAAGATCTTTATGAAATTGGACCCCAAACCCTTCGAGACCTTGTTTCAACAAGTAACAAGACTAGAAAGAAACACGAATGAACTAAAAAAATCGACCAATTTCTGGTGGAACATACTATTGGCCGTATGTTTCGTATTCGCGACTTCCCTGACCATAAGAACCATATTGACTTGTAATTACGGAAAAATCCCGAGACTAAGAAGGCGAAAACCAAGAGAAGAACACGGGGAAACGGCTGAAATGCAGAGGTTAAACCCGGAACCCCATGAGAACGTCTAAGCCAAGAAAAAGGGAAGACATTAGAAAACGAATGGGTATAGAGGTCTCCACTCGTCCATGCTATGTCTTGTTCCCTCATTGTAAGGTTGTTTACGTAAAACCGTGTGGTTATGACGCTGCAACATGCGTTTCTTAAACAGCACGGACGTGCGTGAACAATGCAGGCATGAAATATGTTGTCAAATCAGACCTCAAAAATTAACCATGTAGCATAAACTCTGTTTAAATGATTATTCTAAATCTAATGCAAAATTAGCTAAGTGTTGAAAGAAGTTAAAATAAGGTGTACGTAGTTGTGTATATTAGAAAGCATAATAAGAGACCACACTAAAAGTTAAAGAATTAATCTTTTATATCGTCGTTAGGCTATAACAACTTAGAAGAAACTTCTATGTATTGAATTTTTCAATGGGAACCTTACATATATATTTCAACCAACATGATAAAAAATTTCGTTTTGTGTACTAATATTAGTGTATTTATTTAACTCTGTCTCGTAAAATTCATGTACCCAATCGATACGTGACTTATTTGTACTATGAGTATTTACTTTAAAGAACGTGTGATTCTGCCTCGTTATTTTTATTACAGGAAGTGGATTGACATATGGGATATCGATCATTACAATAAGTTGCCCAGTGCAGATACAACCTAGTAGCATCTATTTTCATCATACCTCAACCAACGAAGAGTACTCACCATAGACTCCAGGCAATTTACATCCCAGCTACGTCTACGAAAATTACAGTTACCTTTTGATCGTTGTTTCCTCGACCATGAACCATATTACGTATCAGGTAACATTATATTTGAATCTCAGTATCCAGTGCAGTATCGAACTATATAATCACATAAATTCTGAGAACCCCATCGATCAGTACAAGAAATAAGTACGTAAATATCGCCTTTCATAATCATTATGGACCCATTTACCATATGACCGTATAGTTATGATATTTGATGACCCCAAAAACTATTTATGTGTCACAGACTTACGCGTCAAATCCCTTTCGACCATCTCTCAAAATCCATCCTATCCCCTCTGTGTGGAAAGTTCATAGCTCGTATCTCTGTTACCCCATAAATGTTACGAGATAATTTCTGAAAAATGGACCTGGAAACCAAAATTAACCCCAGTGACCAACCCCTCAGTGACAATATGCCCCTCCCACAAGTTAAAGACAATATGTTGAAGGAGTCACTACAGTTTGATGTCGACCTGTTTCAAATCCAAACTTCAATTCCCCTGTGATTAACCTAGGAATCACCGCAAAAGTTGATAGACGAAAGCCATGAACTAACAATTTTATAAGAGAACTGTGATCCCTAAATGCACAAATGAACAATTTTAGACGAGAATAAATTCTCTATGTGCCTCAAAATATCCCAAAAATGATATGCTGAGAAGAAAATAAACGCACCCCCAGTGTTCGACCCCTTGATGATAAGGCACCCTATGAACTGTCAAAAAGCAGGTGAGAATGAACTCTGATAGCATATTCCCACACCTGTAATTGGAAGCATCATTTCCCAGTTGACAATCAGAGAAATCTTGTCGTGTGAACACAATCATGCTTGAACTGTCCCATGAAGAAACCATAACGTAAGTGCTTCAAAAATTTTGCCAAGACGAAAAGAGTGAAGGACAATAATTTACAACAGAAGGATTGAGTACGTTAAGGACTCGAATGGTGATGAAATAGATGTGAATTTACATAGGTTACTTCTTAATAACTTTGATAACTCGAAAATCCCAATATCCTATCATTAACATTGCGTAGCAAACATCCCCAGTGAAAGTGTTTTAATGTTACCAGTGAATATGGTAAACCAAATATTGTGTGTTTTAAATCGTTCTTGTATGTAGTGTTAGATGTCCAGATAGAGTTATGTGTAGCGTTGTCGAGCTATTCATTTAATGTAGCATAGATAGAAAGTAGTGTGCCATATAGATAGCAAAATCCAAAAAAAAGCCTTGTAAAAAGTGAATTAAAAAAAATCTTATGTAAAGGTAGAATAGCCCCAACCTTGTTGGAAATGTAAAAGTAATCAGTGTTAGATGTAGAAAAAAAATATCTTTAGTATAGTAGCTAGCCTAGAACCATGAATAATCTTAGTCCGGTAGACGAATTTTAGATAGGGATGTAGAATAAAATAAGAAAAGTAATAGAGAAAATTTTTAGCACTCCTGATTAAGCCATAACATAAATATAAAATAATTATGTAGAAGAAATAGTTAATAAATTGCGAACATTTCAAAAGCCCAGAGGCAAGCAAGTCATAATGACGGGACGTCATTAATTAATGGGACGGGTAATATGTACCGTGAGCAAAATGCGATATATTTAAAATACAAATTCCTTCTTTCTAAAGATAATTCCGACTTCCTATAATTAAGTTAAATCTAGTTTCAAAAATGAAAAGTCCTTAATCAGCAAAGAGAAAAAACTGCAGTTAGCCTCAGACAAAGAACGGCGCTATCCAAGCTTTGGATTTCGCTAAGACAGCGGGCAATAAAAAAGATGCTACGCACAATATTTCTAAGGAAGTTTAAATTATAAATGCCGTGTGAACGTTTGAAACATCAGAAATATTTAAGACAATTTATTGGACGAAGGGTTCGCATCCTTGGGCCACCTGAGCCAATTGTGAGCCAGTTCTCACAGCGCAGGACAAAAAACTACGTTTGATAGTGGGGTAAAAGTGCTTTTTGGATCATTCGTAAAGCAGAGTCAGGATCATTTAGACAGAATTTTTCGACGTTCTTTCGTAAAGTAGATTCAGGATCATTTAGATAGAACTTTTTCGATGTTCAAGCTTTGCAATTCTCTCATTATTGTATCTCAGTCACCGTTGTGTCATTTGAAGTGACCTACTGCTGTTCACCTAAATATGTAAGTCTCAATAAATCCATTGCTTTTTACCTGTGTTTATTTCATTTTATATGTCCGTATCTATCCTAATGATAGCTAATTAGTTCGCATGTCTCCAAAGGCACGTTCTCAAGGAATCTGATCTCCAGATAGCTCGAAGAGAAGAGGTCACATTTATATGGCTACACATTTCATTTTCTCTCATTAATTGAGGGTGGCGTAGGCCTTATTGGCACGATCTTTAGCGCTATAAGCGGCGCTATCGGAGAACTTATAAGGTGTAAGTTCACAGCTTCAAGGTACAATATTAGATTTGACGCGGTCAATATTTATGACCACAATTAGCCCAGTCCTTTTCTTTTATCGCTAATATTTTCTTTTATAGCCACAAATATTTTTCTTTCATCGCTACAGAACGGGAAGTGTTTCTACCACTGGGTGACAAATGGTATACCTACTAACTCTCAAGTACTGATTTTTAGAGAGGAATGGATCGGAAGTATAACACAATATATCCAAAGTATCATAGCTTTTTGCTATCATACAGCTTCAAAAGAGCCTGTCCAAATCCGAAAAGAAATTAAAGTTGACAGCAATACTGTGACTGACAAAAGCAAAGATAATGGTGCAAGTAGTACAAGCAGTGAAAGTATATCACCTGCGGTAGATAAAGATGTTGAGGCCGAAGACCGTAGTGACGCAAAACCGAATCCAAAATTCAGATCGCTTATGGCTCCTAACTGGCTTAACTGGCTCACTGGCTTAACTTACACGAACAGCAAGTGTTTCTGCCACTGGGTGAAAAATGGTATGCCTACTAACTCTCAAGTACTAATTTTTAAAGAGGAATTTATCAAGAGTGTAACAGAACATACTCGAAGTATCATAGCTTTTTGGTATCGTCGAAGATAAGCAAAATGTAAATGTTGATTTCTTGTAGAAACTATAAAAATAAATTTATGTTATTCTTATTGGTATTTTTGTTTTAGTGGATATCTTCGTAGACGTCTTGTGTAGACCTGAATTAATTGTGTAGAAGATCACATCTGAGAAGTTAAGCAAAAATGGCTTATAAGCTCTATTTAAGTCAATGAGGATTTTTATGAACCACTAAATATCAGTTTTTGTAGCATTAACCGCAAGTCCTAAGAGTATATGTATAACCTTGAACTTCA
This sequence comes from Artemia sinica, assembly GCA_027921565.1. NCBI lineage: Eukaryota > Metazoa > Arthropoda > Branchiopoda > Anostraca > Artemiidae > Artemia > Artemia sinica. The sequence continues at coordinate 44,890,745 of CM051265.1, forward strand.
TAAGAGTCTATAACTTAGAAGTTACAGTGAGTCAAGGTTTGCCTGTAAGGAGAGGCTCGAACTAATATAAGACTTCGTCTCCGTAGTAAAAAAAAAAAAACTAAACCTAGGTTCAGACAGGAGCGAAATTCGCTCATCGCCGCGATTTAATTGCCAATTCTGACGATTTTAATTGACTTGTGAAGCAATTTTTTAAGATCGAAAAATTCAACTTATATCGAGCAACTGAGCGATACTTCCAGCAATTATTTAAACAAAACAGTAAAAGCAATGGGAGACGCAATTAAAATTGACAATGATTAGACTGAGAAGCTGATTATGGCTGTCCAGTTCAAGAAAATTTTATGCAAAAAAAGGGACACCAACATGTAATTTTTGTTCTAAAAGCAAGGGAGTAAAAAATCGTCCGAATCTATTTTAACCACACTCTTTCGCCTTTGAATATTTTCGCAATAATGTTGGGTGACTTGAAAACCCACTGTGGACAAAACGGCAACTAAAATTGCTCACTGATGCGGTTGACGAATGCTGTCGTCGTAGCATTTGTTTTCTGTGTAAACCAAGTGTAAGACACCAAAGGCGAATATAAAGCCTGTCGAAAATCGTCCTGGTCACAGTAATTGCAAGAATGTTAGACAGAACTCAGAATTAGACCTTTCCTGAGTTCTTTAGTGAGACGGGTAGACCTGCTTCAAAGATCCTCTTTTGATTTTGACCCTAACATAAATATGGCTATGCCAATATGAAAGTAACATAACTATATGCGGTGCACAGTTTATAGAATTATCCAGTAAGTTTATCGCAGATCATTTCTGGTCTTCATTCTCGGTACGAACACAAAGCTCCTCCCACTTCTTTCTGCATTAGCGGGTTAGTCTGTTTCCGTCAATCAATGAGAAATGGTTACAAACTGCATTATTAGTAATAGCGGGTTTCCACTTGTTTCGTGTCCAAGAGAAATCTGACTTGTCTACCCGTGAAAAAATCTAATGCCGCTTATGTTTCTATCTGCAAAAACGTTCTCTGGAGCACTCGCACCTTGGTCCGGGTTTTATAATGGGTGAGATAGGGAAAGATCATACTGGATAATTATATAAACTGTGATGCGGTGTAACAACAACATAAAGCGGACACCTAAAAACTCTAGATTAGACTACTAAATCGGATGCTACTCGTACATCCACACAACAGTAAATACGCATGATTACCTGAATTCTTGGCTTTTCAATGGATAAGCTTCAGTAGCAAATGAAAAAAAACGCATAGATCGAACTGCTTATAATCTAGCACGCATTTACACATCATTTCAGGTAGGTTAACACCCCCCAGAACCTAGCTTAAAACACGAGAAACAGTGATGGGTAGTACTTCTATAAAAATTAAAATTCTCACTGTTTTTCTCCTTGCTGCAATGTTCTTTATTGCCCAAGAACAAAATAAATTAGGCGCTAGAACTAATATATTTAGGTACTCAACTCGAAATTAGGTACTCGGTTTGAAATAAATACATCATTTGAAAAATACACGTTTGAAATAAATATTTAAATACAGATTTTTAAATACACATTTGAAATAAATACATCAGACGCTCATTCAGAAGTACACTTGTGTTTCAAGGCAGTGGGTATAATATCACTCAGACAGGGGTTGATCATGTCTTAAACTTTTTTTTTCTTCTACAATAGGACCTACCTGGTCAGGGATTTAGGGTTTCAAGTTTTTCTAGTTTTTCTTCTGCACCGACGTCCCACAACACACAAAGACTTAAGGATCTAAGCGTCAAGCCGATCGAAACAAACAAGGTTTTTGGCTCCCTATTTTAAAGGCCCCGTTCCTCAAACATTTTTTTTTTTGTAAATTAGGTTCCTCTTGGCCCAATGATTTACGGCTGTAAATTTGAAACTGATCAGAAAAAAAATTGGACTATTTTTGGGCTCTCCAACACAAACACCCCCCTCAAAATATGTTTTCCTCATGGCCCATAGTTCAATCCCTAAAAGTTTTGAGCCAACCAGACACCTACTAGCGAACGTGCCTTCCTTCTCCCACTATAAAACCTACCCATAAACAATTGGCGATTTGAATAATTTGTCCCTCACCCGGGGGCTGTGGGCGTCATGCATTCCCAGAGTCAAATTATTGGATCGTTCGACTATCTTAAAAAAAAAATGGCTACCTAAAATTTTGATCGGATATGTTTCTAGGGGCGGGTGTATGTGTGCGTGTATGTAGCGAAATAGGGTCCGAGAGGAGACTGGTTGCCCTCCGATCATTTTCGACCATTACAAAAGACACTAAAACTGATTTCTATAGTTTCTTCAACGACCCTTTCTATACGGAGTGGCCAGGAGAATAAATAAATTACAAAGGATATATAGACGGCACATAGCTCTTTACTATAAGCAACGCTAGACCATCGCCAATCGCTAGACCAGAGCCAATAAAATGCCGAAGAAGCAGAAAAATACGAACAAATAAACATACACATGACATAAACAACTTCCCATACAAGTGTTCCCTAGTTCAAAGACAGCCTAACTTAATCGTATGTACTATGTACCAAATTTAGCTACAAAATAATTGTAGCTATAATTGATCAATCTGATTTAACTCCCTGGATTAAAAAAATGTTTCCAAAAAGCCTAAAAATCTTGTTTTCGCTTTTCTGACAAATCGGAGAAGAACACCAGAAACACCCTTTTGTTTTGAGGCGATATAGGGTGGGAAGTTCGAGATACCTGAGGCGTCACAAGCGACAAATTTTTAAAAGCTACTAATGATTATTACTATCTCAGAAGTCTGCCATGGATTTATCATCAGTTGAGTGGCCACCCCACTGTTTAGTACAGGACATATTCTGTCTTAAATAGCGACGAAGACCACACTGCCTTTCCTTCACAAACAACAAACAACAAGCAGAACAACAGGTTTTTTTTTTCGTAAGACAAAGAATTTTTTTTTCGTTTTCGCTGTCTTAGGGGAAAAAATCCCCTGTTGTACTACTTGTTGTTTGTTGTTTATATTCTATCTTCTAAATTACCTTACTCAAAGAAAGCGTAATCCCCTGAAATGCATGTAAACAGAAATGCAACCAATATTCATCTTTGAGAGGACCAGCTCACTTCGAACATTGGGAGGGGGGGGGAGGGGTCCAGAGTAACCACATAAAATGGTTTTATAGGCATTATACAATCAAAAAGTATTCTTTTTGATAAGTGAAGCAGTCCCCGGGGGAAGGGCTCCAAGTTGTGAACTTTGCCCATTGTTTACATATAGTATCTGTTATTGGGAAGTATACAGCCATTTGCTCTGGGGGGAGGAGGTTGTGCTTGGGGGGGGATTTCTTAAGAGAGAATCTTTTTTTGGGAGGGAAATTTCTGATGAGTGAATATTCTAGGGGAAATGTTACACTGGGGAGTTTTGACAGAATTACTGTACGAAATCCTTTTTAATTGTCTTACATTTTCTTTGCCAAATTTTTTTATATGGAGATGTTCCGGGGGAATTATCCGGGATCTTTTATCCGCACGTTTTGCTTTCTGGAAAATAATTTCCACGGAAGGGGGCACTTATGGAGTGATCGAGAAACCGATTACAGATTAAATTCTTTTCCAATGAAAAAATGCTAAGGAGAATTTTTTCAGGGTGAATCATCCACAAGCTATTTTACAGAGAGGGGGAGATTCTCAACGAGGAAGGAACTGTCTGGAGGGAATTTGACAGGGGGGGGGTGCACTTTATGTTGGATGAAATTTCCACGGAGGAGTTTTCCGTGAGGGGCAGGGGTATATTTCATAGAGGGTGAGCCAGATTTACTGGCATTATTTAAAAAACGAACAGATATTATGCCATATATGAAGGGTTGCTCCCTCCTCAATACCTTATTCTTTACGTTAAAGTTTGACTGTTTACTAAAATTGAAACACAGAGGCTGTTTAATTAGAATAGGAAGCTTTTTTAAAAGCACTAACAGCTTTAGCGTAAAGAGCAAGGTATTGAGGAGGGGGCGACCCTTCATATCCGGAATAAATCTGCCAAAGTTAGAATGCAAATTTTGTTTTAATTTTTCATGCACGGTGAGCCATAATCGAACCTGCATTAGTTGGAAAAAAGTTCTGAAATTAAATAAAATAAAAGTTTTTTTTAACTGAAAGTAAGGAGCGACATTAAGACTTAAAACGAACAGCAATTACTCTGTATATGAAAGCCTCGCTCTTTACGCTAAAGTTTGACTCTTTTTCACCACTACTTTTTAAAACAATAAAAAACTTTAGCGTAAAGAGTGATGCGTTGAGGAGGGGACAGCCCCTTTCATATAAGGAATTGCAGTTCGTTTTAAGTTTTAATGTCGCTGCTTATTTTATGTTAAAAAACTTGTTTTTTTTAAAACTTAATTTCATAAAGACGATACTTTTGTCAACATATGACGAACCGTATATATTGCAATTGTATCTGCCTGGTTTATATGCAAAGTAACACAAGAGACGAAAATTAACGAACAAGAAAGTAGTGAAGAATTATGGCATGCAAAGTAATATTTGGCAGGGATAGTCCCTAGTGATAAATCACTAGGGGTGGCACCGTGATTGGGTGATTTTTGGGGATTCAGGGAACCAAATTTTTTTCGGAGTGACATGTAGATTTTCGGGGAAACCCCCGAAAATTCAGGGATAGTGCAAGCCCTACTTGATTTCTAATAAGGAAAATCGAAATACTTAACCATACGAGAAAAGAAAAGCTTCGACTTTGTGGTTAACGCAATAAAGAATTGCTGCAATATTAATTCAAAGTCAGCCGAACGCCACCGCCTCTGCCGGCGGCGGCGCTTGTGCGCCGCGCCGGCAGCGTTGCGACACTTTGGCGGTGGTCAACCGGGCTTTTCGTTGGCAGCGTTCGATCGATGCGCCGGGGGCTAGTAGTATCCAGGATTTTTTTCGAGATGGGGGATGGGGTAAAAAAAACTTCAAAAACCCATCAAAACCTGGTTTAAATTCTATTTTGCTACGTTTTACGAGTCGGACAAACGTTTCTGGGGGGGGGGATCAAACCACCTTCCCCCTGGATACGGCCTTGCTACACAGATAAGTGGGTGATTAACGCCTAGTCAAGCATGAACATATCCCTTAAACTTGAGCCTATCCCTACACGATGACTTAATACTAAACAAGATTACTAAAAAGTACCAATAAAGGCAAAATGAGAGCTTGATATACATTGATATTCATTCCTGAACGGCAGACAAAGAAAATTAGAACATCAAGAATCAATGCAACCAGATTTGTTGACAATTGAGGCTCTCTTTGTTCCAAAACTCTAATTGTGATGTCTTCACGGCCAGAACCTTCAATCAGGCAAAAAAAAAAAAAAAAAAAAAAAAAAAAAAAAAAAAAAAAAAAAAAAAAAAAAAAAAAAAAAAACAAACAAAAACGGTATAATCCTTGCACGGAGCTAATTTGTTGCAATATTTGGCAAAAATGATTTTTTTTTCTTGTCCCTTGTGTTAACTCTCTATTGTCAGGGATGGTTGTAGCCTCCTTAAACTGTACAAAATAGGCAGGATAGTGAAAACACGCTCTGTCAAAGCCAAAACAAAAGTTTCTGGATGCTTTTTCTATGAGCAGTCTCCATACGCTTAGTAGTAAACACCGTAACCGAACAATGACACAACGCAACATAATTGAACGCGTATGTTTGTCTTTCTAAATTTAGATAATTCATCACAATATAATCTATTATCAGTTTTTATTTGGCTTTACCATTTTGTAAATTACTTTCCTTAAAAAAAAAAGACTTGTTAGAGAACTAATGAAATATTTCTCAGGTACTATTCTGCTATTATTAGTCTAATTTCTCCTTGCTTTCATGAACTTGCATGACGTCATATTTTGTATGAAGCCATTTCAAGTTGCATAAACATATCACTACAGATAGAATGACGTCACTCTTGGTGTAAAACACCAGCAGTGTGACAACCATGACGTCACTTTTACAATATATACGAGCATTTCCAGGCATTTCCATTATTGATTTAAAGAAAGCTATAAGATGAGTATTATTAAATATGCTGCTATTGGGATTCCAGTTTCATTTGCTGGAATAGCAATCACGTGGGGGATTAAGAAGTATAGAGAATCCTACATAGATGAAAGTTCGAAGAAAAGTGAATCCGGACCAGTCAATGAAGCTCAGAATGTTAATTTTCCGGCCTCAAAGGAGCCTGTTCAAATCCAAAAACAAATTAAAGTTGATAGTGACACTCTGAAAGACAAAAGCAAAGATAATGGTGCAAGTAGTAAGAGATGTGAAAGTATATCACTTGCGGTAGATGAAACTGTTGAGGCCGAAGACCGTAGTGACGGAAGACCGAATCCAAAATTCAGAAGGCTTTTGGTTCCCAACTGGCTCACTGGCTTAACTTACTCGAACGGCAAGTGTTTCTACCACTGGGTGACAAATGGTATACCTACTAACTCTCAAGTACTGATTTTTAGAGAGGAATTGATCAGAAGTATAACACAATATATCCAAAGTATCATAGCTTTTTGCTATCATCCAGCTTCAAAAGAGCCTGTCCAAATCCGAAAAGAAATTAAAGTTGACAGCAACACTGTGACTGACAAAAGCAAAGATAATGGTGGAAGTAGTACAAGCAGTGAAAGTATATCACCTGCGGTAGATAAAGATGTTGAGGCCGAAGACCGTAGTGACGCAAAACCGAATCCAAAATTCAGATCGCTTATGGCTCCTAACTGGCTTAACTGACTCACTGGCTTAACTTACACGAACAGCAAGTGTTTCTGCCACTGGGTGAAAAATGGTATGCCTACTAACTCTCAAGTACTAATTTTTAAAGAGGAATTTATCAAGAGTGTAACAGAACATACTCAAAGTATCATAGCTTTTTGGTATCGTCGAAGATAAGCAAAATGTAAATGTTGATTTCTTGTAGAAACTATAAAAATAAATTTATGTTATTCTTATTGGTATTTTTGTTTTAGTGGATATCTTCGTAGACCTTGTGTAGACCTGAATTAATTGTGTAGAAGATCACATCTGAGAAGTTAAGCAAAAATGGCTTATAAGCTCTATTTAAGTCAATGAGGATTTTTATGAACCACTAAATATCAGTTTTTGTAGCATTAACCGCAAGTCCTAAGAGTGTATGTATAACCTTGAACTTCATAAGAGTCTATAACTTAGAAGTTACAGTGAGTCAGGGTTTGCCTGTAAGGAGAGGCTCGAACTAATATAAGACTTCGTCTCCGTAGTAAAAAAAAACTAAACCTAGGTTCAGACAGGAGCGAAATTCGCTCATCGCCGCGATTTAACTGCCAATTCTGACGATTTTAATTGACTTGTGAAGCAATTTTTTAAGATCGAAAAATTCAACTTATATCGAGCAACTGAGCGATACTTCCAGCAATTATTTAAACAAAACAGTAAAAGCAATGGGAGACGCAATTAAAATTGACAATGATTAGACTGAGAAGCTGATTATGGCTGTCCAGTTCAAGAAAGTTTTATGCGAAAAAAGGGACACCAAATGTAGTTTTCGTTCTAAAAGCAAGGGAGTAAAAAATCGTCCGAACATATAGGTACTAAACTCGAAATTAGGTACTCGGTTTGAAATAAATACATCATTTGAAAAATACACGTTTGAAATAAATATTTAAATACAGATTTTTAAATACACATTTGAAATAAATACATCAGACACTCATTCAGAAGTACACTTGTGTTTTCAAGGCAGTGGGTATAATACCACTCAGACAGGGGGTGATCATGTCTTAAACTTTTTTTTTCTTCTACATTAGGACCTACCTGGTCAGGGATTTAGGGTTTCAAGTTTTTCTAGTTTTTCTTCTGCACCGACGTCCCACAACACACAAAGACTTAAGGATATAAGCGTCAAGCCGATCGAAACAAACAAGGTTTTTGGCTCCCTATTTTAAAGGCCCTGTTCCTCAAACATTTTTTTCCTTGTAAATTAGGCTCCTCTTGGCCCAATGATTTACGGCTGTAAATTTGAAACTGATCAGAAAAAAATGGACTATTTTTGGGCTCTCCAACACAAACAACCCCCTCAAAATATGTTTTCCTCGTGGCCCATAGTTCAATCCCTAAAAGTTTTGAGCCAACCAGACACCTACTAGCGAACGTGCCTTCCTTCTCCCACTATAAAACCTACCCATAAACAATTGGCGATTTGAATAATTTGTCCCTCACCCGGGGGCTGTGGGAGTCATGTCATTCCCAGAGTCAAATTATTGGATCGTTCGACTATCTCGAAAAAAAAATGTTTACCTAAAATTTTGATCGGATATATTTCTAGGGGCGGGTGTATGTGTGCGTGTATGTAGCGAAATAGGGTCCGAGAGGAGACTGGTTGCCCTCCGATCATTTTCGACCATTAAAAAAGACACTAAAACTGATTTCTATAGTTTCTTCAACGACCCTTTCTATACGGAGTGGCCAGGAGAATAAATAAATTACAAAGGATATATAGACGGCACATAGCTCTTTACTATAAGCAACGCTAGACCATCGCCAATCGCTAGACCAGAGCCAATAAAATGCCGAAGAAGCAGAAAAATACGAACAAATAAACATACACATGACACAAACAACTTTCCATACAAGTGTTCCCTAGTTCAAAGACAGCCTAACTTAATCGTATGTACTATGTACCAAATTTAGCTACAAAATAATTGTAGCTATAATTGATCAATTTGATTTAACTCCCTGGATTAAAAAAATGTTTCCAAAAAGCCTAAAAATCTTGTTTTCGCTTTTCTGACAAATCGGAGAAGAACACCAGAAACACCCTTTTGTTTTGAGAGGCGATATAGGGTGGGAAGTTCGAGATACCTGAGGCGTCACAAGCGACAAATTTTTAAAAGCTACTAATGATTATTACTATCTCAGAAGTCTGCCATGGATTTATCTTCAGTTGAGTGGCCACCCCACTGTTTAGTACAGGACATATTCTATCTTAAATAGCGACGAAGACCACACTGCCTTTCCTTCACAAACAAAAACAACAAGCAGAACAACAGGTTTTTTTTTTTGCAAGACAAAGAATTTTTTTTTCTTTTTCGCTGTCTTGGGGGAAAAAATCCCCTGTTGTACTACTTGTTGTTTGTTGTTTATATTCTATCTTCTAAATTACCTTACTCAAAGAAAGCGTAATCCCTGAAATGCATGTATACAGAATTGCAACCAATATTCATTTTTGAGAGGACCAGCTCACTTCGAACGTTGGGAGGGGGAGGGGTCCAGAGTAACCACATAAAATGGTTTTATAGGCATTATACAATCAAAAAGTATTCTTTTTCCATAAATTTTCCACACTTCTAACCCAGCCCCTCCTATATTGCAACACACAAAAACAAGAAGTTATAAGGTAGGCAATATACAGAACCAAGGAATTGAACAAAATCAGAAGCTGATATACAAGAAGAGTCTAGTAAATAAAAATGATACAATTTAAGTTGTATAGAAATTTGTCAGATTCGTTTAAATTATGTTTGATAAATGACTATGATCAATAATAGGAATAAGGAATAAGCAATCGGTGAAAACAAAACTAAAACAAAAAATAAATAGAAAAAGGGAAAAATATTGAGAGTAAATCATAAAAAAGGTAGAAAAAAGGAAAAATGTTAAGAGTTAAATTATAAACAAAAGTAGAAAACAGAAAAAATGTAGAAAACACAAACAAAGATATAGAAAACAAGAAATACGTCAAGAGCATATCATAAACAAGGGTTAAAAAACATGCATCGAAATACTTACGGTTTCATTCTTGGACCGGCAGTGGCGAGACTGTTAATGTAAAATGAAGAAACGATTGCTACTAAAATCAGTATTGCTACACACTTTCGGGCATTAACATGGCGAAGTAAACTATATCCAAAAAATGTTTTCAAAGTTTCTTTTGATCTCCTACATCTACACTGACTAAGTAAAGGCTCTTCAATCATTATTCAGCTTTGTAGGAATTAGTAATCGTTTTCCATCTACAATGCTTTCGTGGCTTGTTACAGCTGGTCATAATATGGGACGCAAAAAACGTCAGCTATGTTGGGAACTAAAAAAAAAGAGTAAAATATATATATAAAGATCATCTGACAAGATTTTTGCTACATGGCTAACCCACTGCACGGCGCTTATCTATGTTGCACTCTCTTTTGTTACTTAAAGTGTTGTGATTTATCTTCAAATGAACCCTCTTTCAATATTCTAAGACCACTGGTTTCATACAATCACCCCTGGAAAAAAAAACGAAAAAAACAGAGACACATCAGTGCTACTCAAACAAAAATGCGATTTTCCTTGCTTTTCAAGGTGGGCAATTGTAAGTTATACAGTATGGGGATTTCAACAATGGTGATTTCAAAAGTGCGCTTTACCTTTTTAATCCACTTCGATTTTGAGGCGTTTCAAGCCTTTTTTTATAAATCCATGAAAATTTCTTTTTGCAATAAACTTTTACTTTTAAGTCACACCTCATACTTATCATTCCTGAACGATCTTTACATAAAACAATTTTTTCACTAGACAGACTTTATAAAAGCGTGTTTTTAAAAATTCAGCTACTATGGACAGTGGTGTTTGTTGAAGCTATTGCTGCAACCATGAGATATGCAATATTTTTACTCAACTTAATAATAACTAACCTATTATTATCACTACGGTAAACAGTTGCTTTATGAGGAGACTGCATTTCAGACCAATTGCCAACACTATGCACTGCAGTGAAAATTGGCTTTAAATGAGTATTATTAAAGAATACAGCCACATTTTGGACAATGGCATAAACGAATTCAGAGGTAGCACACGACTAGTAGAGCCAGGTGCCTCCTATACATTATTTTTTTAACCAATTTGCATGGAAGACATAGTTATAGCAACTTGGGGTCCTATTTTGACAACCTGGCCATCAAGCATGCAGTGTATATCTCTTTGTCAGTGAATGATGGTGAGAATTTGCATTATTCGTGATTGCGAAAGCAGAAAGAAATTGCGAAAGCAGGACTAAACCACACCTTTCGTAAAGCCAACTATTTGAAATATGATCAGTCAGTTGGGTACCCCAAACAATCCATAGGCAATTTCTCTGGATAACATCTAGCAAATCCTCCTCCATTTTTTTGGAGCACCATGCTTCAGAGCCATACTTGGCCACTGTCATCACTTTAGCTTCCAATATTCTAATCTTGGTTTGCAGAATTACCTTCCTATTCTTCCAAAGTTTTTGCAGAATTACCTTCCTATTCTTCCAAACTGTGAAAAAACACCCTGGGCCTTGGCTACTTTACTTTGAACATATTCACTGCACTCACTGTCTTTACTAATAATACTAACTAGGTAAGTGAAGTTAACCACTTGATTAACATTAATTTTCAAACTTATTCTAGCACCTTGAACTCGCAAAACCTCTAAAGGCTCATTCATTTTGCTCATACTTTCATCTAGGATGCTTAAATCATCAGCATAATCTAAGTCCAGGAAAGTTTTGTATTACTCAATTCATTCTGTGTTCTTCCATTGTCTTTCCTGTCCATCAAAATTATCCATATACATAGGAACAGAACAAAAAAAAAACTTGACTTAGTACAAAACCAGCTACTAACGTCATTTCCTACCTTAACTACAACAGTGTTATCCTAGTACACAGACTAATTACTTTAATGTATTATTCTGGTATACCATACATGGATAAGACCTTTGCTAAAGCTCTTCTATCAGCTGAATCAAACACTAGAACATAATCTATAAAACCGAGGACTACAGGTCTGGACGACCTTAAAGCTTTCGAAAGGATTAAGGTGATTAAGGTATGGTGAAAGGTGTTTAATGACTCAAGCATATCTCAATTATTAGTCTAAGAGTGAAAATTTGGTTGACACATCCTCTACCATACCTAAAACTGCGCTGTTCTTCTCTAAGAACTTTGTCTATAGCATCTCTAAGTGTAAAAAGTATCGTCATACTAAGTAATTTGCTACCTACAGAAACCAGGTTATTGCGTCTATAATTACCACACTCACTCTTATCACCTTTATTATACAGGGATTTAATCAGGGTTTTCCTAAAATCGCTAGGTACTCCCCATTTTCAAAAACGATATTCACACTCTTCAGCAGCTTATTTCTAATCTCATAACCACCACATTTAAGAAACTCTTTTACCACAATATCATCACCTGGGGCCTTATTATTTTTTAATCCTTTTAGTACTTTCACTAATTCTTCCTAACAAAATAAATCTTCCTTCACATACAAGATGTCAGAAACTTTTTAATTCTCCTCTATATCTTTTCCTGCAACTCTTATCCTGGTTTACCATATTCTCAAAATGTTCTGTCCACATCTCTTTAGCTCATTCCTCATCACTACTTGTGGCCCCATTCCTATCTTTAACTAGGACAAGTCCAGATTGACCAGTCCCACTCAATTTATTAACATGCCAGTACAATATTTTACTATTATGCTGTCTAGCTGTATCTTCCAGATCTTTGGCAATTTTATCGATGGCGCCCACTTCACACTTCCTTAGTTCATATTTTAATGCTTTCTCACTTTCTTTGCATTCCTCTCTTATTTTCATATGATCTATCACTCAGAAAGCTCTTGTACAAGCCCCTCCTATTCTCTATTAAATACAAAGCATTTTCACAAATATTCCTAGATGTGTTCCTAACTTCCTTCCCTAAGACACAATCAGCAACTTCACAAATTATTTTCCTAAAATTATTCTGTCCATTTTCAACATTGTCAAATTTTTAAACTCTCCAGGTTAGTATTCAACCATTCCTGAAAATTTTCTCTTAAATTCTCATCCTGGAGCCTACCAGAGTCATAGCTTCCTGGAAGGTAGTTACCCTTCCTAAATTTTAGCTTTAAATTAACCCTAGGCATTACTAGACGATGGTCTTTACTTTTAACATCAATAATAGCACTCCTATATACCCTAGTATCTTGTATTGATCCAGCAAGTCTTTGATTTACAATAACATAACCAATAAGGTTAGCTGTCTTACCATCATGTGAATACCATTTTAACTCATGGACATTTTACGACCAAATACTGCATTGGTTATAACTACATTGTTATAACTAATGTTAAACTACAAATTACAGCAGTCTGTAGCCATTAACCCATTACTCTTTTCTTTTCCTACACCAAATTTACCTAGGCTAGGATACCATCCATTCCTATTTCTACTAACCTGATTGTTAAAATTTTCTAATGAAAACATCACATTTCTAACTTGGATCCTTTCTATCTGCTCCTGTAGCTGTAAGTTAAATGCATCTGAGTCATTAATATCTCTGACAGTCAGTTCTAGAGGGGAATATACTACTATGACAGATACCCTGCACTTTTTGTCACAAAATGAGGAACTAGAACTACTCCCTGTCTATGTACCCCATCCTTCCTGTCTGAGTAAATAAATTCAATATCACCTAGTCTCATGTTTCCCACTCCTGAAATATGAGTTTCTGAAACTCCTAATAAGTCCAGTTCAAAGCATCTGAATTTGTCAAAAACCGACCTGAGCCTATCAAAACACAACGCGAGGTGATGGAATATAACAAAAAGAAAGAAAAAAGAAGACATACATACAAAACAGGAGCAAATATGTACAAACTAAAAACAAAAAAAAACAGACTTTTCAAAAAATTAAGTTACTCCGAGGATGGGAAACGTCTTTTGACAACAACTTTACATACAAATTGCAAGTTGCACAGTTAGGTTGACGACTCCATAATATTGTTTCAATGCAGTGTTACAGGACCATATTAGAAGACTCAGGAGAAACTTTGCATAATGGAAAAATATCTTTCTAATCTGCTTCTCATCACTTTCACTCAGAATAGCTGTGAACAGAGCTAAGTAGGCCTACAAAATATGGGGAAGAACAACAGTGTTATGCGTTTTTGCAAAGAGCTTTCTTGCCACATTCATTTATGACAACACTAAAAAGCACAAGCCACCTGAATTTCGTTTTAGTTCGAGCAAACAATATCTTTCTTGTTGAAGGTATTAAATCTCCAAAGGTAGTTCTAGGTAAATAAGCTCTTGGCATGAGGCAACCACTGCTCCACCAAAATTTACTAAAGTTGAAGTCAGCTCAGACAGACAGTTAAACAGAAGAACTTGAGATTTCCTAGCATTCAAATTCAAACCAATCTATTTGAAATTCACTCAAAATTATATTAAAACTCTCCTCTAGACTAGAAACTGACCAACTCAAGTTTAGCAAGTCATCTGCATAACAGAATACAGAATTAATTGTTTTTACAACAAACGAAATCAGTATGCTATCCAGAGCTGGCCGTGTAGCATTATTACACACAGTTGGTGCCATAATTGCACTTATATACATTGCAACTATGCACCTAATTGCTCCAACACCTATATTCACAGGGATATCAACTGGGACCCTTCAATTTTCAGGTGCACCTTAAGGTGGCAATAAATAAAAACAGTGGACTGACAAGATCAGTTGCAACTCCACACCTGATCAGCTCCAACATAGTCTATGAGTGCATCAATTAATCAAATGCGTTAGGAATATCATATGCACTAACAAGCAAAATTTTTCCTTTCCCAATAGAATCTACCAATATCAAGCAAAGAGATCTCAGTGCCTGAAAGTATCCAAGCCCATGCTGAAAACTGAACTGGAAGGGATCTTACAAGTCCTCTAAACATCATCAATAATAGTAGTAGAAGTAGCATACATATAGTGGTTCTAGCAGTTAATCCCCCTGGAAAATACCCTCCACAGAAAATACTTCCTCCTTATAAAATATCCTTGAGACCCCCCCCCCCCCCCCCCCATCAAAAAAAGGTTTCCAAATTTGAGACTTTTATTTGTGTTTTTTTCTTAGTTTTGTTGAAAAGTGCTAAGGAATGGGAAAAAATGGATTTTACACACCAGAAGTATCTTAAAAACTTAGAAAAAAAAACACAAATCCATTTGGGTTGAAAAGACTTCCATATGAACTTCTGCAATTTTTGGCAGTAGCAGGTGGCAAATAAAAATAAAATGACACAGAAAAAAATGTAAACAAACAATCCTCAAAATTAAGCTAAAAAATATGGCACCAAAAAATTTAAGAAGGTTTAGCTATACTTTGAAAGGATAGTTGGCTTTGGGAACCAACAAATTCTTATTCTTTAAGTTTTTATGGACAAAAGCATTGTCAAATTTTATGAGTTTGTTTTTCTTATCTTCCAAATATAAAACTACCACAAATCACCAATAATAAATAAATAAAACCCAAACTTTATTACTATTGATAGAAGAGAAATTACAATAGATAGCCTACAACAGTATTTGTAGTATTAGTTTAAAACAGTATTAGTTACAACAGAAATTACAATAGATAGCCTAGTCAAACTTGAAACAAGCAAAAATTAAAAGGAGTTTGGCTGACAACACCCATGTCTTCTTCAGACAAGAACATAATTTGCACTTTACTTAAAAAAAAACAAATAATTATGTATTGTCAGTTTGAAATACATATTCTGATATCTATTCCTTAGTCTTAAAACTTCTGTATTTGTTGAAAAATATTTTTTTTATATTGATTTCCATTCATTTTTTATTGACATATTCTTTTTCATAAAAAAAAAAAATATTTTATGCCTTTTTTTCTATTAGACTCAATAGTTTTTGCTTTGAAGATTTTTTGACTTTATTTCTGCTCATTTTTGGTTTAATGAGGCTCTTTTCTTTTCTTTAAAAAACATATGTTTCCCATTAACAAATACTATCTGTAAATAATTAAATATAAAAAAAGGTTTTCCAACTGAAAGGAGGGAGCAACATCAAACCTTAAAACAAACTAAAATTATTACATATATGAAAGGGGTTGCCTCCTCCTCAAGACCTCGTTCTTTATGCTATTTTTTTTTTTTTTACAATTTTAAAATAAAGCTTATTGTTCTAATTAAATGGCCATTGTGTTTTAGGAATTGTTCTTAAAGAATTAGGACAAAAAGTCTAAACTTTAGCCTAAAGAGCAAGGTCTTTCTGGAAGGGACAACGCCTTTCATACACATAATAATTTCTGTTCATTCTAGGTTTTGATGTTGCTCCTTACTTTCAGTTGAAAAAACTTAATTTTTTTAAATTTAATTTCCAATTGTTTTTAAATAATACCAGGAAATCCAGCTATCTCTCTATGAAAAATTCAGGTAGTTGTGTGTTATATGCCACTCACTCAAGTTTACAATGTGTAAAACTCAAGAACAAACTGGTTTCTTGATTACTTTAGAAACAAATTTGGGCTATAGATTTGCACATTAGGGGGAGGGGGGAGTAAAGTACAGTGGGTCTGCATGCAAAATGTGTTAGGTACAACTATTCTACATATTATGAAGTAAGAATTGTTTATGAGTAGATGACTTAAAACTGCTCAAATACTTTAACCCCCCCCCCCCCCTTATGTGCAAATATATAGCCCAAATTTTATATTTCCCATCTATTCTGTGACTAGTCTGTGTCTTGCTGTGCTAAACTGAAAGAAACCAGTTTGTTCTCAAGTTTTATACAGCATAAACTTGAGTGAGTGGTGTATAACAAACCAGTACCAGAATTCCTTGCCCCTACAGAAAATAAACTCAAATAAAATTCTCAAATTTGGAAAGCCTTGTTTTTCAATAGGGGGGGGGGGGGGGGTAAATGCTGGCCACCACATATAGTACCTTTTGATTTTTTGACCCCCCCCCCTTAAAATGCACTGAAAGTTTCAACTTAATAGGCCTACTCTATGCTGTTCCTCAGATAAAGCTGTTATGCCCTTTTAACAACCTGGATCCACATAGCATGTTTCAATTTAGTTTTTATTCTCTTCAACATTCCCTTTAAGCTTCACTGCAATACCCTTAGCTTCAGTAAGCCAGTAGTAGTCATTCTAGCAGTAGTAGCCTTATTAGTAGTAGCAGTTATAGTAGTAGATATGGTAGCAGCAGTAGGGTAAAGGTACCAATGATTCAACAGTGCAAATTTGGAACCCCTGTCAAAATTTTCTGTCAAAAACAAATAAATCTGCTTAGCCATGACTTGGAGTGCCATTTCTTGAAGCCGTTTTTGTATTCCAACAATAGGAAACGTTGACCCAATATCCAGTACACCCAGATAAGAAAAGAACAAATTAACTCAGTCAGTTTCCTGTTTTCAACAAGAAAGGAGCTCCTGACAATTTTTCAGGTGTGCAACATTCAAACTGCTGTTACTTAGTTATTTATTGCAAAAAAAAAGTTGGGAGTAGAACCAATGCATCAAGATATCTCTGATTTTATCTGAATTCTAGTCACATTAGCTTTTTCTTGATAAAATTAAATTAAAATGGCAACAAATTTTACAGTGTCAAAACTAGGTTCCAAGTGTCAAAAATTATTATTTAATGTAGTGGAATACCAGGCACACTAAAAATGTTCCTTTAGTCAAATTCAAATGTAGATAATGGCTTCTGTAAATTGATTGATTTCTTTTGCAAATATCTTGTAGTAGCCTTGTCAAAATTTTTGACAGACAATAACAGGCCCTGTTGAAATATTGGTGACTCTGTTGAAACTTACTGAAAATGTAAAACAAATGAGGAATAATTGGCATAAAAATTCCAGGGTCCACTGACAAAAATATAGCTGTCAAATTTATGGGTGCCCACTACTGTCAAAAATTGCAGAGGTTCACATGGAAGTCATTTTCCCCTTTCCTTAGCACTTATCAATGAAACTAAAAAAAAAAAAAAAATTCTCAAATTTGGGTCAGAAGTTGAACTGCAGCTTGACAAATACTATGTTGTTTTCTTTAGTTACAAAAAAAGTGAGGTGCCATATTTTGTTGTAGGATTCTAGACTTTCCTGACAAAGGACAGTCCAAACTAAAATTTTTCAAGTGGATTAGAATCACAGATCACACTTTGAAATGGCCAAATGTTGATGACATTTACACTGGCAACAATGAACAAATCTTTGCTGGTCTGTTAAAACTGACAGGAAGTGGGTCATTCCAGATAGTGTTCAGAGATGCTATTCAT
Source organism: Artemia sinica (assembly GCA_027921565.1). Lineage (NCBI taxonomy): Eukaryota > Metazoa > Arthropoda > Branchiopoda > Anostraca > Artemiidae > Artemia > Artemia sinica. Next base: position 44,908,807 of record CM051265.1, read on the forward strand.
GTGGCATATATGCAACACTTAAAAAAAGACGATTTATGTGATCTAGGTCAGAATATTACATTCCTTATGATTAACCAATTTTGTTATACTAAATACTACATACTTGAAACAATTTAGTTAGTTTTGTTAGTTCTACTTTTAGAATAGTGTTTTATATGTTCATACATTAAATGAAGTTGAAAAAAAGCCAAAGAAACAAGAATATACATGTCAAATACACCAGGTTCCACCCACAGGTTTTTCCTAAGTATTTTGACTTGTGGCAAATACACCAGGTTCTGCCCACAGGTATTCCCCAAATATTTAAAAATGTGTTGAATTGGGTTCCAACTTGCTTTGAAAACAGGTAACTTTTTTGCTGTGTATCTTTAAACCCTTATGTCATATCTTTAAAACCTTATAAATTAGGATTGAGCAAAGTTGTGAAGCTGAAAACAATTTTGTTGTACTTCATTAAAGCAGAAGATCTATTTTGCAAGGTTTCATTTTTATAAAACACATATTTTTAAAGATCATCAAAGGTCAAGACCCTCTAGAGGGAGAAGGAGTAGAAGTAGGTATGGTACTACTTCAAAATACCTTCCCAGGACATACTTAAGCATGTAGACACATCCCTGAAAGTTAGGCATGTAGACACATCCCTTTCCAAAATAGACAAAAGTAGCCTAGCTAAAGATTCAGCTTCACAGCTTTGCTCAATCCAAATTTATAAGGTTTTAAACATATGCAAATACATTTCCAAAATTTTGAAAAAAATAACATTGATAAGGATTGAAATTCAACTCAAATAACAGGAATTGCATTATCAGAATTAAAGCCAGAAAACAAGAAACTGATAGGCTAGGCCTAACTGAAAAATAAGGTAAAATGTTGTTTTGTCAAAATTTCAATAGGTTTCAAGTAAGCAAATTGGTAAATTTCTACCAAATCATATTATTGACTTACACATAAAGTGAATATACCACTCAATACCTTTTTTTTATGCTGATTACAAATATAATAATCATTTCTATTGGAAATGAATTTCAGCCCCCCCTCTATATATGCCAATTCAGGGTATATATTTCTACATTAGGGGGGGGGGGGGGTGGGGGCAAATTTTGTTTCTAACGTAAATGGGAGGTAAGTTTAAACTTTACCCCCACCCCCCCCCCCCTAATGTAGAAATATAGGTGAAGTTCTACCAATCATATTATTGAGTTAGAAATAAAGTGAATACACCATTCAATGCCTTTTTTATGTTGATTACAAATATTATAATCATTTCTATTGGAAATGAATTTCAGCCCCCCCCCCTATATATACTTAACCTAACTAATCTAACCCTGAATTGGCATATATAGGGGGGGCTGAAATTCATTTCCAATAGAAATGATTATTATATTTGTAATCAGCATAAAAAAAGGCATCAAATGGTGTATTCACTTTTGTCCTAACTTAATAATATGATTTGGTAGAACTTTACCAAAATAGGCTATATAGCCCTGAATTGGCATATTATAGGGGGAGGGGGCTGAAATTCATTTCCAATAGAAATGATTAGGCCTATTATACTTGTAATCAGCATAAAAAAAGGCAACAAATGGTGTATTCACTTTATTCCTAACTCAATAATATGATTTGGTAGAAATTTACCAGCAAATTTTGGTAAATTTCTACCAATTATTATATTTGTAATCAGCATAAAAAAAAGGCATCAAGTGGTATATTCACTTTATGCATAAGTCAATAATATGATTTGGTAGAAAATTACCCAAATTTCTAAGACTTGAAATCAGAAAATGGTTAACAGAGAAACTTGACAATACCTTCCCAGAGTATGTTTTTGGCCCTGAATGAATTACTGAAAGTTTCATTTTTCTAACCTAACCACTTTCAAAGATAGTGAAAAGTAGCTAAATTAGAATTTTACCAACATAAAATATATCCATCAATTTTAGCAACAATATAAAAGTGAAATTCTTATGTCTACTTATAAGGTATCTGAACTGTAAATCCAAATGCTAGCCTAATAAATAGTCAAAATGTTTACTATTTTCTATGTCTGTTAAACTGAAGAACTCAAGAGTCATCTGCTAAAGTAATTTTACGCTGGATAGGTAATATTTCGTAGAGGTAATGGTCATTTTGTTCAATCATTAGACATTGCAACTTTTTCTTTTGTTGCTGATCAGGAAGATATAATTGTTGATAATTAGCACAAATTACTTAAATCATGCGTTCTTTAAGCCGACAATTTTCTTTCAATATTTTTATTTTAGATATTGTTAGATGGCATTTCGAGTACTAAGGATAAATCCAACCCTCACATCAGGTCGCGTTGCATGCAATATCTTGCGTCCTTGCGACTTAACGAAAAGAAGCATAGCGTCAACTGCCGTTTCTTTGTCACCGAATAATGCCGCAGATCTTGGTATTTTTGAATCACTGGCTGATTCTCACTTAGTCCATCTGATGCAAGATGCATTTAAGCTATTTCATGATTCTACAGGACTACCTTGGTGGCTTACAATTATTTCAGCGACCATTATTCTTCGATCGGCTACATTTCCTTTGACGTTACACCAGGTACTATGCTTACTTAAATTATAGATTAAAAACAAGTCATAAATCACGTATATTATAAAACCCACAATTAGGGTTATCTTTTTAGGTGAAAGCTAAATTCATACCAAATATTTTCAATGACTCCAAAGCTACTTTATAAAAATATTCCACAATTAGTCACTCATGAAGCAGCATGCACTCCTGATAGTAATCTTCTGTACATTTTTCTGGGAAGATGGGTCACAGATACGTGTTTATTTGTTCTTTTATCTTTCCTATGGATAATTTTGTCGAATTAGTGGTTTTAGAATATCAGAAAAGCGCTAATCTGAATATAATTTGAAGTTCTAGTGTTTTTTTTTAAAGTAAAATAGACGTCATGACAGGCAGTTCCAGTTTTGCCATTTTATGTTGCAAAACAACAATTTTAGCTCGGCAACGGCCAAAGTATTATCTAGCAAAACTCTGAGATAGCTAATCACTTGGGACAATTAAATATCTATATATATTGCCTTTCAGTTTTACAGACTATATTCCTGTGCGGTGGCGCTTTTATCTTCTTAGGGCTAAATTTTCGGGAGAGGTCCTTCAGATAAATTTGGAGCTGGATCTACCCCATAAAATCCCGTTATTTGGCCTTATTAGCATGAAAAAAATCATATTAATCTGCTTCCCTGCATAAAGGTAGGAAGTGAAGTCTCAGAAGCAATATTTGTTCAATGATCCTCCCCCTTATTGAAAAATTTATGCATCAGTATCGGAAAAATTATTTCAGATAGTGGAATCTGAGCTCAGATAATGACATATTATTTTAAGGATGCAACTTTTATTAGGATGATTTTGAGGTAAAATTTGAATTTTAGTGCAAAATGTGGGGAGCTGAGGGGTATGGCACCTCCTCTTTTATGGATTATTGCCCTGAATATGATCTCTAAAACGTACAGAAATTAAACCTAAAGAAAATATTTCTCAAATGAAATTGAAGGGTGATGCTAAAACTTAAAACGAGTAGATAACGTCCTATGGCTGAAGTGTGCTGCAGCCCCCCAAGCTCACAAAACTTCACGCTAATTTTAATGCAATTAATTCATCATTCACTTAAAAGGAAAATATAAAAAGGAATTGAATAAAAAAAACTATAGGTAAACAATATCCGGGACTTTTTACTATTTTTCTTTTTTTCATTGCATTTTTTTGATCTCCCACATTCTTAAAATGACTACTGTTTTTCACTTTATTTAGTATGGTTCTTTTAAAAAAGCATATTTCATATAAAATTAAAAATGCTTGAGTTTTAGAGAGCTTAAAAAAAAAACAAGTTTTTTATGAAAGTAAGGACCGACATTAAATTTAAAACGAACAGAGATTATTTCATATATGAAAGGTGATGTCCCCTCCCCAACGCCTAGCTCTTTACGCTTAAGTTTTTTTGTTGTTTTAAAAAGTAGAGTTGTGGCAAAAAGTCAAACTTTAGCGTAAAGGGCGATGCGTTGAGGAGGGGACAGCCCCTTTCATGTACAGAATAATTTCTGTTCGTTTTATGATTTCTCTTAACCACAAATGACGACCTTCCATCTGGATAAACCGCAAGTTTTAATGTCGCTCCTTACTTTCAGTTAAAAAAACTTGTTTTTTTTATTTAATTTCTGAACATTTTTCAACTAATGCAAGTCCGAATTTGGTTCACCATACATAAAAAATTAAAACGAAATTTGCGCATTAATTTTGGTAGATTTATTCCGTATTTGAAGGGTTGGCCGCTCCTCAATACCTTCCTCTGTACACTAAAGCTGTTAGCACTTTTAAAAAAGCTTCCTATTCTAATTAAACGGCCACCGTGTTTCAGTAGCCGTTCTAAAAAAAATGGGACAAACAGTCAAACGTTAGCGTAAAGAGCAAGGTATTGAGGAGGGAGCAACCCTTACTTATTGAATAATTTCTGTTCGTTGTGAAGTTTAATGTTGCTCCATACTCTCAGTTAAAAAAAAACCGTTTTTTAAAATTTATTTCTTGACCGTTTTCAAATAATGCCGGTAAATCTGGCTTACCCTCCGTGAAATATACCCCCCCCCCACGGAAGAATCCTCCTTGGAAATTTCATCCAACGCAAAGTGCAACCCTTCCTTGTCAAATTCCCTCCAGACAGTTCCATCCTCGCTGAAAATCTCCCCTCCTCATAGAATTGCTTGCGGACGATTCAGTCTGAAAATTTCTCCTTGGCATTCTTTCATTTGAATAAGACTTTAATCTCTAATTAGTTTCTCGATAACTCCAGTAGTACATCCTTCAGTGGAAATTATTTCCCGGGAATCAAAACACGCGGAAAATCCCCCGGATAATTCCCTCGGAACATCTCCACATGCAAAATTTGGCAAAGGGAATGTAAGACAATTAAAAAGAATTTCGTATAGTAATTATGTCAAATCCCCCCTTGTAACATTTACCCTGGAAAATTCACCCCCCCCCCCCTCCTCCCCCCCCCCGAGAATTTCCAACCCAAAAGAAGATTCTTCCTGTAGAAATCCATCCCAATCACATCCCCTCCAGAAAAACGTCTGTAAACTTCCCAATAACAAATACTATACGTAAATAATGGGCAAATTTCATAACTTACAGGCCTCTTCCCACGAATAGTGGGGGGGGGGGTCATTTTACTCCTAAAGACATAGTTAGTTGCTCCTTCAACTATACTGAAGAAAATGACTTTCTTAAAATTCTGATCGGGTAACTTTGGGGAAAATTGGGTGTGGAAGGGGGCCAGTTGCCGTCCAATCTTTTTGGTCACTTAAAAAGGGCACTAGAACTTTTAATTTGGCTTCGAATTCACCTACTCCTGATCCTCTAGGACCATTATTTCAACACGATAACCCCTGGGAAAAAAAAACAAAAAAATAAACAAATAAACACGCTTCCGTGATCTGTCGTCTTGCAAAAATTAAATAAAAAAAAACAAGTTTTTCAACTGAAAGTAAAGAGCAACAATAAAACTTAAAACGAACAGAAAATTATTATGTCTATGAAGGGGATTTCCCCCTCTTCGACACCTTGCTCTTTACGCTGAAGTTTTTTAGTACTTTTGAAAAAAATTTCTTATTGTTCTAATTAAACGACCCTTGTGTTTCAGGAGTCATTCTTCAAGAACTAGGACAAAATTCAAACTTTAGCGTAAAGAGCGAGGTGTTGAGAAGGGGAAATCCCCTTCATAGACGTAATAATTTTCTGTTCGTTTTAAGTTTTATAAGCATCAGAGAGGGCTCATTTGATTTGAAATTGAAAGTTCAAGGTCGCTTTTTAAGAGTCAAAAGAGATCGAAGGGCAAGAACCCTCCCCCCCTCCCTCCACGCCCTAAATGCATCAGATAAAAATTTTGAGATAGACATTTTGTTAAAAATAGTACCAAGTTCAGGTAACAAAAAACTCTGGTGTCGACACAGCCCCCCAAGGCCCGGGGGTAGGCGTTGTAAGTTATGCCATGGGCGAATATATGGTTGTTTTGGAAGAGATGCTAGTATATACTTAATAGAGGGCTCATTTGATTGGAAATTGAAAGTTGTAATTCACTTTTTAAGAGTCAAAAGTGACTGGAGGGCAGCTAGTTTCCCCCCACACTCCATTTATTTTTTCCCAGAGGAACTTCACATAGAAGGGGTCGTCGTTTAAATTTCAAAGGAGGCTCATTTGATTGGAAATCAAGAGTTCTAGTGCCCTTTTTAAGAGTCAAAAGTGATCGGAGGGCAACTAGCCCCCAGCCAAGCCCTTTTTCCCCAAATACATCTGATGAAAAATTTTAGGTAGCCATTTTGTTAAAAATAGTTCAAAGATCATATAACAAAACTCCTTTACGTATGACCATTTTGTGAAAAATAGCTCAAAGGTCAGATAAGAAAAACTCCTGTGTCAACACAACCCCCCCCCCCCGGGCCCGGGGCAGGCGTTGAATGTATTTCTCTGGGGGTATATATGGTTCTTATGGAAATTCTGCTCGTATAAACTTCGGAGAGGGCCCATATGATTGGAAATTGATAGTTCTCGGTCACTTTTTAAGAGTCAAAAGAGATAGGAGGGCAACTAACCCCCCTCTCCACGCCCTATTTTCCTCAAACTCATTCGATAAGAACTTTGAGAGAGCCATTTTTTCAAAATAGTTCAAAGGTCAGATAACAAAAACTCCGGTGTCGACACATCCCCTCAGGGCCCGGGGGGCAGGCATTGTAAGCTATGTCCTGGGGCCGTATGTGGTTCTTATGAAAGGGATGCTCGTATAAACTTCAGAGAGGGTTCATTTGAATGGAAATTAAAAGTTGTAGTTCATTTTCTCAGAGTGAAAAAAGATCGGAGGGTAACTAACCCCTCCCGCTCTCCACGCCTTTGTGGTAACGTGGTGTTATGGTTGTTGGGGTGATGTAGTGGTAGATGCCTTTATTCTCCCTTTATAGGGGAGATAAACTATGGCCCTAAGGTAATTAAACTTTGGTAGCGTGCCTTAGGCTATGACCGGACTAATGAGGCATACCAGCTGGGTATTTTCGAGGGACTAAATATAGATTGAAGAGAGGTTGGCTATTACACAATACTTTTATTCAGTTAACATATAATAATACTAGATATATATATTCTATTGGGACTGGCTGTCCCAAGTAGACCACAAGTCTCAGAAAACTACAATAATATATAATAAGATACTTAGACACTTACAATGATCCGACAATATTCCAAGGTATTTCTAAAACAACGGACCAGAGGTCAGTCCGGCATAAAGTTAGTATCCGTCTACCCCTTCCCATAAAATGTATCTTTTATACATTTTTATCAACCACACCTTCTTGTACCCAACCGACGCAATAGCTAGGAAGTGGTGATTTCTCAATTTCCCGTTAAGCAGAAACTTGGCAGGATATTTCCTTATCTTAATAAAAAAGTGGTATTTCAAAACTTTGTATTTGCGTCTTAATATATTTTTACTAAATTCCGAATTGACTTCCTTAGAAGGCTTCACCACACCTTTGGGTTTATTGGATGGATAAACCCATCCGATAAAAATTAAAGGTGACCATTTTGTTCAAAATAGTTCAGCCATCAGATATTAAAACTCCGGGGTCGACACAACCCCCCAGGGCCCAGGGACAGGCGTTGTAAGTTATACTCTGGGGATATATATATATGGCTTTTATAGAAGGGATGCTCGTATAAACTTCAGAGAGGGCTCATTTGATTGAAAATAGAAAGTTATAGTTCACTTTAAAAGAGTCAAAAGAGACCAAAGGCTAATTAGCCCCCCACGCCCTTTTTCCCCAAACCCATCCGATAAAAATTTTGAGATAGCCATTTTGTTAAAAATAGTTCAAACATCTTGACTTGACTTGACTTAAGGCTCCTGCCGAGGGTTCGGTGTAGATAACGATGAGACTAGGCGCCTCCAGGTTGACCTATCGCTTGCCAGGATCGCAGCTTCTTCCATCGGGATGTGGGCTTGGGTGAGGAATTCATCGGCTTTGTCTTTCCACCTAGTGGGTGGGCGTCCTCTGGGTCGTTTCCATCCGTGTAGGGTGGGGTCGAAGTCGAATGCGACCCGTGCTGGGGCGTCGCGTGGCATGCGAAGGAGGTGGCCGTACCAACGATCAGTACGCTGGGCGAATTGGGTCGAGAAAGGAGTTTGAGCCGTACGTGATAGGAGAGTCTTGTTGCTAACGAAGTCAGTCCAGTGAAGTCTTTCGATTCTTCGGAGATGTTTCGTCTGAGCGACATCGACGGCGCTGAGGATAGATTTGGCAGCTGGCCACATCTCCGCTCCATACAGCAGGACGGTGCTGACTGACGCATTGTAGATGCCATTTTGGTAAAGCGGCTTATGTTTGGCTTTCGCCAGATGCTGCTAAGCCTCCCAACAAGTGCTGAAGCTTTGGCAATTCGAGATGTAAGCTCTTTTGTGATCAAGCAATTATTGGACAGAATAGATCCCAGGTAAGTGAAGTCTTCGACCACATCTACTCGGTTGCTTCCGATGTTGACTTCCTTTACAGTAGAACGGGACGTGGGGGGCTCAAGGAGCATAACTTGTGTTTTCTGCCAGTTGATCTTCAGTCCAACTTTCGAGGCTTCTTCTGAGAGCACCTGGAGAGCTTTGGTCATCTTATCGACGGTGCTCGCAACTAGCGCTATGTCGTCGGCGAAGTCAGCATCAGAGAGTACCCGGTCTCCGAACTGAAGACCGAATTGAAGGCGATTCATCGTGCTGGCCATAACATGGTCTATGACGCAGTTGAAAAGCTCGGGAGCGGCGGCGCAACCTTGCCGGACGCCAGTCTTCACCAGGAATGTGGGACTGCGTCTTCCATTGACGTGCACGCAGCTTTCCGTATCCTCATACAGCTTTTCAAAGAGTGAGCAATATTTCTTGGGTAGACCCGTAGTTCTTAGTATCAACCAAAGTGAATGGCGATCAACAGAATCGAAGGCAGCCTTAAAGTCCACGAATGCGATGTACGCTTTTTGGTGGAACTCTCGCGTCTTCTCGATCAACTGGCGCATAGTAAACATTTGCTCCGTCGTCGACCTGCCGGGCATGAATCCGGCTTGCTGGACTCTTCTCTTTCTACGCAAAAAGGTGGAACACCTGTCCAGGAGTGACATGGCAAAGAGTTTACCAGGAACGGAGAGAAGCGTGATCCCACGATAGTTGGAGCAGATTTGACGGCTGCCCTTACGTTTCCAGAGCGGCAATATGATGCCAGCACGCCAATCATTCGATATGCTTTCCGTCGTCCATACAGCTGAGAAGATTATCTGGAGCCACAGAATCATCGCTGCACCCCCGTACTTGAGGAGTTCTGCAGAAATACCACAGACGCCGGGGGCTCGATTATTATTTAACCGTTTTACAGCATTTTGGATCTCAAAGGTGGTAAACGGTTGCGATACGAGGTAGGAAGTAGCCTCGGGTGTGGTCATTGCTGCTTGAATCAGATCAGGGTCGGGATGAGCAACTGCCTCGGCGTTCAGAAGCGTTGACAAGTGACTGCTCCAGGCAGAGAGTTGGCCTGCATCGTCATCCGGCATGCTTCCGTCAGCAGAAAAAACACGGCTCAAAGTGGAAGTCTTCCCTTCCGTCAGCTCGCGGAGGTGTTTGTAGAGGGAGCAGGTGTCTCCTTTTCTCGAGGCATCTTCAAGATCGCTGGCTTTCTTGTCGACAAAGGTCTTCCTATCGCTGTGCAGTAGGCTATTGCGCAGGCCCTTGGGTCGTCTGTACTCTGGCATATTCTTTGCTAAACGGGCCTTCCGGTGCAGCTCGATTACAGACAGAGTCTCCTGGGATATCCAGGGTTTATTCTTGTGTCTGCTGCGGCCAATGGTACTGCCAGCAGAATCGAGTATATTATCTTTGAAAGAATTCCAGGCTACTTCAGGGTCGTCAAGAACTTGGAGGCAGCTAAACCGGTTAGAGATATCGAGAGTATACTTCTGTTGCATCTGAGATGTAGCCAGACTACTCAGATCGAGCTTGGGAGGCCGTCTTTCTTGTCCTTGTGCTCTCAGGCGTAGCCTGAGTGTGGCGACTACCATCCTATGGTCTGTGTTTCCAAGCTCGGCCAACCTATAAGTCCGGCAATTTGTTATGAACGAGCGCCAGCGACCCGAGATCATAACATAATCGATCATCTTCTTTGTCTGGCCGTCGTTACTATACCAAGTGTATTTGTGTATATCTCGTCTCTGAAAGAGCGTGTTTGAAATAACCAGATTATGCATATTGCAGAGCTGGAGGAGTCTTCGTCCGTTGTCATTCAGTGAATCTGGAGTCACAGGGCCGAGAACACTTCTCCACACGCCCTCCCTGTCATTTACCGTTGCGTTAAAGTCTCCCAGAAGAGTGACGATATAGTGGGGTGGGACTCTAGACAGGGTCGCTGAGAGCTCCACATAGAACTGATCCTTCACTTCCGCAGGACTAGGATTGGTGGGAGCATAGCATACAATAATTGTCCACTTTCCATGCTTGTGCTTGAGCTGAGCCATCAGTATTCTATCTGAAATTTGTTTATAGGAGAGAAGGCATCTCTTGGCTCTAGCGTTCAGCGCGAGGCCTACACCATTTGTCTTGCTTTTTGGGTCACCAGACCAGATCAGGTGATATCCTTCACCAATATCCTCGGACTCTCTGCCGACAAGGCGGGTTTCCGTAAGGCCAGCCACAACTATATTGAAGCGTTTTAGCTCATAGGCAAGCATTGATTTAGCTCCAGGAAAGTTGAGTGTGAGTACGTTCCAGGTGGCGAGTCGTATTCCACCCTCGTCAATAAGGTTCATTCGATGGTCTGAAATCGGTCCAGGGACATGCTGGGGTCGTGGAAGGTAAAGGAGGGTAGGTCATCCGAGGCAGTATTATCGTTTTTCGTTGCGGTAAAATTTTCGGGTGGAGGGTTGCAGGCCCAACCGACCCTAGGCCTGGGATCTAATTAGAGCTAGGACTTGCCTAGATACTGAAAGTCCCTGGGGTAGGTTCCACCCACCTCATAAGGTTGAAGCTGCCCATTAACATGGAGCGTTTAGTTAGGAAAAACCCCATATCCAGAGGCACGTGGTCAGCAGACATAGTCTGCCTCATTCCGGACGAACTCCATCCGCCTCCAAACATCAGATAACAAAAACACTGAGGTTGACACAAACCCATTTTCTCACTTTGATATTGTTAGTTTGATACCAGCTTTGATACTTTGATGAACATTTGATTTTTTTTAAGTTTTATTTTGAAATAAGGAGTTTTTAAAAACTTAAAACTTTTTGCAATCAAAAACGAAAAAAAATTAATTAAAAAAAAATTTCCGAAAAATAAGTTTTTCAAAGAAAAGTAAAGGCCATTTTAAACTTAAGCTCAGCAGATACAAATACCTGTTGAAATTCAAACTCAAAATGAACAGAAACTACAATTAAAGAATAAATGAAACCGAAAACGAACAGAAATTAAATAAAAAATTATAGCAAAAAAATACAACAAGTAATAATATAAATGAATAAATAGATCTTAAAGCGAGTATTGCTTAGATTATATATGAGAATCAAGCTTAAAACGAAAAAAAATATTTTCCTATTGAAGTATAAATGAAACTTAAAACGAACAAAAATTAAATAGACAATCAATGCAAACAAACATACAATAGATATTAATTTAAATTAATAAATAAATCTTAAAACGAGTGAAACTTAAATTGAATATGCAAATCAAGGTTGAAACGAACAAAAATCACTACAAAAAAGAGTTTGGATATCACCCCCTTCTGTCACTGTAAAAGTCTAAAACCTACTGCGTCATTGGCGCTTTACTGAAAACTATATGCATCTTGAACAGTCTTGGAAAGTATAAACAACATCAAATTGAATATTTGATGTATAACGATATTAATTGTTGAAAGATCCATCAGTTCAAGAATTCATTTCACTGTAATTTTATTTTTATTTTCAATGCTGTAAGAACTGGAAAAGATAATATTATTCGTTTTCAGTGAAGCGCCAATGACGCAGTAGGCTTTTGGTTTTTATTTACAGTTAAGGAAGGAGGCAGTATCCAAACACTTGTTTGTAGTAAAACTGTATTCGTCTTGAACAACTTTAAAAAGAGCTAATAAATTAAACTGAATAGTTGATGTATAATGATATTAATTGCTGAAAGCTCATCAGTTCAAAATGTTACTATAATTTTAATGTTCATTTTCCATATCAAGCACAGAAGAAAATAATTGTCATAAAATTGTTTTCAGTAAAGCGCCAATGACGCAGTAGGTTTTGGTCTTTTACAGTGAGAGAAGGAGGTGATACCCAAATTCTTGTTTGTAGTGATTTTTGTTCGTTTCAAGCTTGATTTGCATATTCAATTAAAGTTTTTCTCGTTTTAAGATTTATTTATTAATTTATATTAATATCTATTGTATTTTTGTTTCTATTGATTGTTTATTTAATATCTGTTCGTTTTAAGTTTCATTTATACTTCAAAAGGAAAATTTTTTTTTCGTTTCAAGCTTGATTTTTATATTCAATCTAAACATTACTCGCTTTAAGATATATTTATTCATTTATATTATTACTTGTTGTATGTTTTTTGCTATGATTGTTTATTTAATTTATGTTCGTTTTGGGTGTCATTTATTCTTTAATAGTAGTTTCTGGTCGTTTTGAGTTTGAATTTTAACAAGTATTTGTATATGCTGAGCTTAATTTTAAAATGGCCTTTACTTTTCTTTGAAAAAATTATCTTTCGGAAAGTTTGTTTTAATTAATATACATAAATGTGGAATTTTCCCATCAAATAGTTCGTGGTAACGAACTGTAAGAAACGAGCGACCCGGCTTAATAGCAACCGAAACTCTAAAAAGGGAATTCTGATATCAATAGATATATCAAAAGAATTGGCTTATTGTGCTGATTTCAAATATATAAGTTTCATTAAGTTTAGTATTAAAGGCTACGAGCCTGAGAAAATGTCTTTGATTTTCGAAAAAAGGGGGAAACACCCCTTATAAATCATAGCATCTTAAGAAAATTACACCATCAGATTTAGCGTATCAGAAAACCCTACTGTAGAGGTTTCAAGCTCCTATCTGCAAAAATGTGAAAATTTGTATTTTGTGCCAGAAGAATAATCACGGATGCGTGTTTATTTGTTGTTTTTCTTCTAAGGGGTGATCGTATCGACCCAATGGTCCTATGATAATGCCGTTAGGTAACGAAATAGAATATTTAGTAATGCAGATCTGTTCCTTTAGGTGCAGGTCCTACTGGGAAATAGTAGAAGGTACTGGGATTTTATTTACTAAAAAGGGTCTAAAAAGGTGCACACCATAGAAAATTAACTGCTTTCGATCTTTTGTTTCTTAGCACAAGACTTTAACTCGACTTCATAAATTGAAACCAGAACTGGATGAAAATGTGAAATTGATTGGACGTGAAACAGCTTTAGCTGCTAGAAAGTATAGCTGGCCAAAAACAAAAGCAAAATACGAATTTGATAAAGCTGTTGCCAAAGTTCGCCTGGATCTTTTCAGAAGATACAATTGTCATCCTTTTAAAAGCCAAATTGCCAGCATAATCCAACTGCCACTTTGGATCTCTGTTTCACTTGGACTCAGAAATATGGCACTCGGATTGCCCTCTTGTAATCCAGGTATTGTTTTCAACCTATATCGCTTGTATTTTATTAGTCATTTAGTCGTTTAGCCACATCCTAATAACAGCAATGTGCAAAAAATATCTCAATGAGATATTTTTTCGGACTTAACTTTGATTCAGTATGAGAGTTAACTTTGAGCAATGCAGGATGACAGGCAGAAGTTACAAGTATGTGAGGGGGGGAGGGGGGTGATATTGATAAAGGGATTAAAATTTTACTAATTGTAATGCATCTTTACTGAAATTTTCATATCAGTCGGTAAGAATGACCAGTCAGTCGGTAAAACCTGTTAACCCCCAAAAGGATTTCGGATACTGACACTTCTGATAATGCCATTAGCTAATGAAAAATAGACATTATTGGAGATAATATGGTTATGAAACAAAGAAGAATAAAGCCATAAATTTGTTCCATTAGAAATAAAAAGGAGAAAAAATGTCAAGTGAGTTGGAGATTTGAAAGGTTGTTCGTTGACCAGCTGCATGATTGTATCCGGATTAGTTTTATATGCGTAGTCTTATATATTCCATATATTCCAGTTAGATATACTCAACATTCAGGTTCTAGTTTACGATTAGATCTTCAATCATGTGCTCAATTTTCGAATTCACGGTTTTGGAATTTCGTGCTTCAGTAAATTGGAGGCTCATTTTTGATAGTCTATTTTTCCTTTTTTTTCTTTTTTTTCCACAATTTTATGCCGGAAATAGACCCTTTCGGAAAGAAATAATGATTTGGATTTGTTAAAATATTTTTGTGGGAATCTTTGTTAATTTGAATATGAGCTTTGGGTTGACCTTCTGGTTTCTTCTTTCATTACATTCATTTATAAAAGTATTCTGAAACGCAAGACGTAATATTAGACTTAATTGAAATTTAAGAGAAATTCTAGAAGGAAACGAAGGAAATTTATCGTAAGGAAAGATTTAAGGAAAATAGGAGCTTCTTGGGAGGGCGTGAAGAGGAACGCTTTGAATGGACTGGGATGGAGGAGAAGTATGCGTAGCTGTGTTGGCGTCAGGCGGATTGGTGATGAAGTGAATTGTTAGTAGTTGTAGAAGTAGTCACTAGTTGCTCTCTATTAGCACCAACTTTGGTAACGTACTAATATGATGAAGCAAATATTGTTAATTTTATAATGTAAAAATTACTTTTTGTAAACTATGCTTAATTTTACTGTTTTTTGGAGACATGCAACTATTAAATGGATTATTTTTGAAAAAAGAAAATAAATTAAACTTCCCTTTTCATGTACAAAATCTGCATGCAGAAAAAGGGGTATCACTAGGAAAATAAGGCTGAAATATGGTGAAAGTCCTTGCGTGCGTGCCTGAATAAGTAGTGTATATACATAATTTTACCTTGGGAAGGCCCTAATCGTTTACCTACCCCTCGTCTGCTCACAAACACAATATACTAATTGTTTCATTTGGAAGGAGATTTGACCAGAAATATAAATAATAAATGTAAATTTTTCTTTCAGATTACCAGTTAGTTCAAGGACAGTTATGTGTCGAAGGAGTAGCTTGGATACCAAATCTTACCGATATGGATCATTCCTATATACTTCCAGTTACTCTAGTGCTTACCAACTTGTTCATGACTGAAGTAAGTTTTCATCTTATTTTGCAGCTTCATTATAAATTTTAAGGTAATATGTCTTATCATAAGAATCTTTCGATTTTACCTTATAAATATGGCTAAGATTTGACTTTATCAAAAGAAAGCAAGAATAAATATATTTTTGCTTGCAAAATCACCAAAATTTTATTTTTATAAGGAGGTATCAATGTACTCAAAATTTATTTATTCATTGGATTTTAAGTGCACAGGTAGAAGGTAAATGACTTAAAAATCACCGCTTTCTCGCTCCTGTTAAAACTGTCGAAATGGGATAATTGCTCACATAGTGTATTAAAAAGTAGATATATTGGGAGATTCAATGGCTGAATCAAGGAGTGGAGAAGCTGAGATTATAGGAAAAGGTTGAATGCAAGTGTTGTTTAGTTACATTGAAGCAACTGAAAAACTGGAAAGTGAGCTTCTGTAAAAAATCTTTAATTATTTTTCTAATCCTCTAACTAATAGTTGTTAAAGCTGTTTTTTAGGCTAACAATTTGTTGCAAAACACTTGCATCGAGCCTGAGCCTATTGAACACCTGCATTGAGCCTATTGAACAATTGCATTATTGATGCATATCCAGAATTCTTGGCCGTAAATGTTTCGGGTTGTCCTTTAATGAACTTCGTGAAAGGCTTTCCCTCTCTTTTATTACTAACTCTCTTCTTTTTATTTTGAAATAACCAAGGTATAATTTTCGACCAACAAAGAGTCCTGGTTCAACGTCTTTGAACTAAGGATACTAGGGCTGTTTAATTCATTTTTAATTTTTAATGGTCGTATTTTAATCTAAGTTTCTCTTTTATATTTTCATTTGTGTTATGCTGAGGACAGCCCTTGGACATAGGGTTGAAATATTCATTTAAAGTTTGGAATTCCACTGCCTTACGGAAAAATCCCTATTGTTCTACTTGTTATCTGTTGTTTATGATGGAAAGGCAGTGTGGTCTTCGTCACTATTTACACATTTAGAGATTACACAATTCAAATAGCGAAAACAGATACATCTCTAACAGTTGCCGGGTGTAATTCGCCTCAAAAAATGCTTGATAGGAGCACCAATTAATAGGGGGAGGAGCAAGGATTTTGTTTTCTTCTTTTGATGAAAATTAAAACAGGCTTTTGAAAGTGCAGTTTTTTTCAATGAAAATACCGAAAAAACGTAGTTTTAGAAGCCTGAAGGGGGAAATATCCCCCTCACAATTTTAATCCTATTTTTTATGCTTAGGTTAGTAGTCAAAAGGTGAATGGACACCCCTTAGTATAAAAAACGACATCATTTGGAAACAATGAGACAAGCTACCTGTAGAATAAGGTAAGTAAGACACGATAGATAGTTTCATTGAAGTGCCATTACTCTAAGTCCAGGGTTTTTTAGAGTTAACTTTTGGGCTTAGATGAGAGTAAGCGAGCAGACACGCAATTACTGAAAAACGAAAAAATATAAATCAAGAATCATAATTCTTTTCGACTTCACGAAAAGAAGCATAGCGTCAACTGCCATTTCTTTGTCACCGAATAATGCCGCAGATCTTGGTATATTTGAATCACTGGCTGATTCTCACATAGTCCATCTGATGCAAGATGCATTTAAGCTATTTCATGATTCTATAGGACTTTAACATTATCTTTGTGATGACTTCTGAAAGTGTGTTCACACTACTTTGTCAACAATCTAAGTCTCATAGAAGCAGCGTATTTACTATATTTATTTTATTTTTAGATCCTTCCTCTAGTTCGGAAGCAGGAGCTTAAGTTTTCTCAGAAAATAGTAACTTATGTATATCGTGGATTTTGTTTGTTCATAGTTCCTTTAGCTGCATTTGCACCTGCTGTAAGTTTTTCTTTCATTTCTAACACTCATGTCGTAAAAACTTATTTGTGCAAAAAATGTCTTGGTGATCCTTCATCTAGAATTGCTATCTTCTTTTTTACTATTAGCTTAAAAAAATTTTCGTAAAAAGAACTTTTCCAAAGAAAAGTAAATAGCCATATTAAAACCTAAGATGAGTGAAAATTCAGTCCTACAATAAATTAAGCTTAAAAGGAACAGAAATTGCTATCAATTAATAAATGAAACCCGAAACTGATAAAAATTAAAATAAATCTATACATCAAACATCAAATTAACGTATGCTGCCATAGGTGAATAATTGAATCACAAAAGAACAGAAATTTGCGTTTAATTGAAAATGGTATGTATTTTGAACAGCGTTTTTTAAATATGTTATAGGTAATTATTTTGGTGAGAAAAAAAAGAACTGTTTTCCTACTTTAGTAATTCAGACAGATGAGCACCTGAACGAGGCCTTGACACTACTCACCCATCCAATCACCTAGGGCACACAGTACAGCCAAACACAATCAACCGTAAGGAGGGTTCCTTAGACATGCAACGTTGTCATTAGTAAATGTGATCAAAACATTGACAAAAAAAAGAAAAGAAATTACCATGAGAATCAAGACGACTGGAAAAAACTCATGAAAACAGATTGTTAATATAAAATGATGTTTCTAGTCGTCTTAGGTTTTAATATGGTTCTCTATTTTTCTTTGACAAATCTCATTTTTTTGGAAACGTTGCTTTAGATTCATTTTTATTCGTTTTAGTGGATATAGCTTTATATGATTTATTATAGTAATTAATTAAAACAACTTTTTTACACAAAATAAGCTTTTCAAAGAAAATTAAAGAACTCCATTAAACAAAAAATGAGAAAAAGTAAAATCAAATAATCTACCAAGCGTGAAACTACCACAAATCGGCATCGATAAATAAATGAAACCCAAAACGAACAGCAATTACAATAAATAACCGAGTCAAACTCAAAACGAGCAGAAATTAACATGAGCAGGGCTCAAAACCCTTATGCCTTCCCAAGGCCAGAACATAATTTGCACTTTACTGAAAAATATAAATGTTTTTACTTTTATAACTTTAATAAATCAAATAATATTAACATTTTGATTTCTGAATATCAGTATATGTATATTAAACTGACAATGCACAGTCATTTGTATTTTTTCCAGAACTTTCCAGAACTTTCAACTACGTTGAACAATATGGATATGTAAAAATTTTTACTGGATGTGTTTGGAAAAATGGTTGACGTGAGGGGGGGGGGGTAGTTGCCCTTCAATCACTTTTGACTATTAAAAAGGGCGCTAGCCTTTCAATTTCCAATTGAATGTGCCCTTTTTGAAATATCTACAATATCGCTTTCTATAAAAACCTTATATGCCCCCAGGGCGTAACTTACAACCCTTGCCCTGAGGGCTGTGGAGGGGAGGAGTTGTCATCCTTAAAGACTTAATTTCCAAAACTTTCTACTACATCGAAGAAAATGGCTAAAAATTTAAAATTTTCGAAAATCTAAAAATTTTGATTGGATGTGTTTGGGGAAAAGCTGGACGTGAGAGGGGGGTTAGTTGCCCTCAAATCACTTTCGACTATTAAAAAGGGAACTAGCCCTTTGAATTTCCAATCGAATGAGCCCTTTTTCAAGTTTCTACGACAAAGATTTCAGTAAAAGCCTTCTATGCCCCCAGGGCATAACTTATAACCCTCGCCCTGAAGACTCTGGGGGGAGTATCCTGCTCAAAGGTATAATTTCCTGAACTTTAAACTGCGTGGAACAAAATGGCTATCTCAAAATTTTGATTTGATGTGTCTGGGGAAATGGTGGGCGTGGAATGGGTGTTAGTTGCCTTCCCTGTTTCAAGTTTCTACGACAAAGATTTCAATAAAAACCGTATATGTCCCCGGGGCATATCTTACAACCTTACCCTGAGGGCTGTGGGAGGGTTGTCATCCTCAAAGACCTAATTTCCAGAACTTAAAACTACGTTGAACAAAATGGCTATCTCAAAATTTTGATTGGATGTGTTTGGGGAAAAGGTGGGCGTGAGAGGGGGGTTAGTTGCCCTCCAATCACTTTCGACTATTAAAAAGGGCAGTAGCCCTTTGAATTTCCAATCGAATGAGCCTCTTTTGAAGTTTCTACGACAACGCTTTGTATAAACACCTTATATGCCCCCAGGGCATAACTTACAGCCGTTGCCCTGAGGCCTGTGGGGGAGTGTCCTCAAAAACATAATTTCTATCTGGAAATCAACTACGCTGAACAAAATGGCTATCTCAAAATTTTGATTGGATGTGTTACGGGAAATGGTGGGCGTGGAAGGGTTGTTAGTTGCCTTCCGATCACTTTCGACTCTTAAAAAGGGCACAAGCCACTCCAATATCCAATTGAATGAGCCCTTTTCGAAGTGTCTACGACAACTTCTTCGATACAAAGTGCCGTGCCCTAAAGGATAAAAATAATAAATAATGCATTGTTCCAACACCGTTTTTATGTGCCCCCAGAGCATAGCTTAAAACCCTTGCCCTGAGGCCTGTGGGGGAGTGTCCTCAAAAACATAATTTCTATCTGGAAATCAACTACGCTGAACAAAATGGCTATCTAAAAATTTTGATTGGATGTGTTTGGGGAAAAGGTGGGCGTGAGAGGGGGCTAGTTGCCTTCAAATCACTTTCGTCAATTAAAAAAGGCACTAGACCTTTGAATTTCCAATCGAATGAGCCTTTTTTCAAGTTTCTACGAAAAACATCTCAATAAAAGCTTATATGCCCCCAGGGCATAACTTATAACCCTTGCCCTGAAAACTGTGGGGGGAGTGTCCTGGTCAAAGGTATAATTTCCTGAACTTTAAACTGCGTGGAATAAAATGGCTATCTCAAAATTTTTATTGGATGTGTTTGGGGAAAAGGTGGGCGTGAGAGTATGGTTAGTTACCCTCCAAACACTTTCGGCTATTAAAAAGGGCACTAGCCCTTTGAATTTCCAATCGAATGACCCTTTTTTGAAGTTTCTACGACAACGCCTTCTATAAAAACCTTATATGCCCCCAGGGCATAACTCATAACCCTTGCCCTGAAGGCTGTGGGGGAGTGTCCTCCTCAAAAACATAATTTCTATCTGGAAATCAACTCCACTGAACAAAATGGCTATTTCATAATTTTTATTGGATGTGTTTCGGGAAATGGTGGGCTCGGAAGGGGTGTTAGTTGACTTCAAATCAATTTCGACTATTAAAAAGGGCACAAGCTACTCCAATTTCCAATTGAATGAGCCCATTTCGAAGCTCCTACGACAACTTCTTCGATACGAAGTGTCCTGCTCCAAAGGAAAAAAATAATAAATAATACATCGTTCTTATATGCCCCCAGGGCGTAACTTAAAACCCTTGCCCTTAGAGTTTTGGGGGAGTGTCCTCCTCCAAAACAGGTTTTCTATCTGGAAATCAACGACGCTGAACAAAATGGGTATCTCAAAATTTTGATTGGATGTGTTTGGGGGAATTATGGGCATGGGGGGGGCTAGTTGCCCTCCAATCACTTTCGACTATTAAAAAGGGCACTAGCCGCTCCAATTTCCAATCGAATGAGCCCTTTTCGAAGTTTCTACGACAACTCCTTCGATACCAAGGGCCCTGATCTGGAAAAAAAAAAAAAAAAAAAAAAAAAAAAAAAAAAAAAAAAAAAAAAAAAAAAAAAAATATTGCATCGTGCCAACATAGTTCTTTACTTAGGCACCGCGATTGCGCTGCCTATGATTTAAAAAGTTTTTTGAAAAACAGTAAAATTTTCTAATCGCACACCAAAGGGATGCATTCAGTTGAACCTTGTGGTATTGGTGCATCCTTTTCTGTCTTTTTTGACCCTTTGTCTCTAATGGTTGGGTACTTTGGGGGGGGGGACTTTAGCCCCTCCCCCTCCATATTTTGAAAAATATATTTTTTGAATGCTGATTGAAAATGCCATTTTTAGCATTTTCGCTGTAAAAACTGAAAAAAAAACCAACAAATTACCAGCCCCTAGATTGTAAAAATTGTATTTAAGCCCCTCCCCCCTACATTTTTGTGAATTCAAATATTCAGTTATTTTACTTGAGTACTAGGTAATGAGAAATTGGAAGTTTACTTAAGTAAAACTGCTAAGTACTCTAATGGTGTACTTTACCACCATTCAAGTATAAGTTATGGAAAATCTTTCCAGCACTGGTAAGAATCATAAAAAAATTCATAGCAATACCCTATCTATAGTTTCTTTCGATATTTTAGGTAAATTGACATTTCGATTCGATTGATTTCGATGTTCGATTCGATCAATTTCGATCGATTCGATTTCGATTCCGTCAGGTAAATTGACAAAATATTCCTTTTCTGTTCGTTTCCCGTTGCTATCTTCTTTATGGCCGTAATTATTGTATGTTTCCCTCGCTCTTTTTAGCCTAACCTAACCTAAAAAGGTTAAAAGGTTGGGTTAGGTTCTTGCGATATTTTAGGCAGTCTTTTTGAAAACCTCTTTACTTTTCTCATCGTTTCTAATTTTCCGAAACTTGTTGATAAGCAAGTACGTTCTGGTCTTCCAGTAAAATACTTTGTGAACCCTCTGTCACAGATTGCATAAATTGAAACTGCTATCAAAAGTTGCTATCAAGAAAATCTGTTGTTTTTTCTTTAAAAATTCTCTCTTTTAAGCATCAATATTCTGTTTTACTGTGAGTATAAAATATCTAACATTTATGTTAATGATAGACATCGCCTTGTAAAATCTTTAGTATCAGCCCATCCAGATAGAAGGATTTTTGAAATCTTATAGACCTTCAGGAATTGTTTCTTCAACTTGTCGAGTAAATTGAATTCCTTTTTTCCTTTTGTTTTTGGATTTGCTATTGCTATCTTATTCATTATTGTCACTAGACTGACTTGTGAATGAAAAAATATAATAGTCAATGTTTCTTTCAGGACATAGTTCTCTACTGGACCGTATCGAATAGTTTATCAATAGCTCAGAATTTGGCTTTGTTGACTCCGAGTTTCCGAAGGCTATGCGGAATTCCAAAGTTGGAAAGTGAGCTTCAGCATCCTTTTAGAGAGTTGGCAAAAAATGTGAAAAACAAATTTTCAATAAAGTAAATTAGAACATAAGTTAGAGCAAAGCGTAGATGCATACCTACTAGCAAAGGATCCTGTGAAAGCCACAAAAAGGGAATGTGTATACTCTTTTGTAAAAACTAGAGAAAAAATACTTTCCTCCTTCCCTCAAACACAAAATTATAAGTCCCCTTACACCTCCTCTTCCCCAAAGAAAAACAAATTCCTGAAAGTTTTAACTAGATCTCTCACTCGATAGACAGACAGGGGGTACTCTCTTGTGATGATTAGAAATCAACTGGAACCTTAGGGCCAGCAGAAGGGGGAGGGGACAAGAGGACAAAAAATAAGGGTCCGAGCTGACCCCTGGTAGGAGTTTTTTTTTTAAGATTCATGGTCTTTTTTTGCATGGTATATTAGTGAAAATGAGACTAAAAACTACACCAAATCAATATTATGAATTACCTCCATCAGTGGAAAAAATTGGACTCCTAGTGTTGCTTTTAAAAAAGCTCATAAATTTTTTAAATAACCGCACCACCCAAAATCTCAAAAGCTGTTTTCTATTATATCTTACATTTTCCATCTACTTGCGTTTTGTTTGTTTTCAATCAAAGTTGTATCCACTTAAAATGTAACCTCCCCCCAAGTTGCAAGACTCTGGTAAGTTATTTAAAACAAGTTATAGGAAACAATGGGGGAAACATTGCTAGTTTAGAATGGGATCGTTCCAAAAGGCTCCCACCCTACGTAGGCACTTCCAGGGAAACACATTATGCCAGAAACATATCAAACCAAGACCTTGATTCTGGACACCCTTGATATGCAGTGACTTTCTGAATATTTTTACATATAATGCGCCTTTTCCAGCTGCTTTGACGAAACTGAGTCCCCCGCAGACATACCACCCAGAAAATTCTCGCGTAGGTGATAAAACATGCGCGTGGATTAAAATGTATTCTACATTTATGTTTGATTATTCGCAGTAGCATTGTATGCTTTCCCTTGTTTACTCCATAGACAATATTCAATTGTTAAAAGAAAAACTCCAAAACACATAATTGACGCCTAGAAACAAAGTGCAATTGAGAAGTAAGTAACATTTATTCATTGGCGAAACGTAACAGAAAGTGCCATAAAAGATGTTGACTTGCAAAAATAGAAACTCCGGAAACGTAATTAATTCTCAACAGCAAAATGCAATTAAAAAGTAAGCAATATTCATTCGCTAGTAGCACACATGGGAAAAAGACAACAGAGAACAAATAAAAATCAGCATCACATTGATTCTTTAAGATTTTATGTGAATGGACAATATAAGATTGACAATTATAAGAGAAAAACAGATGAAAAAATAAAGCCAGGGGCCAATCTGAATCAGGTAGAGTAAACCTTTGGTATATGTTGGGAAACCATTGTCAAATAGTGTTCCAGAGGTGTGTACTTGTGCATTGACGTTGCCATCTGTCATCAAGAGTAAATCGTCATTAGAATCATCTGTAAAGGAAAGAAGATTAAAACGGATTGTCAAGAAATGGTTCCTTACAGGTTCCTACAAGTGATGAGGAATATTTAGCACTAAACCTCCTGAGATGTCAAGATATTTTAATTTTTCATATTGATCACTTACTCTTGTGTGTTTTTTTGCTTTTGCCCCTGTCCATAAAATAAGTTTTCACGTACATGTCTGGTTCCTTTACTTCTTCATCAATAAAAAGCGTGGGAATCAGGTAACTTCTCTTGAAATTTGTTATTTTACCCTAACATGGTACTTTCTAAGCCAATAAAAATTTCTTAGAAGCTTATTTCTAGAAAGTTGAACCAACAAAAATACGTTTTCTTTTCTATTGTTGAAAGGGTTGTTATTGAAGAGGGTTGTCATTGAATTTTTTTATGGCAGAAATGATGATATCATTTCCTTTCCCTGCTCCCATCCAATTACCCTTCGTTCGTCTTCAAAAAATGGTGGACGAAACCTTATGAATAGGCCAAGCCATGTTTTTCAATATTTAATAAAAACAAATTTGAAAATTTGAAAAAAATCCAATACATCCTAAAAGTTAGAGACTGTTAATTTTTTTCTTAAAGGTTTTTTATTCATATTAAAACGCGTCTAGAATTATAATTGATTTTGAAATTCTATGATTGTTTGACTGTTTCCATTGCAATTCTATTGTTTTCACCTGTTTTTGGAAGTAAACCCCAAACCTTTTTGTTCCGTCAACCCAACTTACTTAACTCTGTCTTTCTTAAAATCCTAGCTCCTCTTCTTTCAGTGGTACTAATTTCTTTATTTTCCAAAATTGATACTTATATTAATGTCAACCCACGCTTACATACAAATGATTAAAACAAATTTCCACATAAAAAATCAATAAACTTGAGCAATTAAAACTTAACAAATTGAAATATGGAGTATTGTACAAACTTTTATCCAAACACAATATAGATCTAGCCATTTTTAGGGTGCCCTTTCGTCATAAGGTATCCCTTCCATGTTGGAACCGAAATTTGGAAACTGCTAGTACTACTACTACAACTCAACGCAGCACCAAGCCACCTGAGACCAACACAGCTACACACGCTCCTCCTCCATCCCAATCTATTCAAAGCCTCCCTCTTTACACCCTCCTAGGAAGTTCCTATTTCCCTTAAATATTTCTTTACGACATCCTCCCACCCCAATCGCGGATAACCTGCTTTCCGTTGAGCCCTAGACGGTTGTCCGAAAAGGACAATCTTAGGCAATCTGTCATCCTTCATCCGCAGAAAGTGCCCTAGGAATCTCAACCTTTCTCTTATTATAGCCCTAGAAAGTGGGATTGAACCACACTTTTCTTTCAGCCTACTGCTTGAAATACGGTCAGTCAGCCGGTTACCCCAAGTAATCCGTAGGCAATTTCTGGAAAATACCTAGCAAATCTTCATCCATCTTTCGGAGCACCAGTGCTTCAGAACGATATTTGACCACTGTCATCACTGTGGCTTCCAATATTCTAATCTTGGTTCGCAGACTTATCTTCCTATTCTTCCAAACTTTTTCCAACTGTGAAAATCCACCCTGAGGTTCGGCTATTCTTCTTTGAACATCTTCACTGCTCCCACCGTCTTTACTAATAATACTACCAAGATAATTGAAGTTGTCTACTTGATCGATCTTTTCGTTACCCGACATTACCTTTTCATCTTCACTTATTCCTCGCCTTAGCGAGTTAGTTTTCTTAACATTAATGTCAAACTTATTCTATCCCCTGAACCCGCAAAACCACTAAAAGTTTATTGATTTTGCTCACACTTTCATCTAGGACACTTAAATTATCCCCATAATCTATGTCCATGAAATTTTTTTTCCCCATCTGATTCCGCGTTCTCCCATTACCTTTCCTGTGCTTCTTAAGCCGAAGTCCGTCAAAATGATTCACATAAATGGGGATAGAATATGACCCTTTCAACGAAAATACTTTTTTTGTCGCTAAAAATTGACTACATTTACCTTATTTTTTTTTTCATCCCAAGTTAATCATTAATACATTAAATTCACCAAATTGTAAACCTTGTCTTTTTCAACTGTAAATGCACTACAGCATCAAGTCGTATGAGTTCTCCACGTCAAGCGAGTTTCTTGGAAGGTGACCAAACACCTAGCTTTGAAGAGGGTGGGACGAAAGAGACATCTTTATCACTGCGTCGGCCTCAAGTAGCTTAACGCTGCAACAATTTTGAAGTAGGGATCACGAAAACAGCTCACGAAAAAAAAACATCACGAAGACGTTTACAATACTTCTAAGAAAGTTATAAAGACTACCTTCTCTAGTAAGAGAATATCAGTAAAGAGATTCTGACTGGGTTCTATGTTTTTTGTCAGAAGTGAACATCACAGTAGAAAACGAGTTAAAGCAGGATAATTATCCGGGATAATAAATATAGAAAAATAAATAAGTAAAGCTTACTTCTTCTAAAGAGAGGATATTTCCCTTCGTCTTTCCATTAATGTTCATGTATCGTTCTATAAAAAGAGCAAATATATGAAGATATAAATATAAAAAGAGCAACTTGAACTTTTGAATAAAAAAAAGACAAAAAAAATAATTGGATGCCACAGTCTTGATGCATGTGCAAGGAGTTCGACATAAAAATAGCCTATCTGCTTCCTGTGCTGCAAGAGCAACACTTTGGTTTTGTCCTTTTTTTTCTTTTATTTTTTTTATTTCTATTAATTTCAGTTTATTGAAGGAATATGGCAAGTATTTAACGTATGTAGTTTTTTTTTGAAAAGTCGGGACTTCAATTTGGTCACGAATGTAATTTTGTGTTTTAGAAAGACGCGTTTAATTCTTACTGGGACCAAAAAGAAAGGTCTTGGCGCGTAAATAGAACTGGAGTTTTATCTTCCTATGATAATGACCAAAAATTGATATATCCAAAAAACACCCAACCCATAGGCCCGAAGGTTGTAACATCTATTGTTACAGGCCATTTCTGCTTGTCGTTTCTGTTGAGTTTGTTATTCAACTTTTTGAGTTGGTAACTTTGTCTGAGGAATATTATTTTTGATTGGTTTCTCTTTAGCATACCCTTTACTTTTTTCTTTTAGTTCTGATATTAAAAAATTGACTAAAGGCCAGACATTCAATTTTTGATCCAAGAGGGATACACTTTATTTTCAAATGATAAATAATTCTTGGTGACCCGATAAAACAAATAAGTCAGTTTTTTTTTTTGTAAAACAATTCATTCATAAGATAGACCATTTCTAAAATTTCAGGAGTCTAGCAAGTTCATTAATATGACATTTTCTGAAAAAAACATGAATAATGCAATTCAAGTTCATGTTAAACGAAATAGATAATCCTGTGCAAACTAGCAGATTACGATAGTCCTGATTCAGTGCAAAAGAGAGCTGGTGGCAGAAGAGGGGATCAATGAGCCCTCCATTATTGCTGTTCCCCCCCTCAACTTTTTAGTAGAAGGGTAGACATGCCGTATTGCCGTTTATTTAAACCAGAATCATACAAGGACTCTAAATATAAGTGCATACATGAACCAAGCCCAAGACGCGGACTGACACAGCACAAAACGAACTAAATCGTAATTCAGTGAAAAAAAAAAACGATTCAAGGACCAACTTTGTGCAGACACGATCTATGTTCAAGCTCTGGACTGATTCGTATATAAACGTGGCAAGTCCTGACTTAGTGCAAAACGAGTAAAGCCCAAACTACGGAATTTCTATGACATGGAGTTTAAGCGAGCCAAGTCATGGCTTGGCGTCATAACAAAGGGGGGGGGATAAAGATAGTTAAAACAATGAATCAAAAGGATGGAAAACGAGGAACGGTCTCATTTCATTCCTGGCAAAAAAAAAAAAACTGGTGGTTGTGTTGCACTCCTTCCAAGACAAATCTCCTGACGGCACTTTTGTCTGGACCCCTTCCCCAGCTGCTGAATTTTAGCAGAAATTTACATGTGTTGCAACTAGGGCCGTCACGTATGGGGACCCCCCCCCCCAATGTTTTTGGTCACTTGGTTAAAAGTCGCTAAAATTCTTTGTTTGGTTCAATAAAGACCACAAAAATACTGACATGTAATCTACAGAAATTTAGAACTTGGTCGGTAAACGCAGCAGTTTTACCAACTCCTGCCGCAAGTTTACAGATGGTGCCATAAATTTCTATTTGTTTAAATGAACAGCATTAAAATAGTGACATGATATGTACCGAAATCTAGATTTCGGTTGGTAAATGCTGCGATTTTACCGATTCGTGCAGTGATTTTACGTATTGTATTCGAAACGGACATTATACTAATTATTGACAAAAAAAAGTCGGAAGAAATGACCAGCCAGTCGGTAAAATATCTTGCTCCCCCCCTCAAACATTTTGGATAGTAACAACACTGGTTGCAACTTGCTTGGACTGGAATTAAACACATATTTTTTTTACGGGTTTGCTCGTGGCACAAGCTGGTCATGTGGTTCGCGCAACATCACATCCCACCTAATTTTTCATGGGCCCACCTTATGCCTATAAACGTAATAGTTGAAAATCATTGGATGGTGGTAATTCAAACAAGTCACCAAATTCCTAGATTTCTACTCGAAAGTTTGTGTGGTGAGGAAGTGCAGTGTTGAAGAAGCCATGCCCTGCTGTGGTCAAAATATTTACATGATTTTAGTACAAACAAGGCGTGTACCTATCTTCGTGCTAAAATGTTGGCTGTGGGACGGGCAAGAGGCCATTGGAAGGACCTCTGATCCAATGGGGTTCTCTGATCATTCCGATCAAACATCTTTGCACGAATATGGTTCAAATGATACTGCAAACGATTTGCTAAAAACTGGTGGTGGAATGGGTGGGTGGATGATCGAAGAGCCACATGTCCACAATCTGCGTTCATTAACACAGGCTACAAATCTTTGTTTGACCTTTATGTTCCTATTTAGCAAATAATTATTTTTCGATCTTTATATGTTTACATTTATTCTAAGAAGATACCTTGGCGATGGGGCCAGGAACCCGTCACAAATCCTAAGACCTTTTAATTTTATTCCAAATTCAATTTAGAATTAAAGTTTGCTTGTTTACTTGCTAGAGCAGAGGTTTGAACTTGAAAGTAACTTTAAGCGTCATTTCCTGCATTTGGATTCAGACTGTAATCGGTTTCATGTCCCTCTTTTAAACTTCAAAAGTTATCTAGGGGGGCGGGGCGGGTGGGGGAGGGGGGGGGGAGGCTCCGCCCTTGAAATTTTGACAAGATTTACATGATATAGTTTTTCTAAATGACAATAAATGAAATTTGCTTGGTTATACCAAATAGAAACGAGTTAGGCAAGTCTCGAAATGGAGCTCCAGTTGAAATAAAGAAATGACACGGGGCTCCACTTTTTGATATACTACAAGTTAAGTTGAACACATCATAAATTTTGATGTTTTCTCCGTTTTTGATTTTAATGCCTCTATTCAATGAAAAAATGACAATCTCGGTTGTCGGTGATACAATTTCTTTTTTTGCAAATAAGTAGATTCGACTAAAAATTCAATTTGGATTAAAACTGCGAGGAATAAATTAGCTTAACGTAAGGCTGAAAAAACTTCTTACCATGAGCCAGATACAGACGAACAACAGCCATGATAAAAGTTTCTGCTGATATAATGGCTTCCTTTGAAAATCTTAAGACTAGACATTCCAATACTTTATTGCTGACTGTAGCTCCTGACTCCCAAAGTATCTGCCGAAGATTAAAACTACTAGTTTTACCACAACGCTTCCTATCAAACTTCAAAAACGCAGACTGAAATGATGAAAAATTTCGTTAGGTCAATTATTTTACTGTTTACATCAACATAAAAATGCTAAATTTACATTAATTTAGAATTTCCAATAGGATCTCAGCTTAGACTATTATGAAGCGCAAACTTGTCCAATAGGAAGTAGGAAATAGAAATCCAACTACATCCTCAGTAAAATTTGGTAATGCAATAATTTAGCCCGTTTTATCTACTATTTTGCTTATGTGTATTTTCTTTGAAAATAAACGTGCCATATAAATCTTTAGGTAATATTTGGAATTTTATTTTATTAAAAGCTTCCCAAGATCCCCCGTTGTATGATGACAGGTCACTCATCGGACAAACAGAGTGGCGGAATGGCAAATGCAATAGGTAAGACACTAAAAAAAGCCATTCATTAATGAAACAACTCAAGGTAACCAACAGTAATTATAGAACGACCCATGCCAAGAGTAATTGAAAAAAATAATCTGTTTTTTCAAGGATTCCAAGTATGTAAAACCGTTTAAGTATAAATTTAGGTATACCAGTACAAAAATATTACTATGAAATAGTCTGACTAACCGTGGCGGTTCTGGCTTCTTTTGCGCTCGGTGCAAAATCTTGATTACAGCCTCTCCCCTGGCTTCTAAAAATTTTCAGGCCATACTTTAACAAACAATTCATTTATTAACCAAATTTTCATTTATTAACAAATTTTCCATTTATTAAAATCTGACCTTTCTTACTTTAGCCTCTGCAAAATTATTAATAATCTCGACATCCTGTAAACTACGAACAGGTATGAATACAAGATATCATAAAAAAACATTAAAATCAATTAAATTCAGTCTACTTACTTTTATTTTCAATGAATGGTCATGAAGGTAAGCGGAAATGATAATTTCGGATTCAATCTGCTTATACTTACTGCCAACTGCACCCCGTATTTTATTTTGAGAAAAATAAAATTTTAAAAATCACGAAGTGATTATAACTGTTAGATTGTTCACTTGAAGTTTTGCGACTCCAAAATTTCTGCGCCCGGGGCAAGCGCCCCCTCTGTACCCCCATAAAACTGCTTCTTCTGACTAATTTTAGAAAACAGGGCAGATGCCTGAGAGGGGGATTTCCAGTTTGACGGAAAATTGCATATTTAAATTCAGCACATTTAAGAGCCTTAGAGCAGAGATTTTAAGCCCCTATCTGCAACAGTATTAGATTTTGTAGTTTTCCGAGAAGAATGGTCACATTTCATGTTTATCTTTTTTTTTACGTTGCAACAAATCCATTTTTTTTTTCATTTTAACATTCTCGTGTGCCTTTTACGGGCAGTAAAAAATTTTTCATTTCATGATGCAGTCAATACAAAATGAACGGTTACTGTAGATACTTATTGTTGGGCTTCAATGGAATGAGGTGATTCATTCGAAGCTTAATAAGTTTATGAAGAATGTTGTTAAGCTACTTACCTGATACGTGAGGTCACTGGATATTTTATGATTTGTGGGTAGGAAAGGGGGCGGAAATCTAAAAAGTGTATTTCATGCATGCATTTTCAAAATTGTTAATGGCATATCCTTCAGACAAAGATGGAAGGGGGAGGGGGTCGAGAGCTCACTCCTCCATTACGAAGAGCATATTTGGACAAAAGCTACAATATGGGTGCTGCGGGGTGAAAGCTACACTTTTATTGTTGTAATATTTTAACTGTAATAAAATATGTCAAAGTCATATGCTTATCTGTACAGAAGATGGAAAAATGTGGGGGCCATTCTATAAAGGAAAGATTTGTCTGAAAAAATATCCTTGAACCTGTCCCCCCCCCAATTATTTAAGGTTCCGCCAAGGATAATAATTATTATTTTTGGAGGACTGCTATATGAAGACGTAAACAACAGGGCTGAGGGAGGTAGAGGCCCCTTACATTGAAGGACCGGATCAAACAGTTTGTGGTAACGAACTGTAAATGCATAACAACCCTTGTACATAGAACTCAAACTCTTAAGGACTGAATTTTGATTACAATATATGCATCAAAATGATCCACGTTTATGGTGAGTCTAAGTCTGAAAAACTTCAAATTACCAACGGTAGTGCATGTAGAAATGATCCAAAAACTTTGCAATGGTGGCGACCTATATCATAATTATCTTATTAATTTGTTCAATCAGTGCAAATGGCATGCCAGAAATACATACTTTTAATGCATTTCTTTCAATTTTTCCTAATTATGTTTCACAGGGACTTAAAAAATATTTTTTTCATCCTTATCTTATGACGATATGCCATGATCCAAAGGCTAGGAATCTTCCCAGAACTTAAACATATTCATTTTAATTAGTGGTTTACTTACATGTTCTTGGGTTTAAAAACGTTAACAAGCACTGCCACGTCAGTACTTGAAATGCGGCAGAAATCGTAAACAAAAGTCAGGCAGATGAAGACCAAACAGCTGAAGCGGGTATGAGTGCCTTTTTTTATTATCAATCTTACCTTCCAAAGTTCAAGCAAATGAAGGACACCAGGAACATCTAATATGGTAAGTCTTCCACTAATTGTATAATCTCTAAGCATAATTAAATTTTTGCATATTTCAAAGCTTGGTCGTCCTGGCAAGTAGTCTGAAAAAGGAGCAACAAGTTAAAAACAACAACAAAAAATCTTCACCATAAAAAATCAGGCTTATGACAACTACCTAAGATAGAGTAAATAAAAAAACAAAAAATATGCGGTTCTCACTAAAACCGAGCCTTCAGCTACCGTTCGATGCTCCAAGGGATCTAAGGTGAGGATAGTAGCTTACTAATTTTGGAGCAAAAAGCATCTATTTGGGTAGTAACTTCCTTAATTCTGGCGCACTAGGATAACTGATAAATAAAATAGATGACACGACACTTTTTTTCCTGTATAGGGTAGTGGTCAGACTATTTTACTCTATAATTTCGGTGAGGTAGAAACAATGGAGGCGTAACAGATCTCTTGAAGGGTGTTTGCTTTAAGTAACCGTTATTTTTGCCTAAAAACACGTGTTAAAAATGGGACTTCCAAAACTCTTTAAAATCCAGCTTTTGTTTGGCACTAAATAAATTCAAAATAGAGAAAAATATTACAGAAAATATTCTATTTCCAGGAATATAACATATATTTTCTGTTATAAATTAAATACGACCAACATATCTTCTCTTGAATTCAAAAGTGACCTAGGGTCTTCAAAATTCAAAAATTCAAACGTTTTTTTTAACTGTTTGTTCTTTTTTTGAATACTTCAAAAACATGGTGGCCTACTAGAGAAATAAGGTAAAAAATTTAACCACAGAGAAACAGTAACCTACTAGAGAAAACAGTAACCACATTTTTCAAACCAAATCCTTTAAACTTTGTAAATTAAATCAAGCAATGCCAATGCCTACTTTTACTTTATTGATTTTCTTGAGCACCGAAATCTGCCAGCAATGATCCCTCCGCTACCTGTATTCTTTACCGAGCCTTACCATGTCATCTACATTACTTTATTGGATGTCCTGGGCACCAAAAATAGCAATCTGCATCCCCAATTCTAGATACCTTTTAATTTAGGTTAAGATTATTTGTAGGATGAAAACCAGGCAAAAAAAGAGATAAGCCATTCGATTTCTGATTCAATGAATTTTAGTGAAGTCAGAGCCGAATGATATTTATAATAGTTACAATCAATTATTTTCCAGAAGGGTAGCAATTTCACTGACTTAGATCTGCGTCTTTTTTCACATTACCTTTGGTCTTTGAATACAAACAGAACCACCTCTTGTATACTGCTGAGTAAACTCTTTTCGAAAGAAATTATTTATTAAAAAATTTATCATAAATAATCTATGATAGATTGCTTTTCAAAGCTAACATTTCAATGAGGTAAATGGACCAACGTACCTTACCAACGAAAAATTAAAAGAGAAAAACGGGCTTAATTTAAATAAACCAGTTGAACAAAAAATAAAAAAAAACAACAAAACCTTGGCTAATAAAAAAATCCGAATATTAAATATTTTCTAAGAAATTATTTACGTACCTTACCTGAACAATTTATATTTTCTTTTATATTTGATTAATACGCAAGCTTTGGCAAGTACAATTCTAAAGGTTTTGGCAAGTACAATTCTAAAGTCATTCATTTCGATATTTTATATCAAAAGCAGCGAGGAGAAAGTTGTCTGGCGTTTGTATGTGGTTGTGGATGGAATCAGCACTATGAGAGCCATTTTTAGTAAATCAAAAAAATCGCAAGTTTATTTGACGATAATTAATACATGGCAAGGCCGTATCCAGGGGGGGGGGTTAACCAGTTTGACCCCCCCCCGAAATTTTTGACCGAGTCGAAAATAAGTCGAAAATTAGTAAAACCTAGGTAAAAATCAGTAAAATTAGTCGAAAATTTAGTCAAAAATTAGTAAACCCCCCCCCAAAAAAAGTCAAAAATTAGTAAAACCCCCCAGTAGAGAAGCCTCAGGAGGTCGTGTCACGCACCCCTGCTGCCACCTACAACTTTTCTACATAGTTTAATGGGGACAGTGTCAATGACCTCTTTCTCCAAGGTCTCTTTCTCCAGGTGTGTTTTTGGCACGCTCGAGGCGAATGTTATGATCTAGGAAAGAGTATTTGTTGTTGTTGTTTTGGCCAAGTGCCCGCTAGGGAAGAATGTTATGATCCAGAAATAGTATTTGTTGTTGTTGTTGTTTTGGACTTCCCCTTTCTTGACAGTTCAATCAACCAATGACATCATCTGTCTGACCTTAAAAATTTTCGCCTAGAGAACGATTCTCCAGGAATAGATCCAAGTCATTAATGTCTTTGCCTCGGAAACAGTTCTACTGGTCGAACTCCAAAAGATATTAATAACCAAATGCCATGGAAACAATTCTCAAAGAAACATCTTAGCGATGAATAGATTTAGCGCGGGAATCAGGTTTCTTAGTAATTTGAAATGTGACAGCGCAGAGATGCCAAAAAACAAAAGGAACACGCTGAAATTACGTTTAGGGGTTATTTGGGCGAAACCGTTTTAGGGAATTATTTCGGCGAAACAGTTAGAGACATTCTAAAAGATGATTTTTGAAGAGATTTTAGAAGAGGATTTGAGGATGAAACTCTGTGGTCGTTATAATACACAAGTTCCATTTGAACAGTGTTTTGAGGTCCTCTACCCCGACCCCAAAGAGTCCTCATACCCCACCCCAACTCCGAAGGAAGCTACCGGTCCTCAAAGGTCCACCGGGCCCCCAAAGGACCCCCCAGGCCCCAAAGGCACCCTCCCCCCCCTTGGCCCCCAAAGGGCCCCCCTCCCTCTCCCTACCTCTCCTCCCCCCTCCTCACCTTCCCCTCCCCCTCCCCTCCCCTTCCCTCCCCCATTTTTTAATA
Source organism: Artemia sinica (assembly GCA_027921565.1). Classification (NCBI taxonomy): domain Eukaryota; kingdom Metazoa; phylum Arthropoda; class Branchiopoda; order Anostraca; family Artemiidae; genus Artemia; species Artemia sinica. The sequence continues at coordinate 44,943,734 of CM051265.1, forward strand.
TTTTTTGTGCATTGAGACACAGAAGGACCCCCTCCCCTGCCCCCCCCCTAAAGGGCCCCGGCACCCCAAAGGCTCCTGAGCCACCATTTTAATACTTTTTAAGGCTTTATTATATCTTTTCAGAACAAATTATTATTTTAGGGAATTATTTCGGCGAAACAGTTAGAGACATTTTAAAAGATGATTTTTGAAGAGGATTTGAGGGTGAAACTCTGTGGTCGTTATAATACACAAGTTCCATTTGAACAGTGTCGTGAGGTCCTCTATCCCCAACCCCAAAGGGTTCCGATCACCCTACCCCAACCCCGAAGGAAGCCCCTGGTCCTCAAAGGTCCCCCCAAGCTCCCAAAGGACCACCCGGCCCTCAAGGCCCCCCCCAGACCCTCAAAGGCCCTCCCCGGGCCCCGTCTTTCGTTGATGTATGTTGGCTGAAACCTATGATTTGGGGTGTATGGGTTGCTATTTTTGACTTTTCTGAGTTGGATTTCTTAGTCTTTCATAGGTATGTGTTGTCTGAAACCTATGATTTGGGATGGGTGGTTTGCTATTTTTGACTTTTCTGAGCTGGATTTCTTAGCCTTTCATAGGTGTGTGTTGTCAGAAAATTATGATTTGGGATGTGTAGTTTGATATTTGGACTTTTCAGAGCTAGGATTCTTAGTCTCTCATAGGTGTTTGTTGTCTGAAACTTCTAGTTTGGGATGAGTAGTTTGCTATTTCAGACTTTTATGAGCTAGGCTTTCCTAGTATATCGTAGGTGAATGTTGTCAGAAAATTATGATTTGGATATGTAAATTACTATTTCGGGCTTTTCTGAGCTAAATTTCTTAGTCCCTCATAGGTGTTTGTTGTCTGAAACCTATAGTTTGGGATGAGTAGTTTGCTATTTTTGACTTTTCTGAGCTAGGTTTCTTAGCCTTTCATAGGTGTGTGTTGTCAGAAAATTATGATTTGGGATATGTAAATTACTATTTTTGACTTTTCTGAGCTAGATTTCTTAGCCTTTCATAGGTGTTTGTTGTCTGAAACCTATAGTTTGGGATGAGTAGTTTGCTTTTGGACTTTTCAGAGCTGGATTTCTTAGCCTTTCGTAGGTGTGTGTTGACTGAAACTTATGATTTGGGATATGTAAATTACTATTTCGGGCTTTTCTAAGCTAGATTTCTTAGTCTTTCGTTGGTATGTGTTGTCTGAAACCTATAGTTTGGGATGAGTAGTTCACTTTTGGACTTTTCAGAGCTGGATTTCTTAGCCTTTCGTAGGTGTGTGTTGACTGAAACTTATGATTTGGGATATGTAAATTACTATTTCGGGCTTTTCTAAGCTAGATTTCTTAGTCTTTCGTTGGTATGTGTTGTCTGAAACCTATGATTTGGGATTTGTAGTTTGCTTTTTGGACTTTTCAGAGCTAGGATTCTTAGTCCCTCATAGGTGTTTGTTGTCTGAAACCTATAGTTTGGGGTGAGTAGTTTGCTATTTCAGGCTTTTCTGAGCTAAGGTTTCTTAGTATTTCGCAGGTTTGTCTTGTCTGAAACTTATGACTTGAGGTGTCTAATTTGTTATTTCAGGCCTTTCTGAGCTAAGGTTTCATAGTATTTCGTAGGTGAATGTTGTCTGAAACTTATGATTTGGGATATGTAAATTACTATTTCGGGCTTTTCTAAGCTAGATTTCTTAGTCTTTCGTTGGTGTGTGTTGACTGAAACCTATGATTTGGGATATTAGGTTCTTAGTGTTTCGTTGGTGTGTGTTGTCTGAAACCTATGATTTGGGATTTGTAGTTTGCTTTTTGGACTTTTCAGAGCTAGGATTCATAGTCCCTCATAGGTGTTTGTTGTCTGAAACCTATAGTTTGGGTTGAGTAGTTTGCTATTTCAGGCTTTTCTGAGCTAAGGTTTCTTAGTATTTCGTAGGTGTGTGTTGTCTGAAACTTATGATTGAGGTGTGTAATTTGCTATTTCAGGCTTTTCTGAGCTAAGGTTTCATAGTATTTCGTAGGCGAATGTTGTCTGAAACTTATGATTTGGGATATGTAAATTGCTATTTCGGGCTTTTCTGAGCTAGGTTTCTTAGTCTTTCGTTGATGTGTGTTGTCTGAAACCAATGATTTGGGATGGGTGGGTTGCTATTTTTGACTTTTCTGAGCTGGTTTTCTTAGCCTTTCATAGATATGTGTTGTCTGAAACCTATGATTTGGGATGGTTAATTTGCTATTTTTGACTTTTCTGAGCTAGGTTTCTTAGCCTTTCATAGGTGTGTGCTGTCAGAAAATTATGATTTGGGATTTGTAGTTTGCTTTTTAGACTTTTCAGAGCTAGGATTCTTAGTCCCTCATAGGTGTTTGTTGTCTGAAACCTATAGTTTGGGATGAATAGTTTGCTATTTCAGGCTTTTCTGAGCTAAGGTTTCTTAGTATTCCATAGGTGTGTGTTGTCTGAAACTTATGATTTGAGGTATGCAATTTGCTATTTCCGACTTTTCATAACCAGATTTCTTAGTCTTTCATAGGTGTGTGGTGTCTGAAACCTATGATTTGGGATGTGTGGGTTGCTATTTTTTGACTTTTCTGAACTGGATTTCTTAGCCTTTCGTAGGTGTGTGTTGACTGAAACCTATGATTTGGGAATGAGTGGTTTGCTATTTTTGACTTTTCTGAGCTAGATTTCTTACCACTTCATAGGTGTGTGCTTTCAGAAAATTATGATTTGGGAGGTGTAGTTTGCTTTTTGGAATTTTCAGAGCTAGAATTCATAGTCCCTCATAGGTGTTTGTTGTCTGAAACTTATAGTTTGGGATGAGTAGTTGGCTATTTCAGGCTTTTCTGAGCTAAGGTTTCTTAGTATTTCGTAGGTGAAGCTTCCATGTCAGTTTTAAGTTCACCAAGACATAAAAAATTTAAAGTTCAGTTCTAAATTTTTCCATAGAAGATAGGAAAAGTTATACTATGATTGTGATTATTTTCTATGAAGATAGAAAGTTTCACTTTAATTCTAAATTTTCTTAAATTCAGTTCCGACTTTTCTCAACGAGATGAAAAAATTTAAAGTTCGGCTCCAAATATTTTCCACGTCAGTTTTAAGTTCACCAAGACATAAAAAATTTAAAGTTCACTTCTAAATTTTTCCACAGAAGATAGGAAAAGTTATACTATGATTATGATTATTTTCCATGAAGATAAAAAGTTTCACTTTAATTCTAAATTTTCTTAAATCTTAAAATGACATGAAATATGCTTACGGCTCTACCAATCGTACTCTGTACTTGTTCATAGACACGACGCGGCTCTTCCACTGATACTCTATGGCAGGTTATCGACACTACCGGGTTTATTGCATGCATTAAATCAGTATTTTTTACGCAGTGGAAGGATCAACACACAATTCATATCTGTAAAAAGTGAAGATGAATTATTCGACGAAAGTATGTGCACATGAAAAAATCATCGTCGTGTTGAATGCTGACAAGGAGAAATACCTGAACTATGAAACGAGTGCAAGTGGAGATCTTATTGGGAATGTATGCATACGTTGTCATGACAGTGATGAGTTAAATTCCTTTGGTGTACCCAAGAATTTCCATCATGCAAGTGGTGGATATGCGAGAGTAACATTACCAGAGAAATTAGTAGTCAAAGAGAATGCCAACTTAAAAATAATAGTTGATGAAGAGGGACAACTTCTAGCTAATGGTTCTGGTAGCATGTTAGCCGTTGATAGATCTTATCGCAGTCTTTCCGGTGTTAGCATTCGAATGAAAGCAAAAGGAAAAAGAAGACAAGCATACAGCTGCATCAACATCATAAATCATATCATGTCAATGTGCCAAAACTGCTATCTATGTAAAAATAATGTGACAAATAGACAGTGAAATCGCAGGCAGAATAAAAAGGACATTAGCAGACAATATCATCAATGAATATAAAGATGAATTGACGGAAAGTGAAGCGCAAGTGTACTAAAAATGTATAATAATGTATTTAACATATTTTTATATTAATATTCTACATGTCGTTATTTCATTAAAAATATCGAATGAATTATTTTGTTAAGTGTTCATTATTTTTAGGGTATGTTAGAACGTCAAACATTCAGAATATCTATTAAAAAGGTCAGAGATGTATGAAAAATAATTTTAGAGATAATGATACTACTAGCAGGCTCAATTTTTCATAGAAGATAGAAAAGTTCAAGTTCTCTTCTGAATTTTACCAAAGAACACAATTCAATTCTAATTTCACCAGAGAAAATAAAAAGCTTACACTTCAGTTTTAAGTTCACCAAGACATAAAAAATTTAAAGTTCACTTCTAAATTTTTCCGTAGAAGATAGGAAAAGTTATACTACAGTAGTGATTATTTTCCATGAAGATAAAAAGTTTCACTTTAATTCTAAATTTTCTTAAATTCAATTCCGACCTTTCTCAAAGAGTTAAATTTAAAGTTCTATTCCAAATATTTTCCAGGAACAAGAAAAGTCCCAAGACATAAAAAATTTAAAGTTCACTTCTAAATTTTTCCGTAGAAGATAGGAAAAGTTATACTATGATTATGATTATTTTCTATGAAGATAAAAAATTTCACTTAAATTCTAAATTTTCTTAAATTCAGTTCTGACCATTCTCAAAGAGATGAAAAAATTTAAAGTTCTGTTCCAAATATTTCCCCGGAAGAAGAAAAGTTCAACTTCGATTCTGAATTTTCTCAATGAAAATGAAATAAGTTATTGATCAATTCTATTTTCCCAAAATAATAGAAAATTTTCCACTTCAATTCAGATTTTTCTCAAAGAGATGAAAAAATTTAAAATATTGTTCCAAATTTTTCTTAGAAGATAGAAAAGTTCAAGTTCTAATCTTAATTTTACCAAAGAACACATTTCAATTCTAATTTCTCCAGAGAAAATAAAAAGCTTCCACTTCGGTTTTAAGTTCACCAAGACATAAACAATTTAAAGTTCAGTTCTAAATTTTTCCTTAGGAGATAGGAAAAGTTATACTTTGATTGTGATTATTTTCTATGAAGATAAAAAGTTTCACTTTAATTCTAAATTTTCTTAAATTCAGTTCCGACCTTTCTCAAAGAGATGAAAAAAATTAAAGTTCTGTTCAATATATTTTCTCGGAAGAAGAAAAGTTCAACTTCGATTCTGAATTTTCTCATTGAAAATGAAATAAGTTATTGATCAATTCTATTTCCCCAAAATAATATAAAAATTTTCCACTTCAGTTCAGATTTTTCTCAAAGAGATGAAAAAATTTAAAATACTATTCCAAATTTTTCATAGAAGATAGAAAAGTTCAAGTTCTCTTCTGAATTTTACCAACAAACACAATTCAATTCTAATTTCTCCAGAGAAAATAAAAAGCTTACACTTCAGTTTTAAGTTCACCAAGACATAAAAAATTTAAAGTTCTGTTCTAAATTTTTCCATAGAAGATAGGAAAAGTTATACTATGATAGTGATTATTTTCTATGAAGATAAAAAGTTTCACTTTAATTCTAAATTTTCTTAAATTCAGTTCCGACTTTTCTCAACGAGATGAAAAAAATTTAAAGTTCTGTTCCAAATTTTTCATAGAATATTGGAAAAGTTATACTTTGATCGGGAATATTCAAGTTCTCTTCTGAATTTTACCAAAGAACACAATTCAATTCTAATTTATCCATAGAAAAAAAGCTGCCACTTCAGTTTTAAGTTCGCCATGACATACAAAATTTAAAGTTCAATTCTAAATTTCTACATAGAAGATAGGAAAAGTTATAATATGATTGTGATTATTTTCTATGAAGATTAAAAGTTTCACTTCAATTTTAAATTTTCTCAAAGAAGTGAAGAAAAGTTCAATTTCGATTCTGAATTTTCTCAATGAAAATGAAATAAGTTATTGATCATTTCTATTTTCCCAAAATAATATAAAAATTTTCCTCTTCATTTCAGATTTTTCTCAAACAGATGAAAAAATTTAAAATACTGTTCCAAATTTTTCATAGAAGATAGAAAAGTTCTTGTTCTCTTCTGAATTTTACCAAAGAACATAATTCATTTCTAATTTCTCCAGAGAAAATAAAAAGTTTCCATATCACTTTTAAGTTCACCAAGACATAAAAATTTAAAGTTCAATTCTAAATTTTTCCATAGAAGATAGGAAAAGTTATACTATGATTGTGATTATTTTCCATGAAGATAAAAAGTTTCACTTTAATTCTAAATTTTCTTAAATTCAATTCCGACATTTCTCAAAGAGATGAAAAAATTTGAAGTTCTGTTCCAAATATTTTCCCGGAAAAAGAAAAGTTCAACTTCGATTCTGAATTTTCACAATGAAAATGAAATAAGTTATTGATCATTTCTGTTTTCCTAAAATAATATAAAATTTTCCACTTCAATTCAGATTTTTCTCAAAGAGATGACAAAATTTTAAATATTGTTCTAAATTTTTCATAGAAGATAGGAAAAGTTATACTTTGATTGTGAACATTCTTCATGAAGATATGGAGCTCCACTTTAATTCTGAGTTTTCTCGAAGAACTTCAAAATGTACAAGTTCTCTTCTGAATTTTCTTAGAGAAGAGAAAAAAAGTTAGCTCAATTCTGAAATTTACCAATGAAAATGAAAAAGCTTCCATTTCAGTTCCTAATTTCTCAAAGACATAAAAAATTTAAAGTTCAATTCTAAATTTTTCCATAGAAGATAGGAATGACTATACTATGATTGTGATTATTTACCATGAAGATAAAAAGTTTCACTTTATTTCTAATTTTTCTTAAATTCAGTTCATTCATCTAACCACCAAAAACAATAGGTTAGGTTAGATATAAATAAATATTAATGAATAACTAGAAACATCTCTACATGTTTAAGTTAGGTTAGGTTAACTTATCATGAGCGCTCATGATAAGTTAACCTAACCTAACTTAAACATGGTAAAAAGATTAAATTAGGTTAGGTTAGGCTAGCTTAAGTTAGGTTAGGTTAAGTAAGGTTAGGTTAGGTTAGCCTACGTACGCGCGCGTACGTAGGCTAACCTAACCTAACCTAACTTAACCTAACCTAACTTAAGCTAGCCTAACCTAACCTAATTTAATCTTTTTACCATGTTTAAGTTAGGTTAGGTTAACTTATCATGAGCGCTCATGATAAGTTAACCTAACCTAACTTAAACATGTAGAGATGTTTCTAATTATTTATTAATATTTATTTATATCTAACCTAACCTATTGTTTTTGGTGGTTAGATGAATGAACTGAATTTAAGAAAAATTAGAAATAAAGTGAAACTTTTTATCTTCATGGTAAATAATCACAATCATAGTATAGTCATTCCTATCTTCTATGGAAAAATTTAGAATTGAACTTTAAATTTTTTATGTCTTTGAGAAATTAGGAACTGAAATGGAAGCTTTTTCATTTTCATTGGTAAATTTCAGAATTGAGTTAACTTTTTTTCTCTTCTCTAAGAAAATTCAGAAGAGAACTTGTACATTTTGAACTTCTTCGAGAAAACTCAGAATTAAAGTGGAGCTCCATATCTTCATGAAGAATGTTCACACTCAAAGTATAACTTTTCCTATCTTCTGTGAAAAATTTAGAACAATATTTAAAATTTTGTCATCTCTTTGAGAAAAATCTGAATTGAAGTGGAAAATTTTATATTATTTTAGGAAAACAGAATTGATCAATAACTTATTTCATTTTCATTGTGAAAATTCAGAATCGAAGTTGAACTTTTCTTTTTCCGGGAAAATATTTGGAACAGAACTTCAAATTTTTTCATCTCTTTGAGAAATGTCGGAATTGAATTTAAGAAAATTTAGAATTAAAGTGAAACTTTTTATCTTCATGGAAAATAATCACAATCATAGTATAACTTTTCCTATCTTCTATGGAAAAATTTAGAATTGAACTTTAAATTTTTATGTCTTGGTGAACTTAAAAGTGATATGGAAACTTTTTATTTTCTCTGGAGAAATTAGAAATGAATCATGTTCTTTGGTAAAATTCAGAGGAGAACAAGAACTATTCTATCTTCTATGAAAAATTTGGAACAGTATTTTAAATTTTTTCATCTGTTTGAGAAAAATCTGAACTGAAGAGGAAAATTTTTATATTATTTTGGGAAAATAGACATGATCAATAACCTATTTCATTTTCATTGAGAAAATTCAGAATCGAAATTGAACTTTTCTTCACTTCTTTGAGAAAATTTAAAATTGAAGTGAAACTTTTAATCTTCATAGAAAATAATCACAATCATATTATAACTTTTCCTATCTTCTATGTAGAAATTTAGAATTGAACTTTAAATTTTTTATGTCATGGCGAACTTAAAACTGAAGTGGCAGCTTTTATTTTCTATGGAGAAATTAGAATTGAATTGTGTTCTTTGGTAAAATTCAGAAGAGAACTTGAATATTCACGATCAAAGTATAACTTTTCCAATATTCTATGAAAAATTTGGAACAGAACTTTAAATTTTTTCATCTCGTTGAGAAAAGTCGGAACTGAATTTAAGAAAATTTAGAATTAAAGTGAAACTTTCCATCTTCATAGAAAATAATCACTATCATAGTATAACTTTTCCTATCTTCTATGGAAAAATTTAGAACAGACCTTAAAATTTTTTGTGTCTTGGTGAACTTAAAACCGAAGTGGAAGCTTTTTATTTTCTCTGGAGAAATTAGAATTGAATTGTGTTTGTTGGTAAAATTCAGAAGAGAACTTGAACTTTTCTATCTTCTATGAAAAATTTGGAATAGTATTTTCAATTTTTTCATCTCTTTGAGAAAAATCTGAACTGAAGTGGAAAATTTTTATATTATTTTGGGGAAATAGAATTGATCAATAACTTATTTCATTTTCAATGAGAAAATTCAGAATCGAAGTTGAACTTTTCTTCTTCCGAGAAAATATATTGAACAGAACTTTAATTTTTTTCATCTCTTTGAGAAAGGTCGGAACTGAATTTAAGAAAATTTAGAATTAAAGTGAAACTTTTTATCTTCATAGAAAATAATCACAATCAAAGTATAACTTTTCCTATCTTCTAAGGAAAAATTTAGAACTGAACTTTAAATTTTTATGTCTTGGTGAACTTAAAACCGAAGTGGAAGCTTTTTATTTTCTCTGGAGAAATTAGAATTGAAATGTGTTCTTTGGTAAAATTCAGATTAGAACTTGAACTTTTCTATCTTCTAAGAAAAATTTGGAACAATATTTTAAATTTTTTCATCTCTTTGAGAAAAATCTGAATTGAAGTGGAAAATTTTCTATTATTTTGGGAAAATAGAATTGATCAATAACTTATTTCATTTTCAATGAGAAAATTCAGAATCGAAGTTGAACTTTTCTTCTTCCGGGGAAATATTTGGAACAGAACTTTAAATTTTTTCATCTCTTTGAGAATGGTCAGAACTGAATTTAAGAAAATTTAGAATTTAAGTGAAATTTTTTATCTTCATAGAAAATAATCATAATCATAGTGTAACTTTTCCTATCTTCTACGGAAAAATTTAGAAGTGAACTTTAAATTTTTTATGTCTTGGGACTTTTCTTGTTCCGGGAAAATATTTGGAATAGAACTTTAAATTTAACTCTTTGAGAAAGGTCGGAATTGAATTTAAGAAAATTTCGAATTAAAGTGAAACTTTTTCTCTTCATGGAAAACAATCACTATCATAGTATAACTTTCCCTATCTTCTACGGAAAAATTTAGAAGTGAACTTTAAATTTTTTATGTCTTGGTGAACTTAAAACTGAAGTGTAAGCTTTTTATTTTCTCTGGTGAAATTAGAATTGAATTGTGTTCTTTGGTAAAATTCAGAAGAGAACTTGAACTTTTCTATCTTCTATGAAAAATTGAGCCTGCTAGTAGTATCATTATCTCTAAAATTATTTTTCATACATCTCTGACCTTTTTAATAGATATTCTGAATGTTTGACGTTCTAGCATACCCTAAAAATAATGAACACTTAACAAAATAATTCATTAGATATTTTTAATGAAATAACGACATGTAGAATATTAATATAAAAATATGTTAAATACATTATTATACATTATTAGTACACTTGCGCTTCACTTTCCGTCAATTCATCTTTATATTCATTGATGATATTGTCTGCTAATGTCCTTTTTATTCTGCCTGCGATTTCACTGTCTATTGTCACATTATTTTTACATAGATAGCAGTTTTGGCACATTGACATGATATGATTTATGATGTTGATGCAGCTGTATGCTTGTCTTCTTTTTCCTTTTGCTTTCATTCGAATGCTAACACCGGAAAGATTGCGATAAGATCTATCAACGGCTAACATGCTATCAGAACCATTAGCTAGAAGTTGTCCCTCTTCATCAACTATTATTTTTAAGTTGGCATTCTCTTTGACTACTAATTTCTCTGGTAATGTTACTCTCGCATATCCACCACTTGCATGATGGAAATTCTTGGGTACACCAAAGGAATTTAACTCCTCACTGTCATGACAACGTATGCATACATTCGCAATAAGATCTCCACTTGCACTCGTTTCATAGTTCAGGTATTTCTCCTTGTCAGCATTCAACACGACGATGATTTTTTCATGTGCACATACTTTCGTCAAATAATTCATCTTCACTTTTACAGATATGAATTGTGTGTTGATCCTTCCACTGCGTAAAAAATACTGATTTAATGCATGCAATAAACCCAGTAGTGTCGATAACCTGCCATAGAGTATCAGTGGAAGAGCCGCGTCGTGTCTATGAACAAGCACAGAGTACGATTGGTAGAGCCGTAAGCATATTTCATGTCATTTTAAGATTTAAGAAAATTTAGAATTAAAGTGAAACTTTTATCTTCATGGAAAATAATCATAATCATAGTATAACTTTTCCTATCTTCTGTAGAAAAATTTAGAAGTGAACTTTAAATTTTTTATGTCTTGGTGAACTTAAAACTGACGTGGAAAATATTTGGAGCCGAACTTTAAATTTTTTCATCTCGTTGAGAAAAGTCGGAACTGAATTTAAGAAAATTTAGAATTAAAGTGAAACTTTCTATCTTCATAGAAAATAATCACAATCATAGTATAACTTTTCCTATCTTCTATGGAAAAATTTAGAACTGAACTTTAAATTTTTTATGTCTTGGTGAACTTAAAACTGACGTGGAAGCTTCACCTACGAAATACTAAGAAACCTTAGCTCAGAAAAGCCTGAAATAGCCAACTACTCATCCCAAACTATAAGTTTCAGACAACAAACACCTATGAGGGACTATGAATCCTAGCTCTGAAAAGTCCAAAAAGCAAACTACACCTCCCAAATCATAATTTTCTGAAAGCACACATCTATGAAATGGTAAGAAATCTAGCTCAGAAAAGTCAAAAATAGCAAACCACTCATTCCCAAATCATAGGTTTCAGTCAACACACACCTACGAAAGGCTAAGAAATCCAGTTCAGAAAAGTCAAAAAATAGCAACCCACACATCCCAAATCATAGGTTTCAGACACCACACACCTATGAAAGACTAAGAAATCTGGTTATGAAAAGTCGGAAATAGCAAATTGCATACCTCAAATCATCAGTTTCAGACAACACACACCTATGAAATACTAAGAAACCTTAGCTCAGAAAAGCCTGAAATAGCAAACTATTCATCCCAAACTATAGGTTTCAGAGAACAAACACCTATGAGGGACTAAGAATCCTAGCTCTGAAAAGTCTAAAAAGCAAACTACAAATCCCAAATCATAATTTTCTGACAGCACACACCTATGAAAGGCTAAGAAACCTAGCTCAGAAAAGTCAAAAATAGCAAATTAACCATCCCAAATCATAGGTTTCAGACAACACATACCTATGAAAGGCTAAGAAAACCAGCTCAGAAAAGTCAAAAATAGCAACCCACCCATCCCAAATCATTGGTTTCAGACAACACACATCAACGAAAGACTAAGAAACCTAGCTCAGAAAAGCCCGAAATAGTAATTTACACATCCCAAATCATAAGTTTCAGACAACATTCACCTACGAAATACTATGAAACCTTAGCTCAGAAAAGCCTGAAATAGCAAATTACACAACTCAATCATAAGTTTCAGACAACACACACCTACGAAATACTAAGAAACCTTAGCTCAGAAAAGCCTGAAATAGCAAACTACTCATCCCAAACTATAGGTTTCAGACAACAAACACCTATGAGGGACTATGAATCCTAGCTCTGAAAAGTCCAAAAAGCAAACTACAAATCCCAAATCATAGGTTTCAGACAACACACACCAACGAAAGACTAAGAACCTTATATCCCAAATCATAGGTTTCAGTCAACACACACCAACGAAAGACTAAGAATCTAGCTTAGAAAAGCCCGAAATAGTAATTTACATATCCCAAATCATAAGTTTCAGACAACATTCACCTACGAAATACTATGAAACCTTAGCTCAGAAAGGCCTGAAACAACAAATTAGACACCTCAAGTCATAAGTTTCAGACAAGACACACCTACGAAATACTAAGAAACCTTAGCTCAGAAAAGCCTGAAATAGCAAACTACTCATCCCAAACTATAGGTTTCAGACAACAAACACCTATGAGGGACTAAGAATCCTAGCTCTGAAAAGTCCAAAAAGCAAACTACAAATCCCAAATCATAGGTTTCAGACAACACATACCAATGAAAGACTAAGAAATCTAGCTTAGAAAAGCCCGAAATAGTAATTTACATATCCCAAATCATAAGTTTCAGTCAACACACACCTAAGAAAGGCTAAGAAATCCAGCTCTGAAAAGTCCAAAAGCAAACTACTCATCCCAAACTATAGGTTTCAGACAACACATACAACGAAAGACTAAGAAATCTAGCTTAGAAAAGCCCGAAATAGTAATTTACATATCCCAAATCATAAGTTTCAGTCAACACACACCTACGAAAGGCTAAGAAATCCAGCTCTGAAAAGTCCAAAACCAAAACTATAGGTTTCAGACAACAAACACCTATGAAAGGCTAAGAAATCTAGCTCAGAAAAGACAAAAATAGTAATTTACATATCCCAAATCATAATTTTCTGACAACACACACCTATGAAAGGCTAAGAAACCTAGCTCAGAAAAGTCAAAAATAGCAAACTACTCATCCCAAACTATAGGTTTCAGACAACAAACACCTATGAGGGACTAAGAAATCTAGCTCAGAAAAGCCCGAAATAGTAATTTACATATCCCAAATCATAATTTTCTGACAAAATTCACCTACGATATACTAGGAAAGCCTAGCTCATAAAAGTCTGAAATAGCAAACTACTCATCCCAAACTAGAAGTTTCAGACAACAAACACCTATGAGAGACTAAGAATCCTAGCTCTGAAAAGTCCAAATATCAAACTACACATCCCAAATCATAATTTTCTGACAACACACACCTATGAAAGGCTAAGAAATCCAGCTCAGAAAAGTCAAAAATAGCAAACCACCCATCCCAAATCTTAGGTTTCAGACAACACATACTTATGAAAGACTAAGAAATCCAACTCAGAAAAGTCAAAAATAGCAACCCATACACCCCAAATCTTAGGTTTCAGACAACATACATCAACGAAAGACGGGGCCCGGGGAGGGCCTTTGAGGGTCTGGGGGGGGCCTTGAGGGCTGGGTGGTCCTTTGGGAGCTTGGGGGGACCTTTGAGGACCAGGGGCTTCCTCGGGGTTGGGGTAGGGTGATCGGAACCCTTTGGGGTTGGGGATAGAGGACCTCACGACACTGTTCAAATGGAACTTGTGTATTATAAAGACCACAGAGTTTCACCCTCAAATCCTCTTCTAAAATCTCTTCAAAAATCATCTTTTAAAATGTCTCTAACTGTTTCGCCGAAATAATTCCCTAAAATAATAATTTGTTCTGAAAAGATATAATAAAGCCTTAAAAAGTATTAAAATGGTGGCTCAGGAGCCTTTGGGGCGCCGGGGCCCTTTAGGGGGGGGGCGGGGGAGGGGGTCCTTCTGTGTCTCAATGCACAAAAAATATTAAAAAATGGTGGAGGGAAGGGGAGGGGAGGGGGAGGAGGGGAGGGGGAGGGGGAGGAGGGGAGGGGGAGGGGAAGGTGAGGAGGGGAGAGGAGAGGGAGGGAGAGGGAGGGGGGCCCTTTGGGGCCAAGGGGGGGGGGAGGGGGCCTTTGGGGCCTGGGGGGTCCTTTGGGGGCCCGGTGGACCTTTGAGGACCGGTGGCTTCCTTCGGGGTTGGGGTGGGGTATGAGGACTCTTTGGGGTCGGGGTAGAGGACCTCACAACACTGTTCAAATGGAACTTGTGTATTATAACGACCACAGAGTTTCACCCTCAAATCCTCTTCTAAAATCTCTTCACAAATCATCTTTTAAAATGTCTCTAACTGTTTCGCCGAAATAATTCCCTAAAACGGTTTCGCCCAAATAACCCCTAAACGTAATTTCAGCGTGTTCCTTTTGTTTTTGGCATCTCTGCGCTGTCACATTTCAAATTACTATGAAACCTGATTCCCGCGCTAAATCTATTCATCGCTAAGATGTTTCTTTGAGAATTGTTTCCATGGCGTTTGGTTATTAATACCTTTTGGAGTTAGACCAGTAGAACTGTTTCCGAGGCAAAGACATTAATGACTGGGATCTATTCCTGGAGAATTGTTTCTAGGCGAAAATTTTTAAGGTCAGACAGATGATGTCATTGGTTGATTGATCTGTCAAGAAAGGGGAAGTCCAAAACAACAACAACAACAAATACTATTTCTGGATCATAACATTCTTCCCTAGCGGGCACTTGGCCAAAAACAACAACAACAAATACTCTTTCCTAGATCATAACATTCGCCTCGAGCGTGCCAAAACACACCTGGAGAAAGAGACCTTGGAGAAAGAGGTCATTGACACTGTCCCATTAAACTATGTAGAAAAGTTGTAGGTGGCAGCAGGGGTGCGTGACACGACCTCCTGAGGCATCTCTACTCCCCCCTGAACAAAAATCCTGGATACAGCCCTGATACATGGTATTGCATCATCTCAAGGATATTGTCATGGGTGTTTGAGCTCATTGTTGGCAATATATGAGGGTTGCGGCATGTAAAGAGCGAACTCTTGCCTAGTAAAGAGCGAACTCTAGCCAACAGTAACTGCAAAATTAAAATGCATTTTGAAAAAAAACATAAAGTGAGGAAACCGTTTTTGAAGCTGATTCAGGAATAAAAAAGATTATTTCGATTAATCGTAATTGTTAAAGTTTTATTTGCGAAAATAAGTTATGGTAGTTTTGAAAAATAGCCTGAAACCTCCATAAAAATGATATCAGATCAAAATGAGATCCGAGCCATTAGAATCTCCATAGCAAAAAACTCCATTAAGAAGAATTGCAGTCCCTATCTTAAGCGCCAATGAAAGTCAAATTTTTGCATGGGAAACAGTGACTCGTCCCCTTTTTTGTATTCTTCGTGCTCTTTTTTCTTTCACAACTAAAGGAGGACTGAAACCTCATAGAGAAATGTTTAAAGAATCATTTATTACTAAGAGTTAATATGAAGCACCGGTTAATGTATGTTTAACCAATAATATAGTATGTCTCAAGAAATGCTACACGTTATAAGTAGAAAAATATAACTGTACAACGGAAAAAATGCACTGATTTTTGGTTCCTAATAAAACTTATATGTCCTCTACGGGAACATGGATTCCTATTTGAGAACCTTTGCTTAGCCTTTGCTTAAACAGGTGATTATTGCGGTAATTTGGCTGATGGGGGTTCGAAAACATAGCTGAATTGCCAATATGGTTGTTTTATTGGAATATTTTCGACGCACAAAAAAAAAAAAAAAAAAAAAAAAAAAAAAAAAAAAAAAAAAAAAAAAAAAAAAAAAATGAAAAAAAGCGTAAACTATTGAGTAATCAGAAAAGAATTTATGAAGCTGTGGAGTTTTTGACTTCCCAATGGATATAAGTGAACAATGGAAGGAAATGAATTAGTATATATATATATATATATATATACATATATATATATATATATATATATATATATATATATATATATTATGTTTAAGAGGTAATTACTTGGCAAAAAAAAAAAAAAAAAAAAAAAAAAAAAAAAAAAAAAAAAAAAAAAAAAAAAAAAAAAAAAAAAAAAAAAAAAAAAAAAAAAACTGTCGTCCTAATCCAGCAATTGAGACAAATGTGCACTTGAACGAGGCTCTCACCTTACACATCCATCCAACTACCTAGGACCAAACAGTATACCCAAACCATCAACCAAATAGAAAGTCCAAATCCATGCAAAGTTGTCATCAATAAATGTAAGTCGTTGTAAAATTACCCGCAAAAGCACCTTAAATCTAGCAAAATATTTCCAAGTAAAACCTTCCATTTAGGGCTCATCAGAAGAATACCACCGGCCTTAACGGGTTTCGAGGCTTTACATTCTTTACCCAGCACGGTGGCGCCTCTACCATAAGATCTATATGGTAACCCTATGTCAGGTCAAACCTGTGAAATACATGCATACTAGTCAAGCTATTAAAAATTACATACAAAAAGTTTTCAATGTTTCCATAATCAAATCCCAGAGGTCACTGAATGAGACCATTCTGGAACAAATGAATACATGTCCAGATGTATCTTTTATTGGTATCTGGAACCAATTACCAATTTAAAGATCCTCAAGCTTGTTTGAAACCCCTAGAAACTCAAACTGCGAGAAATTATATTAAAATATCCTTCAGTATTTCTTTATAATTTTTTGTATATTTACTTAAGAGTTCATGATACATGAAACTAAATTTTTTGAATTGCCAACTAATTTTTTTGGCAGAAAAACCTCTTAAGATCAGTTTTTCGCTCAGCTTTTTACATCTATTTTTAAAATCTGTGTAATTACTGCATATTTTTGCATACCTAAATAATTGGGAATAATAAGCCGAATAAGTAATATTTGAATGTATATTACTTTCAAGATATGGAAAATTAATTACTTCAAAATTAAAATCATCCGTTTTATTATATAATTTAAAAACTAATTTATTATTATTTGAAATATTAATATTTAAATCTAAGAAATGGTCGGAGTGTCCCATCCCATAGCTAGGCTCAAGAACTAACTCTTGTGGATAAATATTTTTTGAAATCTCAATATATATATATATATATATATATATATATATATATATATATATATATATATATATATATATATATATATATATATATATATATATATATATATATATAAATATATATAATATATATATATATATATATATATATATATATATATATATATATATATATATATATATATATATATATATATATATATATATATATATATATAATATATATATATAATATATATATATATATATATATATATATATATATATATATATATATATATATATATATATATATATATATATATATATTATATATATATATATATATATATATATATATATATATATATATATATATATATATATATATATATATATATATTATACGTATGTATATATATTTTCATTTACATTTGTATATTTCATTTGTATATATCATTTATGGTAGTCTCTATTTGTTTTAGGTTCGAATTACCCGTTCATTGTTAGCTTTGTCATTTTTAGGTTAATCTTCTGAAGAAATATTTTACGAACTTTTCAGCAGTTCTGATTAAAATCAGTTCAAATTTCCGACAGAGGCGTGGATGAATCTGACTTAAAGGGGCATTGAAGTGGTGGTGGATTGAACTAAGGGAGGTTCCGGCTCCATAAAAGAGTACTAGCGCTCTCATAAAAGGTCCGAAAAGCAATGATTTGAGACGTAAAAGAGAGGGGAAAACGGAGATCATTTATATTCTTCTTTAACAAAAAAAAAGAAAAAAAAATGATATATGACGAATAATATTGTACTGCAAAATAAGAAAATCCGCGAACTAACCTTCAAAAGTTAACTTTCTTAATCTTGTAAAACTGAAGAAAAAAAGTAAGAATTTCTAACTCTGTAGAACAAAATATAAAAAAGATATAAAAGAGCTAAACAAGGATATTTTAACATTTTCTAGTCCATAAATACACTCAAAAGCAGAAAAATTATAGAAATTACGTGATAATAAGGGACTAGTTAAAAGCAATAATAAATGATTGTCTATAAAAGAAAAAAAGCTGGGTAAATAACACAAATTTGAACTAATGTAGAAATATTTTTCTGAGTACTTAATATATAGAAATTCAATCATATAAGGCGAAGTCTTGACAAAAGTGCTTAGAGTACACAGCTGAACAAAGATTTACCTCTCCAATGTCCTTTGAGTATCTTTTTAAGTGCCAAAGCATCCACATCCGTAGGGTATCGAGGCTGGTACTTGGATACAATCTGACGACACGTAGACTGAAAGAAAAATAAAAATCTACCTTTTCTTCTTTTTTTATCAAGCTCTTTTGAATTAATTAACAAAACGTACAGCTGAGAAAGCTGTAAATTTGAGTTACCAAATGTACATTAATTTGGAAGTTATCTATTTTGTATGGTATAAAATTGTTCCAAATCGACAATGCCAAACCTAAATCCCTCACATTCCAAAAACAAATTTTCTCTTTCCTAGGTATGCTGGTTTTTGATATTTTGGTATCAGTTTTTTATGTTTTTTCGTCATTGACTCAATTTGGCCGGAACTAAGCATAATTATCGTTTACATAAAAGGCTTACTGTTGATCGAAGTACGTGGAATTTACGGTTCCTAAATTGAGGGAGTATTCCAGAAGCTTCTAGGAAGTTTCTTCCTTGCTTCCTTAAAGTAAGGAAGCTTCTAAATCCTGCTTGGGTTGGAAGGTATTAATAATATAAGGCCCGTTCCTTTGCACTAAGATCTCACATCTTTCTGCAAAGATTTCCGTTCTTTTAACTCATCTTTGTTCTAAGATCTTACAGATCACTGATGTTAGCAAGAAGTGTGAAAGACGCCATCTTTCTGCTATATAGAACAATGATGAGAGAACTTTGATGATATACTTATCATTGTTCTTAGACCGCTGATCAGAGCAGAATGATGAAAAACGTTTGCAAAAGAACGCTATAAGATGTAAGATCTTAGTGCTAAGATTCCACTTTTAAGCGTTCTTTGTCAAAAGATGTATGATCTTAGCATAAAGATGAGTAAAAAAACGGCCCTATAATAAAATCCTAGTTGCACAGTTTATGACCAAAAGTCTAAAGAAACAGTCGTAGTGGTATATGTCCTTGCAGAAACAACTGACGTAGACATAACGATTGGTATGAGTTTTACACATTGTAGTTAAGTGTAGTTACAGGAACCACTGGACAGGTGTCCTAGTAGGGATACATAACTTTTAGAAGAGGATTTTTATAGCCAGGTTGGTACAAATTGGGATATATGGCATCCTAGCTTAAGTAAATTTAGTGTTGGGAAGCAGAATAACAGAGGCAATAGGCTGTCAAATTTTAAAGGTAAAATAATTAAGCTAATGTATAGCCGGTACAGGATTTGGTCACAAAGTGACCTGTAAATTAACATAACGAGACTATTGTTATGTCTGAGAATTGTATTGTTGTGGTTAATGTAGGAAGTAAGATTAGTAGCTGGGTTGATGTGGAATCAAGAGTTAAGAAGGGTTGTGTCCTTTCCCCGTTTATGTGAATCATATTGATGGACTTTACCATGTGGAACACGGCAAAAGCTATTAGAGAACAAGAAATCGTAAAACGTTTGAATCGTAAAACTTTGCTGGACTTATAATATACATTTGAATGAGCGTCTCAGATGAAAATGTCAGCGAAATGTATGAATTTTTGGAGGTTTTGAGAGTTTATGCTGGCAAAAATCGGCTAAAAAATAATGCCAAGAGGAACAAGGCACTTAGACTAGGTACTACTGTGAGTGTGGAATTTTTGTGAAGGCGGGTGGCCAGAGACCTATTTACCAGTTTCTGGACGTTCCAAGGAATACTGTTGAAATTGACAATTCTGGGATGTAAAAAAGGATTTGACTTCAACTTGATAATATATTTTTACGACAATTTTTTAGTGAATTTTGATGCAGCCCTCCTGTGATAGAAATATGGGCTTGCATAAACACTAGTATAATGCACTCAGTTGTTGAAGGTGTTTGACGTTAGGCAAAGTAACCGGAAAATAGATCAAGTGGATAGATTTACATGGTGAATATAGCGACGATGTAAAAAGTATAACAGCCATGATCCAGAGTGTTTCTGCACAGTAGAAAATAGTTTGGAAGAATAGGAAAATGAGTCTGTCAACTACAATTAGAATAATTAAAGCTATGGTAATGACAAGGGTCAAGTATAGCTCTGAAACACGGTGCTCCGGAAAACTGAGTTGTGAACAGTGGTGTCAATAAACGGGAAGATGGGAGAAAAAAAAACTCACATTGTTCGCAAAGGAAAGTTGGAGACTGAGCATAAGTGCCAGTGACCAAAGATTAATGTAGATTGACTGTACATGGTGTAGAGTTTTCTGTTCAAGTGTATGCAGGTAGGTTAAGCGTAAGCAGGTAGCGTAAGCAGGTAAGCATAAACAGGTAAGCATCAAACAGTTAAGCATCTATTGTGACCCAAGCACCTACAAAATAAATAAATAAATAATCGAATAAGTAAGAAACAATGTATGGAATGCACTTCAAATAGAGAACTCTACATCTTCCTTCTTTTGGACTTGCTGGCTCTTCAAGTCATCAAAGGAGATCATCGCAGCTATAGATTTAATCTAGACGGCGTCTTCAAAATCCTCCCGGATCTTGTCGTCTTCACATTTGGCTGCGCTGCAAACGACGTTGTTCCAGCTTTGGAACCAGAAGGTGAGTTCTGCGATTCCTGAACACTTGGTTGTTGATTTGCTCTTGGCGTCTCGAAAGATTCTTCGCGAGGGCTAAGCTTTCGACTGGCGTCGCTCGATGGACTCGATTTCGTGGGAGATAAATATGATGATTCGGGTACTATGGGTACCTCCATGCTCGTTAATGTTGTTCCGTTGTTCTGCAGGTATGTGCAACCATTAGTACTGTATCTGGGGCGTATAAACTTCCTGTTGCGTCGGTATACTGTTCCGTCTTCTGTCTCAACAGTGAGTGAACGGTCACTTGACTCGTCGTATCTGCGGTTACGTGGGCCTTGATCCATCTTTCTTTTGCTTGTCCAGTTTTATTGAGCCATACTGGCTGGCCTGGTGCAAACGGTTTGATCGGATGTGTATGTCTGTCATAGGCCTCCTTCTTAGCTTCTTGTTGCTTTTTTCTGGCCTCCTTGTACTCCTGATTGGGTACAGCGTTTGGCACGAAGTTGTGTTCTATTGACGGCATTACCGATCTTAGCTGGCGGCTCATCAGGAGCTGTGCTGGAGAAGCTAAATTTGTCTACGGGAGTGTTGCGGTATTCAAGGAGGGCGAGATATGGGTCTGATTTGTCAGCCAGTGCTTTTTGACATTAGCTTTTGACTGTCTGGACCGCTTTTTCGCTGAGGCCGTTGCTTTGAGGATATCTAGGGCTGGACGTGCGGTGCGTGATTCTCCATCGTTCCGCGAAGTTTCTGAATTCATCTGCTGCAAATTGGGGGCCGTTGTCGGAGGTAAGTATTCGTGGGATCCCGTGTCTTGCAAATTGGCTCTTTAGCTTGGTTATAACGCTTCCCGAGCTGGTACTGTCTAGTTTGTCCACCTCGATGTATCGACTGTAATAGTCGGTAGTTACCAAATAATCCTTCCTTCCCAAAACAGTAAGTCAGTACCTACATGTTCCCATGGGTACTCAGGAATTTCTGAGTTCAGGAGAGGTTCTTGTTGCTGGCAAGAACTGAACCGTTGGCATATTTCACAACCAGAAATGTACTTGGTGATATCAGCAGTGATGTTTGGCCAGAAAACGCACGTGCGTGCACGTTGTTTTGTTTTAACAACGCCTAGATGGGCTGTATGTAGACGGTTCATGATTTCTTGGCGCATACGTCTCGGTATTATGATTCGGTCGCCCTTTAACAGGATACCTTGGTGCGTTGCCAGTTCATTCCTGTAGTTCCAATATCTTGTATTTCATTTGGGCACTGTTTTCTGTGCTCTGGCCATCCTTTTCTGATCGTATCGGCTATAATCTGCATTTCCGAGTCGTCTTTGGTACAATTGGCTATGATTTGCACCATTTCATCTTTGATTGGA
>CM051265.1:45570908-45875908 GCA_027921565.1 Artemia sinica
AACTTGACGAGAATACATTGAGGTGCTGAGCCCTCAAGTTGTTCGCGAATATAAAAAGTACATGGGGGGTGTGAAACTGTGAGATAGAATAATCAGCTACTATTGCTTCAGTAGCCGTACAAGAAAATGGACAGTCCGCGTCCTACATCATTTTATCGATCTTGCACTGTCAAACGCTTGGTTCCTGTTTAGGAAATATACAGTAACAGCGAAGTACAATTGCGAACAGTTACTGCACTTCAGATTTCATGTTGGAGAATACTTGGCTTTCGAAGCAGATCGTGTAACGTCGAATAGCTTCGTGGAGCCGGACTACGAGAATTACCTTAAAGATGAGGAGGATGACGGTGGATCCAGCAAGAGGAGACGGCGATGTTCACTCCCAGAACCCCATGAAAGAAAAATTGGAGCTAAGCATTTGCTAAGATTTGATGCTACTCTGAAAAATTCGGCAAGGTGTCGCTTATCCGGGTGCGAGAAAAAAAGTCACCTCTAAGCAGTGCCAGTTATTCTTGAGCTTTCACGTTGGAAAAGACGTACGCGAGCGTTTTACTGTGTTCCACAAGTCAAAAGAAGATAATAGCCGAACATTTTTACTTTTTTCTAGTATTTTGTAACCAACGATTTTCAAGTAAAATCATGTAACTGGAACCGATTGTCCAACCGGTTGGACACCCCTTCCCCCATTGAACCCAAATTTTTTTATTGGTATCAACTTAATCTACGATTTTTTCGTCGGGAAATTTCTAATTTCATGAAGATTGAACATCGGTAAGTACTTCATGACTCAGGAGGTTATTCTTAGAGGTTATTACAATAGTAGTGGTTGATGTTATTTTAACCAAAAAGTATAATTTTGTCAGTCAATGAATGACTGCCTTTTGCGTAGGTCCCAATTCAAGTTTGCAGATCTCGTACTTGCCAAAAGACTACGCCTTTTTTTTTCTTTCATGTTTCTCAAAACTATTTTTAAGCATAGAATATTTAGCCTAGTTTTTTCCCCGATAAACAAATAAAAGGGTTGATCTCTAAGAAACAATGAAAGTGGCACGCCAGCATTTTCGCCACATTTTTTTGAAGCCAGTTAAATTTGGTATCTATGCTCTCAAAAACTTGGTCTACTCATGTCTACTTTACGATGAAGCACCGTTTTTGAATACTTTAGAAAGATGATAAAGTAAATTTACCGTGAATATGTTTGGCTCCAAAACCAAAAAAAAGAAGAAAAATCACGTCTGGTTGTCAATATTGAGCTAGTTATTACATGAGGGGAAGCTAGTGTTCTGAGGTATATGCTTAGTTATCCTTGTGCGCATCTATGGCTGCTTTAAAGGTAGATCTTCTTCATAGTCTGAGAAAGGCAAGCTTTTTACACAGCATATGGACTTGTGCTAAGAATCTGGTACTTCCAATCCGCAAAGCATCTAGGATCCTTGACACTTGATTTGACCATATCAAGTAATTGGTAAATACCTCTTGTACAAAAAGTACCCATAGGGTTTACCATCCACAATATCCATGAAGAAACATACTACTCATACCTCATTACGAGTATTATCTCTGGCACCTTATTGAACCTCTCTGGTCTAACTCTTACTAATAAAAGATAAAAGGTGTAAACATACAATTAGTAGTTCTGTAAAGGTAATACAAGTCTTTTAAAAGTAGGTTGCTGGAGCCATTGTTTTAACAATTGATTAACATGTGTGAACTGAAGTGTCCATTGGGGAAAACGCTATAAAATTTCAGAACAAAGATGCAATCTATTTACTTTCTTCTCCTACCCAAGCAAAATACTTATGTAGTAGCTGCTTATATTGAATTGTCGTCCTCATCATCATACTCCCCCCCACTGTCTAATTCGACAGGAAACATTTTCGCCATTGTCAGTATCTCACTAACTCTGATGAGAACCCTGGTTAGACAAGAAATGGAAACACCGTTTCTGGATAGAAAAAAAACGTCTAAAACAGAGACTGTTCGCAGTTTTAAAGATATTCATCGAAATTAGGGAATAAAAAAACTTATTAAGGAAGAGGAGCTGAGCGTAAATACTAACTTCTGAAATCATTGCAAAAATTATTTATGAAATAAATTTTCACTCATGAAAATTATGAAACAACTGTTAAGTTGTCCATAACACCAAGTTAGGAAAGAAAACACGTAACTGAAGCCAGAGTCACCATAAGAGAGCATACCCTGCTTTGTCTCATGGCTGGTGGACTGAGTGAAAATTTTAAGGATTTTCTTTTTTGGGATAGGAGGGAGAGAATGAGGGGCATATAATTCGGTATTTGGAAGAAGAGGCAAAATATCACATCACAGGAAATTCGTTGCTCATTGTGGCGTCGGCGACATGTTTGGCACTAAGAGATTCTGTCTGTAGCTAATGGGTCGAAGTTCGACAGCTTATCATAATCCCAGAGACTGTCATGAATCCTGGGCCCACCAAGCGGCTCCAAGTCAGATTTAGAGGAGATGGCCAAATTGTTCTTTGGCTACTGGCTCGCTTCCTCCACGGCGTCAGTATTACTCATTGAGGGCGCTCAATTTTAATGATGATCCTATCTACTATAAAGATAAAAAGGGCCGGGGAAAAGGCGTATCCTTATCTTACTCCAAGCTCAATATCGAAAAGTAAGGATAGGTTCCTGTCGGCTCTAACGTCAGCTTTGGTGCCCGCAATAGCACACCCGAGATTAGGCTGACTGACTTGTCAGGTGGTCTGTCCTCCTTCATAAGGTCTTACATCACCTAGTGGAACCAGTAATGAGGTCATTGAGCACATAGAACATCTCTTGCTGGCGTTTTAACCTGTCTTAAGCTAATATCTGGTCAGAGAAACCAATCCCCAAACTGGAGCTCCCCTGATTAGATGTGGATGTACTGTCAAAGGCGCCACGAAATCTGTTGAGTAATATAATGGCGAAGACTGGTGCTGCTACATAAATTACGGAAGAATCTCCTATAGTTTATGCATGCTGTCTTATCTCCTTTTTTTAAAATACAGAGAAGATAGGATATCCCCTTCAGTCCAGTGATACATAATCCCTCTTCCGAAGGTCACATATAATACTCTGGAGCTCCTAAATGGCTGAGACAGAAAGAGTTTTTAAGATTTCAAGCGGTATTGAGTCTTCATCTGGTGACTTATTGTTTACCAGGAGCCATATGACCCCACTAATCTCATCAATTGTGTGGATTCACATTCATTCCCTCATAGGGGGGGGGGGGTAGGGCGGTTAGATGATGAAGAGTAGGCTTAATGAGAATCAGGATCATAGACTGTGGGGGGGGGGCGTGCAAGTGGTTAGTAGAGATTTAAAATGTAAATCTCTGATACACTCGTACCCTCGTACATAATCATCCCCCCCCAACGATCCACGATCCTTATTCCAACTCCTTATTCCAACTCTCTCCAAGACTATCGGTGATGATTTCCTCGTGAAAGTCCTTCTGTGCGGGGCACTGTGCCTGCTATTTTTTCAGTGGTTTCACCAAGTAGTTGGTATGTCTTTCGAGCACCATTTCTCACCGCAGCCTTATCCATTTCTGTTTATACGCCATCTCAGAAATATTGCTTAACTATTTTCGCTGACAGGTGACACGATTTGTGTAGCACCGTATAAGATGGTGATTTTTAATCCATCATGGATCGTGTGTTGTTGCTGAGATACATGGTTTCTGGAGAGAACTTTTTTTGAGCTTGCGATTTGAGATAGCCTGAACCTCTTTAATCAAGAATCAACCGTTTTCCTAAGGCGGGGTCAACGCCACTATCAATGTTATTTGGTGTATGGTATGTAACATCGCTGCCATAAACTTACTCAAAGAACCAGTTTCCGAAGGTAAAATTTTCAGCAGTAAAAAGCAAGTGACAATTTTCATTTCATATCGTAATTACATAGACGAGTCATACAAAAGTCATCCTTGAGGGCTGTTAAATGATTGAGAATACAACAGACAACGTAATTCCACATCTTTTTTCTTACACAGAAGAAGTCGCAATAAAACCTATTTGCTCAAGGTGGAGAGCTATTTGTCTTAAAATGTCTTTTTCCACGTTTTAATTCTTCGTGAATAAACGACCGCCGGAGAGTGATTATTACTCCACTTGAACCACGACAAGATGTAAAAATAGATTGTTTGGCCCTGTAAAAAAAATCCGATAAATTCTAACAAACATATTTTAAATTCTAACAAACAGACAAACTTGCTGCTTAGCCAGTAAAAACACTTTAACCAAATTTCACATTCTAGTAAACTTTCCGCAGCTCAAAGTTTGTTTGTGTTCATCCTTTTTCTTATTTATGCTGAGAAATCCTACTTTTCAGTACAAAAAAAAAAAAAAAAAAAAAAAAAAAAAAAAAAAAAAAAAAAAAAAAAAAAATTGAGCTTCCTCAGCTCAAAAATTGTTTTTGTTCATTCTTTTTCTTATTTATGCTGTCCTGAGAAATCCTATTTTTCAGTATAAAAAAAAAAAAAAAAATCAGGATCTTAAAAGTTCCTTGATGTAGAAAAATTAGAATGTTTTGTACAAGAAATACATATATCAAAAGAGTAACTGAATCTTAAAAGTGTAGGTCCGAACATACCCACCCCCATCCAACGCCGTACCCAAAGTAAAGTTACGCCTCTGAAAAATAGCATTAATAAAGAGAGGGATGAGCTTAATCGTCATTTACGCAAATTTTATATACTTGTTTTTATAATGCTTTTGGTCAAATTTATATAAAATCTGCAGTACAATAAATCTATTTATAAAAAAAAAGTTAAGTTTAGCAGCAGAATGAAAACAAAAGAAAAGAGACAAGTATTTCCAACGCTTACGAGAAAAATAAAGCGATTTTTATAATCAGTCAATCCTTTAAACTGATCATAAAAAAACAGCCCTTTGAAATCTATATTTAACTATTTTCTTACCATTGAACTAATTCTATTAGGCTTATTGCTGTTATTTGTTTCATTCCCCTATTTAGTTGTTGAAAAATATATAAAAATGATAAGAACAAAAATGGCTTTTAGTCGGGTTACCTCTTGATTATGCCTGAAATTATTCACACATACATACACACACACACATACAGATCTGAAATATGTTGAAGAAAACAAGAAAGAAAAAACGAAAAAATGGCTCCTGATACTTATGACAATAATCATAATTAAACTATATAAAAAAAAATATGAATATTCTCTTTTCTACTAGCAATAGCGTCCCTGTAGAATAGTAAAATCATATTAAAGATTCAGCGACATAGAAAGTATGAAAAGCAATGCATAAAACAGTAGAAGGTAATTAAAAAACCCATTATTAACTACACATCATGAAGGTGATTACCCGTACTTTGAACATGCACTTTTTTTAGAGAAGCAAAAAGTTTGAGCTGACTATGACAATCAGTGCCTCCATTATATATATATATATAAGTATATATATATATATATATATATATATATATATATATATATATATATATATATATATAGATATATATATATATATATATATATATATATATATATATATATATATATATCATATATATATATATATATATCTATATCTATATATATATATATATATATATATATATATATATATATATATATATATATATATTATATATATAGCATGCTTCTAAAGAATTACCGTTCGTTACCACAGAGCAGCTTGTACTCATATCCTCTATTTTCGAAGGAAAATACCATTGCGAATGTACTTGTTACCAAACAGTATACTTCTGTATAACGTTACATTCACTATTACATGATACAAATACATTAATGACAATTTAATTGTAGATTGGTTAAACATCTACCCTATGCAAGATACAAAGTGGAAACTATAGAAACAATCATGAAACAATAAGGTAGAGGATATACGAATAAAATTTCAAAGGGTATAAGAAAGAAAGTTCCGAAAACTCATCCTTGAGCGATGGAATTCGTTTGAACCGGGAAGAACCATTTTGCAGTTCTAAACAATAAGTAGTACAATTCACCGTCTGACCTTCACATGAGTTAGATCACGGATGTACAGTTGCAAAAAGACATTAAAATAACACATAGAACCTTCATTTTTAGAGCCATACACCCAGACTGCCAAACAAACAAAACAACTGTTTGATTCACGAAGGTTAAAGTTCAGTAAACGCCGTCGAAGTCTAGCGCGGCCTGGATTTTTAAGGTACAACTCAAGAAAACGCAAAGACCGTTATTCCTGTGGAAGCGGGTATTGCGCTACAAACTTTTTGACTGGCAATTCATGAAGCTGAAATGCCGCACTGATGGACCAGTATAACCCAATGATACAATATACTCTGTGCAGGTCCAAACAGCATATTCAATTATCACCGTATACGTAAAATATTCTTTTTTTTTTACTACAGAGAGTGACGTGTGCCTAGATACAATGTGAATAAGTTCTCAAAAATTCCTGGCAGAATACAAGTAAATTTCTTTTTGACTGAGGAACCACCTTGGTGCATTATACTAAGCCAGCAGGGCTCCAGGATTCCTATCTCAAACACCCCAATAATTGCACAGTATCTTTTGCTCATATTTAAAAATTGAATATAGCTAATTAATTCTTGCAAGGAATTGTATGATGTGCAATTGCAACTTGATGCAACCCTACTAGAAACGGAAAAAAGGTATGAGCCCTGGTCTTTGCAGTTGAGGATTATAAATCTTAAGAAGTAAAGGTAGGTAGCAAATTTCGTTGTGAGGACATTTAAAGAGACATAACCCCAGAAATAATATATGCTGGTTGTTGGCAAAAATAGGGTTTATGGTTCTAGTTTCGAAAACCTTATTCCTTTTTTTTTATAGCGTTGGTCAGTTTTTATGGGTATGGTTTATAGAATCTCAGAGTGACAGCATATTGAATGCCTCCTTTTAGCTTTACTTGTCGAGATTCGAAAATCCGTGCAGTCCATAAATCAAGGGAGTCCGCCTTTCCAGACAACCCCTTGACATACTATAATATTTTGACCACTAGCTTCATAAGAGTGGCTTATATTCTATGAAAGGATATGATATTCAATTCAAAGAAACTGATTTTTTAAACCTCTGCCGACATCCACCATTGAAAGAATTTAAAAAAAGCAGCTTAATTAAACGGAAGTAAAGAAATTTGGATCTAGGAAGATACTCCAGCTTTAGATCCTCTTTCTCTCAGAGATAGGAAAAACAAATAGGGTATCTAGAATTTTAGATAAAATTATGATTGAGGGACACAAAGTTTGATAAGAGGCACAAAGAAGTCCTGTGGTTAGCTTCCGTCAGCTGCACAGGATTCTGAAGCAATTACTGTTCTGGCTCCAGAGCCTCCTAAGGATTACTGTCACCTATGCTGAGGATACGATCGTAAAGAATTCTTTCTTTTATAAGGCAATGTCGTATAATAAGCCGCTCCAACTTGCAGAGGCCAATTACTTGTCCATGTGGCATGTTTCTGCAAGGATTATTCACCAGAAATAGCAGCACACCGTCACACAAGCAATGGTACACCAAACCTTTTGATACAACTTGCAGTCCATCAATGACGTTAATTATCTTAACCAATATCTGAAATAGAACTGACTGAAGAATCTGAACCCGAACTGACCAACTATGAAAAAGCAAACAGTAAAGACAGAGCAAAGAAAGTAACGACAAAGTAAAAACATGGGAATTCCAGGTCATCATAGTAAAAAAAAAAAAACAACGTTAATGCAAGCTATACCATATCAGCCCATGTATCGGGTCAAGGCGAATCAGAGGCAACGCTATAGCATTGCCTCTATTAAAGGCCATACGGCTCCAATGTTTTATTATTTATTACTTATTTACTTTTTTTCCCAGAGGCACTTCATATGGAAGGGGTCGTCGTATAAACTTCAAAGGGGGCTCATTAGACTGGAAATCGAGATTTCTAGGGCCCTTTTTAAGGGTCAAAAGTGATTGGAAGGCAACTAAAACCCCTTCCACGCCCAACATTTCCCCAAACACATCCAATCAAAATTTTTGAGATAGCCATTTTGTTCTCGTAGTTGATTTTCCGATAGAAATTATGTTTTTAAGGAGGACACTCCCCCACAGCCCTCAGGGTAAGGGTTATAAGTTATGCCCTGGGTGTATATAAGCTTTTTATAGAAAGCTTAGTCGTAGAAACTTCAAAAAGGGCTCATTCGATTGCAAATTCAAAGTGTTAGTGCCCTTTATAATAGTCTAAAGTGATTGGAGGGTAACTAACCCCCCTTTCACGCCCACATTTTCCCCAAGCACATCCAATCAAAATTTTTAGATAGCCATTTTGTTCAACGTAGTTGAAAATTCTGGAAATTAGGTCTTTGAGGATGACAGCCCCCCCCCCAGCCCTCAGGGCAAGGGTTGTAAGTAATGCCCTGGGGGCATATAAGGTTGTTAATAGAAAGCGTTGTCGTAGAAACTTCAAAAAGTGCTCTTTCGATTGGAAAATTAAATGGCTAGTGCCCTTTTTAATAGTCGAAAGTGATTGGAAGGCAACAAACACCCCTTCTACGCCCACCATTTCACCAAACACATCCAATCAAAATTTTAAGATAGCCGTTTTGTTCAACGTAGTTGAAAGTTCTGGAAATTATATCTTAGAGCAAGACACTCCCCCCACAGTCTTTAGGGAAAGGGTTATAAGTTATGCCATGGGGGCATATATGGTTTTATCGATAGTTCTAGTGCCCTTTTTAAGATTCAAAAGTGATCGGAGGGCAACTAGCCCCCCCCCCCCCCCCCCAAAGCCATTTTTCCCCAAATACATCTGATAAAAAATTTAAGGTAGCCATTCTATTCAAAATAGTTCAAAGATTATATAACAAACACTCATTTGCGTAAGGCCATGTAGTCAAAAATAGTTCAAAGGTCAGATAAGAAAAACTCCTGTGTCGACGCAACCCCCCCCCCCCCCCAAGGCCCGGGGCAGGCGTTGTAAGTATTGCTCTGGGGGGATATATGGTTCTTAAGGAAGGTATGCTCGTATAAACTTCGGAGAGGGCTCATTTAATTGGAAATTGAAAATTCTAGTTCACTTTTAAAGAGTCAAAAGAGATCGGAGGGCAACTAGCCCTCACTCTCCATGGCTTATTTTCCTCAAACCCATCCGATAAGAACTTTGGCAGCCATTTTTTCAAAATGGTTCAAAGATCATATAACGAAAACTCCTGGGTCAACACAATCCTTCAGGGCCCGGGGTAGGCGTTGCAAGTTATGCCTGGGGGGCATATATAGCTGTTATGGAAGGGATGCTCGTATAAACTTCAGAGAGGGCTCATTTGATTGGAAATTGGAATCTTATGGAAGGGATACTCGTATAAACTTCGGAGAGGGCTCCTATGATTAGAAATTGAAAGTTCTCGTTCACTTTTTAAGAGTCAAAAGAGATCGGAGGGCAACTAGCCTTCACTCTCCATGGCTTATTTTCCTCAAACCCATCCGATAAGAACTTTGGCAGCCATTTTTTCAAAATGGTTCAATGATCATATAACGAAAACTCCTGGGTCAACACAATCCTTCAGGGCCCGGGGTAGGCGTTGCAAGTTATGCCTGGGGGGCATATATAGCTGTTATGGAAGGCATGCTCGTATAAACTTCAGAGAAGGCTCATTTGATTGGAAATTGAAAGTTCTAGTTCAGTTTTTAAGTGTCAAAAGAGATCAGAGGGCAACTATCCCCTGACGCCCCTTTTCCCTCAAATACATTCGATAAAAATTTTGAGATAGACATTTTGTTAAAAATAGTTCAAAGGTCAGATAAAAAAACTCTATTGTCGACACAACCGCCCAGTGCCCAGGGGCAGGCGTTGCAAGTTATGCCCTATGCCCTGGGGGCATATATGGTTATTATGGAAGGGATGCTCGTCAGAGAAGGGCTCGTCAGCCCTTCATAGAGGGCTGATTTGAATGGAAATTGAAAGCTCTAGTTCAACTTTTAAGATTCAAAAGAGTTGAAGGGCCCCTAGCCCCCCCCACGCCCGTTTTTCCCAAACCCATCCGATACAAATTTTGAGATAACCATTTTTTTAAAATAGTTCAACGTTCAGATAACAAAAACTCCGGTGTTGACACAACCCCTCAGGGCCTGGGGGGCAGGCATTGTAAGCTATGTCCTGGGGTCGTATATGGTTCTTATGAAAGGGATACTCGTATAAACTTCAGAGAGGGCCTATTTGGATGACAATTAAAAGTTCTAGTTCATTTTCTCACAGTGAAGAACTATATGAGGGCAACTAGCCCCTCCCGCCCTCCACGCCTTTGGGTTTATCGGATGGATAAACCAATCCGATAAAAATTTGAGGTGACCATTTTGTTAAAAATAGTTCAAACATAAGATATGAAAACTCAGGGGTCAACGCAACCCCCAGGGGCCAGGGACAGGCGTCGTAAGTTATACTCTGGGGGTATAAATGGTTCTTATAGAAAGGATACTCGTATAAACGTCAGAGAGGGCTCATTTGATTGAAAATAGAAAGTTCTAGTTCACTTTTAAAGAGTCGAAAGAGATCGAAGGGCAATTAGCCCCCAATGCCCTTTAATCCACAAACCCATCCGATAAAAATTTTGAGATAGCCATTTTGTTAAAAATAGTTCAAACATTAGATAACAACAACTCCGAGGTTGAAACAAACCCATTTTTTCACTTTGATATTGTTACTTTGATACCAGTTTTAATACTTTGATGAACATTTGATTTAAAAAAAAAAGTTCGATTTTGAAATAAGGAATTTTTAAAAACTTGAAACTTTTTGCAATCAAAAACGAACAAAAATTAATTTAAAAAAAACTTTCCGAAAAATAAGCTTTTCAAAGAAAACTAAACGCCATTTTAAACTTAAGCTCAGCATATATAAATATCTGTTAAAATTCCAACTCAATACGACCAGAAATTACTATTAAAGAATAAATAAAACCCAAAACAAACGGAAATTAAAGAAACAATCATAGCAAAAAACATACAACAAGTAATAATATAAATGAATAAATAGATCTTAAAGTGCGTAATGCTTACATAGAATATAAAAATCCAGCTTAAAACGAAAAAAAATATTTTGCTATTGAAGTTTAAATGAAACTTACAAAAAACAGAAATTAAATAAACAATCAATGCAAACAAACATGAAACGGATATTAATGTAAATAAATTAATAAATTCTAAGACGAGTGAAACTTAAATTGAATATGCAAATCAAGCTTGAAACGAACAAAAATCCCCACAAACAAGAGTTTGGGTATCGCCTCCTTCTCTCACTGTAAAAGTCTAAAACCTACTGCGTCATTGGCACTTTACTTTGAAACTTTTTGCAATCAAAAACGAACAAAAATTAATTAAAAAAACTTTCCGAAAAATAAGTTTTTTAAAGAAAAGTAAAGGCGATTTTGAACTTAAGCTCAGCAGATATAAATATCTGTTAAAATTCAAACTCAAAACGACCAGAAATTACTATTAAAGAATAAATGAAACCCAAAACGAACAGAAATTAAATAAACAATCATAGCAAAAAACATACAACAAGTAATAATAAAAATTAATAAATAGATCTTAAAGTGAGTAATGCTTACATTGAATCAAACGAAACGAAAAAAAAGCTTAAAACGAAAAAAAATTATTTTGCTATTGAAGTATAAATGAAACGTAAAACGAACAGAAATTAAATAAACAATCAATGCAAACAAACATGCAATAGATATTAATGTAAATGAATTAATAAATTCTAAGACGAGTGAAACTTAAATTGAATATGCAAATCAAGCTTGAAAAGAATAAAAATCCCTACAAACAAGAGTTTGGGTATCCCTCCTTCTCTTACTGTAAAAGTCTAAAACCTACTGCGTCATTGAAAACTATATGCGTCTTGAACAGCCTTGGAAAGTATAAACAACATCAAACTGAATATTTGATATATAATGATATTAATTGTTAAAAGATCCATCAGTTCAAGAATCTGTTTCACTGTAATTTCATTTTCATTTTCAATGCTGTAAGAACTGGAAAAGAAAATATTTGCAATATAATTCGTTTTCAGTGAAGCGCCAATGACGCAGTAGGCTTTTGGTTTTAACAGTTAAGGAAGGGGACAGCATCCAAACTCTTGTTTGTAGTGAAACTATATTCTTCTTGAACAATTTTGTAAAGAACTAATAAATCAAACTGAATATTTGATGTACAATGATATTAATTGCTGAAAGCTCATCAGTTCAAAGTTTTACTAGAATTTTAATTTTAATTTTCAATATTAAGTACAAAAGAAAATATTTGTAATAAAATTGGTTTTCAGTAAAGCGCCAATGTCCCAGTAGGTTTTAGACTTTTACAGTGAGAGAAGGAGGCGATACCCAAACTCTTGCTTGTAGAGATTTTGTTTGTTCCAAGCTTGATTTGCATATTCAATTTAAGTTTCACTCGTTTTAGAATTTATTAATATATATTGCATGTTTGTTTGCATTGATAGTTTTCTGTAATTTCTGTTCGTTTTAAGTTTGATTTATACTTCAATAGCAAAATATTTTTTTCGTTTTAAGCTTGATTTTCATATTCAATGTAAGCATTACTCGCTTTAAGATCTATTTATTCATTCATATTGTTACTTGTAGTATGTTTTTACTATGATTGTTTATTTAATTTCTGTTCGTTTTGGGTTTCATTTATTCTTTAATAGTAATTTCTGTTCGTTTTGAGTTTGAATTTTAACAGGTATTTATATCTGCTGAGCATAAGTTTAAAATGGCCTTTACTTTTCTTTGAAAAACTTATTTTTCGGAAAGTTTTTTTTTTAATTAATAATTGAAAAGGACTTGGTTAGAACACAACATTAAAAATAGCTTCAAATCTGAAGAACCATGTGAAATTTTCTAGAAAATAATCCAGGTTTATGATGCAAATTTTAAATTCGCATCATAAATCGAATTTAAATTCGATTTATTGAACATGGTAATTCTATAGAGAAAAGACTATAAAACTTTGAAACCCTCCAGACACTATTAATTCTACTTTGACTATGCATGTTTTAAACCACCTCTACTATTTTGTAAAGTCTGAAGACACTTCATTTATCTCTATAAACAGAAGTTCTACACAAAGGCCAAACAAAGTCCTAGAAAAAAAAAACACACATTTTCTCAGATGGGGAAAAAAAGTATTGGTATCTAAATACTGATTCAATTCACTATGATGTTTTATACCACGAGTCTATTGTTAAACAAGTAGCTTGGTTACACCAACTCCCATGTGAATGGATTAAACACATTATCTCATAGCTTAAAATGACGGCCCCCTGGGCCCTGAGGGGCTGTGTCAACACCGGAGTTTTCGTTATCTGACCTTCGAACTATTTTAAAAAAATGTTTATCTAAAAAATTGTATCGGATTGGTTTGGGAAAAACGGAAGTGGGGGCTAGGGGTCTTCCGACCTCTTTTGACTCTTAAAAGTTGAACTAGAGCTTTGAATTTCCATTCAAATCAGCCCTCTCTGAAGTTTATAGCTGCAATAGATACCAACAAGAGGATTATTTTCAATGTAATTCTTAAGCCTTTTGTTCAATATAACTTAGTTACTGTCTGGATAAAACTGAACTGATTCAAATTGTATATTCTATTATCAATTTATGAATGGTAACTAAAATAAGCGAATTACGTAGTCATTTTGCTGCTATTTGGATTTGGCAGTAGTAGCTATTGTACATATTGCATTTATTCTTTGGATTTGGATTAATTTAGTTATCCTTTAAACATTTCTGGTTTTTGATTTCTCTTTTCACTCTTATCATTATTGTTGTACTTTAGTTCCTTTCTTGCTATTTCAGTTTCAATTCTTTTTGGTCCTCGTTTGTATTTTATTTACATTTAAACTGTTTTCTTAAAATTGGTTCTTTTGTTTTTATTGTTGTTGTTTTTAACAACAAGGACAAAAAATGACCGTAAAATTTAATGGGATTTGAGAATTATAGGTTTTGGAGGTAATTTACCAACGATCACACAAAATTCCTTAGTAAGCTGTTTTAACCTCTTCTGTTTTCCGTCTTGGGTGCAGTGTGCAGCTGTTAATACATGTTTTGACGTGATCAAGGAACCGCCACACCAGTATTCTCTTCCATTTGGTCCTGTCAAATATATAGCGGTCATCCAAGGCCATTCACCTACTCGGGACACTTCACCGCCAACAATCCGTAGAGTAGCAACTGTTACGTGACCACAGACATCTAAAACATAAAATAAAGGATTCCTTTTCTTATACGGAAGAAAGAATACAAAAAAGTTAGTTTTTGGAAAGAAACAAATATTTATCATCTCTAAACTCTAAAAAGGACAAACATGTTTGTTTGTTTAACAGAAAATGCGTAGCCAATGTGTTCAATGTAAAGATAAATTCAAGAAAAAGTTTTAAAAGATTAATAAGATATGACCACTTGATTCTCCACTCAGTTCACTAAAAAAAAATTGTTGAGGTCTTTTCGGCCTCTTCCTGTAGCCTACCGTTGTTTTCCAAATTGGTCCTAGACTTCCTAAGTCGTAGGAATTTGGCTGTACCTCTCACAGGCCATTGGTACACTGCGTCGTTTGGATAGGAACTCGGGCTTTTCCCCTCGAAGATGGGGTCCTTGCTTTGATTACGACGTCATTAACGTCTAGCAGTAGGAAATTGAGCCCCTAAAAATCGAGGTTAGTCTGTAAAATGAAGTATATATGGTGACACGGAAAAATTTCCAGAGATTAGACAACTAACCTATCAGAGGCAGCGCTCAAGCGCAGCCTAAGTAAAGAGTCATGTTTTTTGTAATATTTTTCCCGGCCACTAAGTGTAACAGGCATGATCATAGAAACTTTGGAGGGAGCCCATTCGATTGGAAGTGGAAATTCCTAGTATCCTTTTTAAGAGTCAATAGTGAATGGAAGGCAACGAACTCCCACTGACGTGTCCTTTCGTTTGATCGCCACCATTTTTTTTCTTCAAAATATTCAGAATATCCAACTATGCTTTCAGGGGTGACAAGAGCCCCACAGCTCGTGATAAAAGGGCTGTAGATAATGCAAATTGCCTATCTTTTCTACGCACACTTTTTAATGCATCAACTGGGGCTTGATTGATCTTGGGTTTTTGACTGGCTCTAAACTTTCAGTGATTGTTCTCTGGGTCTAATGGATGAAACATTTTGCTGTAGGGCATATTCTGACTATTTTGTAGAAAAAAATGGTGGCGATCAAACGAAAGGACACGGCAGTGGGAGTTCGTTGCCTTCCATTCACTATTGACCCAAAAAGGGCTCGTTTGAGCCCTTTTTGAAGTTTCTACGACAACGCCTTCTATAAAAAACCTTTTGTGCCCCCAGGGCATAAATTAAAACCCTTGCCCTGAGGGTTGTGGGGGAATTTCCTCCTCAAAAGCATATTTTCTATTTGGAAATCAACTATGCTGAACAAAATGGCTGTCTCAAAATTTTAATTGGATGTGTTAGGGGGAATGATTGGCGTGGGGGGGGGGCTAGTTACCCTCCAATCACTTTCGACTATTAAAAAGGGCACTAGCCCTTTGAATTTCCAATCGAATGAACCTGTTTAAAAGTTTATACGACAACGCCTTCTATAAAAACCTAATATGCCCCCAGGGCATAACTTGAAACCCTTTCCCTGACGGTTGTGGGGGAGTGTTCTCCTCAAAAACATATTTTCTATCTGGAAATCAACTACGCTGAACAAAATGGCTGTCTCAAAATTTTGATTGGATGTGTTTTGGGGAATTATGGGTGTGGGGGGGGGGGCTAGTTGCCCTCTAATCACTTTCGACTATTAAAAAGGGCACTAGCCCTTTGAATTTCCAATCGAATGAGCCTGTTTTGAAGTTTCTTCGACAACGCCTTCTATAAAAACCTTATATGCCCCAGGGCATAACTTAAAACCCTTGCCCTAAGGGTTGTGGGGGAGTTTACTCCTCAAAAACATATTTTCTATGTGGAAATCAACTACACTGTACAAAATGGCTATCTCAAAATTTTGATTGGATATGTTTGGGGGAATGATGGGCGTGGGGGGGGGGCTAGTTGCCCTCCAATCACTTTCGACTATTAAAAAGTGCACTATCCACTCCAATTTCCAATCGAATGAGCCCCTTTCGAAGTTTCTACGACAACTCCTTCGATACGAAGTGCCCGGATATGGAGAAAAAAAAACACACATTGTGCCCACATCGTTCTTGTCTTAGGCAGCGCTAGCGCGCTGCCTATGATAACAATTCATTTTAGGATTGTTGCTTTATTTTTTTTTTGTTTCTCGTTTAATTTGGTATCACTTCTGCACGATGGCTCATTTCAATGCCTGGCTGTCATTTTGGTTTTAAAAAGGACATGTCATGATTACTTTGTAGACAAGTTCGAAGTAAAGCCATCTTGATAGCATTAGGATTAGGACTATAGACTAGCTTTAGAATTTGTATCATAGCTTGAAATTCACTGTTGTATAGAGACGAATAACCTTATTTTCGGAGTTCGTATTATGTCTTATTTGATCTTCATTTCAAGCAATACTAAAGCATATTTCTTACATTTGAAGATTGTTTATTAATCACTATTGATATTATAGCTTATATCGCTATTGAATATTATTCCAAAATAATATTCCAAAATCCTGTTTTGAAGTTTCTACGACAATGCCTTCTATAAAAACCTTATATGCCCCCAGGGCATAACTTAAAACCCATGCCCTGAGGGTTGTGGGGGAGTGTCCTCCTCAAAAACATATTTTCTATCTGGAAATCAACTATGCTGAACGAAATGGCTATCTCAAAATTTGGATTGGATGTCTTAGGGGGAATGATGGGCGTGGGGGGGGGGCTAGTTACCCTCCAATCCTTTTCGACTATTAAAAAAGGCATTTATATCACTATTGAATTATATTCCAAAATGCTACCTGATAAATCAATCCAATAATCTGTATGCTGTTCAATGACTTTACGGTTTATTAAAAAAAAATATTTAATTTTACGCTTACGTTTTTAAGATAATTTTAATTGTATATGGAAAGTTACTGATGTCACAACTGCTGTAAGACTATAAAAACCTTTATAGATTAGTTTATTGCTGTCAGGCTTCATACTCACTTTTCAATCCCAAATCAATATTCCTGTTTTTAATATTTGATTTTTGTTTTTTCAGTAAAGCTAGTTTTCTATAATCCTAGAAACACAGGGAAACATAATTAGTTGGTTTATTTGTACTAGTTTGATTGATATATATTAGATAGGCTGTGAAGCAATAATTTTTGTCTGTTTTAAGTTTCAACTTCGCTCTTTACTTCCCTTGGAAAAACTTTGTTTTTTAGATTAATTTTCATTGAGATCTACCTGGCCCTGTAACCTATCAGAGACGAAATAAATTTGTAGGCTATATTCGGGAATCACAAAGCGTCAGCCAACCAATACAGGCAAAGCAATCACTCAGTTACAACTTTTAGGTACAATTTTTTTTTCTTTGCAATAGGTTCCACTAGATCAAGAAAATTATGATTGTCATTTCCCAGCTGGTTGAAGAGACGAAATAAAAAAGATGCTGTTTTTGCGTCCCAAATCTTTTGGCCTTTTGGTTTGAAACGACTAATAGCATCCGAAGTCAAGTAACAAAAGTTTATAAGTCCTAGATGACCGAGAAAAAAAGTTTTCGGCTTACTGTCAGGCAGAGAAATTTTTTGTTCAAAGTTTCTTCTCTGAACAAAGGTTCCCTTAACCCAATAGATATGAATATAAGTTTCCAGCTTTCAAGAAAAGGTTGTCATTCCTTTTTTGGACAATATGTTTTTTTTTGGAAAATATGTTTTTGAGGAGGAAACTCCCCCCACAACCCTCAGGGCAAGGGTTTTAAGTTATGCCCTGGGGGCATATAAGGTTTTTATAGAAGGCGTTGTCGTAGAAACTTCAAAACAGGCTCATTCGAATGGAAATTCAAAGGGCTAGTGCCCTTTTTAATAGTCGAAAGTGATTAGAGGGCAACTAGCACCCCCCCCCAGCCCATAATTCCCCAAAAACACATCCAATGAAAATTTTGAGATAGCCATTTTGTTCAACGTAGTTGATTTCCAGATATAAAATATGTTTTTGAGGAGGACACTCCCCCACAACCGTCAGGGCAAGGGTTTTAAGTTATGCCCTGGGGGCATATAAGGATTTTATAGAAGGCGTTGTGGTAGAAACTTCAAAACAGGCTCATTCGAATGGAAATTCAAAGGGCTAGTGCCCTTTTTAGTAGTCGAAAGTGATTGGAGGGCAACTAGCCCCCCTCCCCCCACGCCCATCATTCCCCCAAACCCATCCAATGAAAATTTTGAGATAGCCATTTTGTTCAACGTAGTTGATTTCCAGATAGAAAATATGTTTTTGAGGAGGACACTCCGCCACAACCCTCAGGGCAAGGGTTTTAAGTTATGCCCTGGGGGCATATAAGGATTTTATAGAAGGCGTTGTCGTAAAAACCTCAAAACAGGCTCATTCGATTGGAAATTCAAAGGGCTAGTGCCTTTTTTAATAGTCGAAAGTGATTGGAGGGTAACTAGCCCCCCCCCCCACGCCAATCATTCCCCCTAACACATCCAATCAACATTTTGAGATAGCCATTTTGTTCAGCATAGTTGATTTCCAGATAGAAAATATGTTTTTGCGGAGGACATTCCCACACAACCCTCAGGCCAAGGGTTTTAAGTTATGCCCTGGGGGCACATAAGGTTTTTATAGAAGGCGTTGTCGTCGAAACTTCAAAAAGGGCTCAATCGATTGGAAATCCAAAGAGCCAGTGCCCTTTTTAATAGTCGAAAGTGATTGGAGGGTAACTAGCCCCCCCCACGCCCATCATTCCCCCAAACACATCCAATCAAAATTTTGAGATAGCTATTTTGTTCAGCGTAGTTGATATCCAGATAGAAAATATGCTTTTGAGGAGGACACTCCCCCACAACCGTCAGGGCAAGGGTTTTAAGTTATGCCCTGGGGGCATATAAGGATTTTATAGAAGGCGTTGTGGTAGAAACTTCAAAACAGGCTCATTCGAATGGAAATTCAAAGGGCTAGTGCCCTTTTTAGTAGTCGAAAGTGATTGGAGGGCAACTAGCCCCCCTCCCCCCACGCCCATCATTCCCCCAAACCCATCCAATGAAAATTTTGAGATAGCCATTTTGTTCAACGTAGTTGATTTCCAGATAGAAAATATGTTTTTGAGGAGGACACTCCCCCACAACCCTCAGGGCAAGGGTTTAAGTTATGCCTTGGGGGCATATAAGTTTTTTATAGAAGGCGTTGTCGTAGAAACTTCAAAAAAGGTTCATTCGATTGGAAATTCAAAGGGCTAGTGCCCTTTTTAATAGTTGAAAGTGATTGGAGGGCAACTAGCCTCCAACCCTCCCACGCCCATCATTCCCCAAAACGCATCCAATAAAAATTTTGAGATAGCCATTTTGTTAAACGTAGTTGATTTTCAGATAGAAAATATGTTTTTGAGGAGGAGACTCCCACGCAACCCTCAGGGCAAAGGTTTTAAGTTACGCCCTGGAGGCATATAGGGTTTTTACAGAAGGCGTTGTCGTAGAAACTTCAAAACAGGCTCATTCGATTGGAAATTCAAAGGGCTAGTGCCCTTTTTAAAAGTCGAAAGGGATTGGAGGGCAACTAGCCCCCCCCCCCACTCCCATCATTGCCCCAAACACATCAAATCAAAATTTTAAGATAGCCATTTTGTTCAGCATAGTTGATTTCCAGATAGAAAATATGTTTTTGAGGAGGACACTCCCCGCAACCCTCAGGGCAAAGGTTTTAAGTTACGCCCTGGAGGCATATAGGGTTTTTACAGAAGGCGTTGTCGTAGAAACTTCAAAACAGGCTCATTCGATTGGGAATTCAAAGGGCTAGTTTCCTTTTTAATAGTTGAAAGTGATTGGAGGGCAACTAGCCCCCCACGCCCATCATTCCCCCAAACACATCCAATCAGAATGTTGCACTCGCCACTCCAATTTCCAATCGAATGAGCGCTTTTCGAAGTTTCTACGACAACTCCTTCGATACGAAGTGCCCGGATACGGAGGAAAAAAAACAACAAAAAAAACAACACATTATGCCCACATCGTTCTTTACTTAGGCAGCACTAGCGCGCTGCCTATGATATCTTTGCCTCTATGGTAATATATATATACATTTTCCCATTTTCACTATCATTTTCACTTGATATGGAAAAATTGGATCTAACTTTGGA
The DNA here is from genome assembly GCA_027921565.1 of Artemia sinica. Lineage (NCBI taxonomy): Eukaryota > Metazoa > Arthropoda > Branchiopoda > Anostraca > Artemiidae > Artemia > Artemia sinica. Next base: position 45,591,140 of record CM051265.1, read on the forward strand.
AAAAGTCATTGTCTTTGTTGTTCAAGGAGGGGGACTGTAATTTCTCTGTGTAATGTTTTTGACCATGGCGATTCCAATGGTGCACTTTTCATTTTGATCTGACGCCATTTTTGAGGGGTTTCAGGCTTCTTTTCGAAATCATCATAAATTTCTTCTCGCAATAAACTTTTACTTTTAAGACGAACCAATATAATAGTCACCATTCCTCAATCAGTGTCAGATGGCAATTTGTTTCCAGTAGGCAGATTTTTTCCTAAACATGATTTTTGACTTTTGATTCTGACCGTGTTAAAGAGTTTATAGTAAATTCCCCCAACAGACTAATGAGACTTACTAAGGGGGCTGGGAGGGGGAGTATACGGGAAGGATCCCTTATAGATCTCCAGTTAACGGTTATGGAACATAATTATTACAGTGGTACCGTTTTATACTTCGAAGCTTTTCAACTTAAGAAGTAGCACAAATGGTGCCGTTTTTTGTGCTGTTTGGAAGTTACGAATGGCAAAACTAATTTAAATCACGTAGATATGAGCCATAGCTTTCAAATCAGCCATTAAACATCTCTCTAAGAAGCTCTGGCAGTCCACTAGCCCCTAGCTTTTCCACTTGGGACATGGCATCAATAGTGCCATTTGGAAGTTGCAGGTGGTGGAATTTATAAATAAAACGTAGATATGAGAAATAGCTTTAATGTGAGCTTTTAAACATCTGTCTACGATGTTTTTGTAGCCCGCTAGCTCCACTCCTTGAGAAATGGCACATAATGTGCCATTTTTATGCCATATGGCACTTGCAGATGTTGGAATTTATAAAAAGCACGTAGATGTGAGAAACAGTTTTCTAATGAGCCATTAAGCATCCCTCTATGATGTTCTGGTAAACCGCTAGCCCTGGAAAAAAAGAGAAAAAAAGGGAGACAGATCAGTGCTACCCATAAAAAAAGTGATTTTTCTTGTTTTTCAAGATTAGGGACTGTAATTTCCCTGAATAAGGTTTTCGACTATGCTGATTCCAACGGTAAACTTTTCATTTTGATATGACGCTTTTTGTTTAAGGCTTTTTTTTTCGAAATAACCATAAAATTCTTTTCCCAATAAAATTTTATTTTTAATACGAACTGAAATGATAGTTACCATTCCTGAATCAGTGTCAGATGGAAAAATTTTTTTCACCAGGCGGTTTTTTTCTAAACGCGTTTTTAACTTTTGCTTACTATGGGCCGTGGTTCGCTCTTTACTAGGTTGCAGCTGTCACTGCAACCATGGCAACAACAAAGCAAACTTACACATGACAATTGAAACGGAGCCAACACATTTTGCCGTTTCTCAGATTGGCTTTGGCTTAGAGGGTATGCGGAGTTGCGGACAGAGAAGAGGGGACCTTAATGAAGACAGAAGCTATAGATAAAATTATCATATTGATTTTTAACGCCCACAATACACCCAATTTTTTTTCTTTTTTTTTTGCATCCAATCAGCTAGCAACTTACTGGGCATGTATACTGGGTTAAAAAAAAAAAAAAAAAAAAAAAAAAAAAAAAAAAAAAAAAAAAAAAAAAAAAAAAAAAAAAAAAAAAAAAAACAAAGAAATAGGTTGTATCGATTCGTGAAACTCCAAAATAGATAAGTAATTGTTTTTCTTCGATCGAAAGAAACTTTTAGGGTAAATAAACTGGACCTAGGGGAAATACGGTTATATCCATTCTTAGCTCGAAAAATTCAATCTTTTAACACCAAAATTTCTGAACCAAGGAAACCTCAGCTAAGTAAAAAATTAAGGAAAACAATCTGGATATATTGATCCGTGACGTCCTATTATGTTATTTTGGTACTTGTGGATTATGCCGGCACCGCAAAGAAGTCAAGTATCGTTAAAGCTAATGAAATGAAATAGGATGAATATATAATAGTTTAGAAACAAATTTGAGCTATATATTTGCACATTAGGGGGGTGGGTGGGTAAAGCATAGCATATATTAAATACGTAACTTAACCTAGGTACCTTCCCCCCCCCCCAAACCCCAAAAAACAATCGTTTATATATTGTAAAATCCATGAGAATCAGCGCTTTGCAATCAATTTAGGTATCTGAAATAGCCGTTTTGACGGGTTTGTCGGGTGACTGTAGCATTTCCCGTTTGACATTCCACATACAGTATATAACGATGCCCGCAAAATGCACAAGTACCGTTTTTTAAGACAGCAGAACTCTTTTAAATAAATGGCATTGCCATGCATATATTTAAAAAAAGTTACATTATTAAAGCTTATTGCACAAAGCTACTGTTATTCGAGATTTTTTTTTTTACTGAATATTCAAATTTTGCCAATAGTTCAAATAATAGTCCAACATTTTTATTCATAAGTAGAAAAAGTGTAAATGCTTACAAATATTTGTAATATTAATCAATGATAAAATAATTCCAAAAAAGTTTTTCAAATCCAAACTAAAATGAACAAAAAATATTATCAGTAAAATGGGAAGGCGTCAGGACATCGACGCGTCAGGACCACTACCGTCAGGACATCCGTCAAAATCCGTCATAACATCGACAAAAAATCTGTCAGAACATCGACACGTCAGGACATCGAAAGTCATAACATCAACACGTCAGGACATCAACAGTCACAATCGCTACCCGTCAGAACATCGACAGTCATAATATGGACACATCAGTCCATCGACAGTCACAATTGCTACCCGTCAGAACGTCGACAGTCATAACATCGACTCGTCAGTTCATCGACAGTCACAATCGCTACCCGTCAGAACGTCGACAGTCATAACAACGACACGTCATAGCATCGAATTTTATTTTCATAACCAAAATCCGTCAGAACCACTAACCGTCAGAACGTCGACAGTCATAACATCTAAAATTTAGTCATAACATCTAAAAATTTAAAATTTAGTTTTTTTTTTTGTTTTTTGTTTTTTTTTGGGGGGAGGTACCTAGGTTAGGTTACGTTACGTATTTAATATATGCTATGCTTTACCCCCCCCCCCCTGATGTGCAAATATATAGCCAAAATTTGTTTCTAAACTATTATATACTTATTACTATTATATAAACTCGTACATTTTTTACATAACAAAAATCCGTCTGAACCACTAACCGTCAGAACGTCGACAGTCATAACATCTAAATTTTTGTTAGATGTTATGACGTGTCGAAGTTATGACTGTCGACGTTCTGACGGGTAGCGATTGTGACTGTCGATGAACTGACGTATTGATATTATGACTGTCTATTATACTGGTAAGCCACGACTGGCACCAGTATTCGTGTGGTAAGGTACGGGTGTCACCACTTATTGGTGCAAATATGGTGCAACGCCGCTTACTAGAGGGGAAAGCCCCCAGTGGCGCCAAATATTATAATGGGATGCCCGCACCTACCACAACAGTTCTGTAAATATAGGGTTTGTTAATACCCAATTTACAGTATACCCTGCCCCAGGGTATGATAACGTGATCGAACGGTCAAATGTCCAACTCTGAGGCCAAGGGTGCACCCAACTCGGACACCACTAAAAATCTTCCGCTATCTCCTTGGAAGGTAAACGATCCCCCCTGTCGAAATAATAATGACTGTATCTCGTAGCTCTGTTCGAACGCTATCTGAGTTCCTGGAAAAATAGTCTACACAACTGTAGAAAATATCTTACTTGTAATCTTCCCAAAACTTCACTCACGTATAACGCTTTGAAAGGAATAGACTTCCCCAAACGGGGTCTCAATGTCGACTAGCTCAAAAATACTATTCGTTCTGTACAACAAACTTTGCATAGGGGTGGACCTTCGCTTGGCCCTAGCCAATCCTCTCAATCACCATTCAAAATCCATTCTACTTTTCCTTAATTTTATCTTTCAATGGCTCAGACCCGGAAGACCAAAATAGAATTTAACTTCAAACCTTACCTGTTGTGAAAGAACCTAGCTTAACAACCAGAGTTCAGCTTAGGACTAAAAATTATCTTATAGGCAAATATAATTAATGGAAAAAAAAATGGGTCATTTATCTGAAAAGAAAAGAAACAAGGGGTGGAACCCCAACACTGTCGACGTTCTGACGGGTAGCGATTGTGACTGTCGATGAACTGACGTGTCGATGTTATGACTGTCGACGTTCTGACGGGTAGCGATTGTGGCTGTCAATGTGATGACTGTCGATGTCCTGACGTTACGATGTTCTGACGGATTTTCCTTGTCGACGAAATGACGTTTAGTGCTTGTGACGGTTAGACGAAATGGCAACACCCCCAGTAAAATAAATAACACCCGAAACATACAGACATTAGAATGATTAATCAAACCAAACATAAACATAACAGATGCTTTTATATACGAATAAATAAATCTGAAAGCAAAAATTAAAATGAATAGTTAAGTCAAACTTAAAACGAACAGGAATTACAACAAAAATGTGCAGGATTACTGCCCCTTAAACCTCCTAAGGCCAGAGCGCAATTTGAGCTTTCCTGAAAACAAAATTTATTTTCAACCTTTTCTCTTTTATAATTATAACATAAAAAAAATTAAACAATTAAAAACTGATGAGGTTGATGCGTATTTCACTACTCCCACTAGAACTGATTTAGGCAAGCAAGACTGAGCCGGATTTTGCAGAACGAGAAGCAATTTAACTATCAAAAATAAATTTCCACTCTATGCCAGCAGATGGTTTAAAACATAAAAATGAAAAGAAGAATGATTGGAATTTATCAGGAAGTTAGTAGAAAAATGGTCATACATCATTATCTCCTCGTCTGCGACTGATGAGAAGAATAACAATATTGTTCAAATACCTTACATGTCTGGCAAAAAATGAGGTTTTTGGATGTCAAATTAATTTTGTTTAAAGCAGCATTGCAATGAAAATAATTCAGATTCTTTTTATCAACCCTCGTGAAAGTTGGAAACTGCAAAAACAGCTAAACCAAACAAATTTATAGAAAGTCTGAATAAAAACTAGTCCAGGATATTTTAAACCAGCCCATCAAAGGCTATTGGAAGGATACCTCCCGTAGAACCTCAATAAAAGGTCCACAAAGCCTAACACTCAACTAAGACTTAGCAGAAGCTAACCTTAATGATCAGAAAGATGTCCTTGTTCTCAGTTTCATTTCTATTTGTAATCGAATCAAGTTGTCCTCTTTGCCGCATTTCTCTTATTCAGTTAGAAAATCGATACTAAGTAAGCATATCCCCTAAAATTGCTTAAATATGGTGTCAGGGATTACGCATCGATGGACTAGTAGGCTCAAATAAACTATCATTAACCCCTAATTACCCTTATATACAGTATATATGCAATTGGAATAGGTGTAATAGCTGTCCTTTGAAAGCAAGCACGTGAGGACCGAAAAGTTGCGTGTAACTCCACAAAAACTCCACAAAAAAGGTTCCACTTTACCAAGGTACCAAGGTAAACCAGCGTATTGTTGAAGACACCTTGCTGACCCATTTCTTTGACAATCGGATTTAATTTGAAACCAACAAAGCCTCCACTCTTCCTGGTACGTTGATAAATCTTCTTCTTGAGATTTTTAAATCTGTTACATCTTTGCTTGACGAAGGTTCCCCAGTCGATTATGAGTTAACAGTCTTTATTGAAGCCTTTGATGAGGTCTACTATAAGGTTTTCATCTTACACTTTTGTCAATTGCTTTCCATCCTATGCGGAAAGGATTCATTTGAATCCTTTTAGGTTATGGATAAAATATTTAAGTGTTTGTCCAAAATGGACCAAAGATACTTTCTATCATCCGTATTGACTTTCTTGGAAATAGACGCTTCGTCTTGTCCGGTATCGATTGAAACTGGAATACCTTTTGATGAAAATAGACCATTTATTTTCTACCTGAGACGGTTATACTGACAATCTTAAGCCATTTCCTATCCCAACACATTATATGCCTTCTCAGAGCACCCCACGGCTCCAGGAGAAACTTCAACAATTATCCAAAAATTACCTATCTTGTCATGTGGCTGCTCTTCCATGAGGGAGATGATTCACTCGCCAGATCGTCTCTGTGGACTGTCCCCTAAGATCAGTAGGCATATAGCTAAGGAGTCTGAGGCAAATTGACTAAACATACTACCTAAGACCTGTGACGTAAAGGAATATAGTCTCCCAATCTTGAAAGTTTGACTCTCAGCATTGTATAGAATTTGAAACAAATAATACAGCAGCTGATACTGAGGTGTCATTCAGAGCTAAGGACAAGGATATGACAAAGGCAACGAGGGAGTCAACTTGAGGTTGACTCCAAGACGAAGCGCCAAGAATTGGTAAATCAGCAATCAAATTACAGAGATCCAGAAGTAATCACATGGCTCCAGACCAAGAGATTCAAACAAAGTTCCGTCTTTGATTTCTTAAAGTTATACAGAGAGAGACTATAATCACTATCTGGCAATGATACCTCTAACAACGTAGAAGTTGTTCGTAACTGCATTGATCTAGGTTCAGTAGTCATCCCCGATGGTTTTATCAATTTTCAAATTGCAGATAACATTTACAATGTGTCAGATGCTTCTCCTCGTGGAGCAATTGGCTTCTGGCCCTCAGCTCATTCAAACGCAACTAAGCAGAACACAAATTGCCCATCAATCCCGAGCAAGATACTCTTCACGCCTGAAATGAGCTTAGCAGTGATGCCAAACGTGGTACAATTGTACCATTTTGGTACATTTCACCTCTACTGGTATAATTTAGTACAATCCCATAAAATATGGCACATTTTAAAAAATTATGGTACATGTTTTGTGAGGAGGAATTAGAAACAGTACTAAAAGGATTAAAGAATAATAAGGCTTCAGGTGCTGATAGGGTAGTAAATGAGTTTCTTAAATATGGTGGCTCTGAGGTTAGAAATAAGTTATTGGAGATTATGAATATGATTTTTGAAAAAGGGGAAGTACCTAATGATTTTAGGAAACCTTAATTAAGCCACTATATAAGAAAGGTGATAAAAGTGAGTGTGGTAATTATCGAGGCATTAGTCTGGTCTCTGTAGGTAGCAAATTGCTTAGTAATATGATACTTTTTAGACTGAGAGATGCCGTAGACAAAGTTTTAAGAGAAGAGCAGTGCGGTTTTAGAAAAGGTAGAGGATGTGTTGACCAAATTTTCACTCTTAGGTTAATAATTGAGAAGTGCCTAAGTTTTCAAACACCTTTGGTCCTTAGTTTTATAGATTATGAGCAAGCGTTCGATTCTGTTGATAGAGGAGCTTTAGTAAAGGTTTTATCCTTGTATGGTATACCAGACAAATACATTAAAGTGATTAGTGCTATGTACGAGAATAACACTGCTGCGGTTAAGGTAGGAAATGAGGTTAGCAGCTGGTTTTGTATTAAATCAGGAGTTAAGCAGGGTTGTGTTCTATCCCCCTTTATATGGATTATTTTGATGGACTTTGTTTTAAGGAGCACAGGAAAGGCAATGGGAGACCACGGAATCAAATGGGGAGGAAAAAGTCTCCTGGACTTGGATTATGCTGATGATTTAAGCATCCTAGATGAAAGTGTGAGCAAAATGAATGAAGTTTTAGAGGTTTTGCGAGTTCAGGGTGCTAGTATTGGTTTGAAAATTAATGTTAGGAAGACCAAGTCACTAAGGCTAGGAATAAGTGAAGATGAAAAGGTGACGTTGGGTAATGAAAAGATTGATCAGGTGGGCAGTTTCACTTACCTTGGTAGTATTATTAGTAAAGATGGTGGGAAAAGTGAAGATGTTAAAAATAGAATAGCCAAGGCTCAGGGTGTTTTTTCACAGTTAAAAAAAGTCTGGAAGAATAGGAAGATAAGTCTGCAAACCAAGATTAGAATCTTAGAAGCTACAGTGATGACAGTGGTCAAATATGGCTCTGAAGCATGGACGCTCCGAAAAGCGGATGAAGATTTGCTAGATGTTTTCCAGAGAAATTGCTTAAGGATTGTTCTGGGTACCCGGCTGACTGACCGTATTTCAAACAATAGGCTATACGAAAAATGTGGTTCAATACCACTTTCTAGGTCTATAATGAAAGAAAGGTTGAGGTGGTTAGGGCATGTTGTTCGGATGAAGGATGACAGATTGCCGAAGATTGTTCTTTTCGGCCAACCATCTAGGGCTAAACGGAAAGCAGGTCGTCCCCGTCTGGGTTGGGAGGACGTCATAAAGAAAGATTTAAAGGAAATGGGAACTTCGTGGGCGGGTGTAAAAAGGGAGGCTTTGAATAGATTGGGGTGGAGGAGGAGCGTGCGTAGCTGTGTTGGCCTCAGGCGGCTTGGTGCTGCGATGAGTTGTTAGTAGTAGTTAGTAGTATGGTACAATGTGGTACAATTCAGTATTTTTGTACCTATGTCTGTATTTTTTGATATGCAAATATTTTATTTCACCCTGATCTGTTCGGCATAGTCAAGATAAGGGACAGACAAGCAGTCATCTATTTTCCTTTTTTCGTAAACTGACACTTCACTTCCGGTGTCCAAAGGTCGACAAAAACATCTTTCTGTGTATCAACATCAAGTCTTACCGATTGAAAATGAAGCTATAATGACACTTGGATTCGTGATGGTTGGGAATCTAGTGGAATAAAAACAAAAGCCAACCACCCAAGGTGAATCTCCTCAGTTTGAAAATTTTTATTAAGGAAAAAGGAGCCTGCTGAGAGAAATAAAAAGTAAGAAGAAATTTAAAATAAGGTGATATAGCTCAACTGCATATATATATATATATATATATATTATATATATATATATATATATATATATATATATATATATATATATATATATATATATATATATATATATATATATATATATATATATATATATATATAATATATATATATATATATATATATATATATATATATACATGTATATATATATATATATATATATATATATATATATATATATATATATACATATATATATATATATATATATATATATATATATATACATATATATATATATATATATATATATATATATATATCTATATATATATATATATATATATATATATATATATATATATATATATATATATTATATATATATATATATATATATATTGTAGTACTCCTTCGTTATACCTACTCTTTTATATTCCTACTAGTTTGGTTAATGCTAATGAAATAAAATAGGATGAATATATAATAGTTTAGAGACAAATTTGGCTACATATTTGCACATTAGGGGGGGGGGGGGCAAAGCATAGCATATTTTAAATACGTAACATAACCTAGGTACCTTCCCCCCTCCCGAACCCCAAAAACAACACTTTAAATATCTTATACGCAGTTAAAACCACGCTATACATTGTATTTCTCTACAGCGGTGTCTTGAATCATCCCGTAGAAATGGTTTTTTCGTCGCGTCTACAGTTAGACTTATATAAAAGAGTAGGTATAACGAAGGAGTACCTAGGCTATATTGTTATATATGACATAATATATTGTGCAAGGAAACCAGTCACAAAAAAACCGCCAGAAGGGTTAACTGCAAGAGACCGCTATAGAGAAATGCAATGCAAAGCGTGGTTTCCATTGCGTTTATGATATTTAAACTGTTGTTTTTTGGGGTTTAGGGGGGGAGGTACTTAGGCTAGGTTAGGTTAGGTTACGTATTTAATATAAGCTATGCTTTACCCCCCCCCCCCCCCTAATGTGCAAATATATAGTCCAAATTTGTCTATAGACTAATATATGTTCATCCTATTTTATTTTATTTCATTAGCATTAACCAAACTTGACTTCTTTAGTAGTATATAGAAATCACCATCCAATGCATAAGTACCGTATATATATATATATATATATATATATATATATATATATATATATAGATATATATATATATATATATATATATATATATATATATATATATATATATATAATATATATATATATATATATATATATATATATATATATATATATATATATAACGTGTTAAAATGATTCATTTCACTTGTTTAAAACTTAAAACGAACAGAAATTATTACGTATATAAAGGGGTTGCCCCCTCCTCAACACTTTGCTATTTACGCTCAAGTTTTTTAGTACTATTAAAAAAACGTCTTAGCCTATTGTTCTAGTTAAACGGCCCTTGTCTTTCGGGAGTCATTCTTAAAGAATTAGGACAAAATTCAAACTTTAGTGTAAAGAGCGAGGTGTTGAGGAGGGGGTAACCCCCTTTATATACGTAATAATTTCTGTCTTTTTTAAGTTTTGATGTTGCTCCTTACCTTCAGTTGAAAAGACTTTTTGTTTCTGATCGTTTTTAAATAATGCCGGGAAATCTGGCCCCACCTTCACGGAGAAACCCACTCCCCACGGAAATATCCTCTAGACAATTCGATCCCGGTGAAAATTTACCCCAGACAATTACTCTTAACCACTCCGCGCATAAAATTGAGACGGAAAAGAGAAAGCAAGACATAAAAAAAACTTTGCATAAGAATTCTGGCAAATTCCCCCAGTGCATAATATCCCCTGAAAATTTCACTCCCTTGAAAATTGCCTCCCCACGGAAAACCTCCCAGCAGAAAATGTGTCCCCCCCCCTCTGTAATCTGAAGACATATCCCCTGGGGCTGTGGGGGGGGGGGGGGGCATGTTATACACGAACGCATGTTTATTGGGGCTTTTAACTATGATGAACAAAATACCTATCTCAAAATTTTGATCAGACGATTTTGGGAAAAAGGTGCGCGGAAGGGGCCAAGCTGCCCTCTAATTTTCGGTCACTTAAAAAGGGCACTAGAACTTTTAATTTTTGTTTGAATGAGCCCTTTCTCGATATTCTAGGATCACTGGGTCGATACGATCACCCCTGGGAAAACAAAAAATAATAAACACGCATCTGTGATCTTTCTTCTGGCAAAAAATACAAAACTCCACATCTTCGCAGATAGAAGCTTGAAACCTCAACAGTAGGGTTCTCTGGTACGCTGAATCTGATGGTGTGATTTTCATTAAGATCACTTGACTTTTAGGGGATGTTTCTCCCTTTTTTCAAGAATCAGGAAAATTTTCTCCGGCTCGTATTTTTTGATGGGTAAAACTAAACTCAATGAAATTTATATATTTGGAATCAGCATAAAAGGCCATTCTTTTGATATATATATATATATATATATATATATATATATATATATATATATATATATATATATATATATATATATATATATATATATATATATATATATATTATATATATATATATATATATATATATTATATATATATTGGTGTAAAAATCCCGTTTTTTTAGAGATTCAGTTGCTTTTGAGCCGATTCGCTCCTTAATTACAGTTCGTTACCACAAACTGTTTGATAATGTAATAAAAAAAAAAAAAAAAAAATTATCTCATGACCAGCGAAGCTCTTCTTTGGTAGGCTTACTTGTATTTGTCAAATTTCTGAATTTTGAAGACCAGCATTGATGACAAAAAGACAGTGTGAGGTTTTTATTGAAGGCTGTTGGCTAAATCGTAAAAAAACTCATGTTTAAAAAACAGAGAATAAAATACATTGTTTTACAGATAAACTCTTTTCAAGAGGATCGAAAAATTTTCAAAATTTAACATCAAAATGTCTCCAGGATATGGAAAGTCCAGGAGAATTATTCCTCCTCATTTGATTCCGTGATCTCCCATTGCCTTTCCTGTGCTCCTTAAGACAAAGTCCATCAAAATAATCCATATAAAGGGGGACAGAACACAACCCTGCTTAACACCTGATTTAGTACAAAACCAGCTGCTAACCTCATTTCCTACCTTAACCGCAGCAGTGTTATTCTCGTACATAGCACTAATCACTTTAATGTATTAGTCTGGTATACCATACAAGGATAAATCCTTTATTAAGCTCTTCTGTCAACAGAATCGAACGCTTGCTCATAATCTATAAAACTGAGGACCAAAGGTGTTTGAAAACTCAGGCACTTCTCAATTATTAGCCTAAAAGTGAAAATTTGGTCGACACGTTCTCTAACTTTTCTAAAACCGCAATGTTCTTTTCTTAAAACTTTGTCTACGGTATCTCTCAGTCTCAAAAGTATCCTATTACTAAGTAATTCACTACCTACACAGACCATACTAATGCCTCAATAATTACTGCACTCACTTTTATCACCTTTCTTATAAAGTGGCTTAATTAAGGTTTTCCTAAAATCGTTAGGCACTTCTAACGACTGGAAAAGGGTACAGAAAATCTGCAACTGTAAGTGCCGTCATGGCTTCTGACTCAGATAGTGATGTTTAATGTCGTGTTTTTAATCTTTTCTGGTGTATAGCTTTTGTAGTATTGATTAATTGGAACCTCAGATAACCTAAAGTTTATACAGCCAGTTCCAGTTTTAAAAATAAAAGATGATTTAGAAAATAGTGAAAGACATGGTCTCTATTGTACCATTTGTGGGGATATATAAAACTTGACCTTACAAGGTGAATGGAGTATCTTTTAAAGGCATTTTGGAGAAAAATATTGTTTCAAAATTATAATCTCCAGTACATGTTAGACCAGACCATAACCCCCAAAGTCATTTCTTTAATCAGTCTCAATTTAAAAAGAATTTTTTTCCTGTATTGTTTGTAGGCGGTAGCTTATGTTAGGGAGGGCTACAGGAACGATCCTACCCTCTATCGAGATCTTCATAAAAGGAAAAGGGGGATTTTATGCGAACTACTAAATGGAAAATCAGGTCTCAGCAACTGCTTCTCGGTAATATACTGTAAGAATACAAGGTTAAAATGCAATTTTAGCCCCTGATTTGTATTAAAATGGTCATTTGGGATCAATTTCAAGCGGTGCTATAAATGGTCGTAAATGGCCGAAACGACTTTTGTTGGCCTGTAGTAAAATGTTTCTGTAATAATATATGTTACTCCAAACAATTTCTTCAAGTTCTGTCAGGAGTAATGTACAGTATTAGAAGAGAAAGAAAAACAAAGAAAAGGAGAGAGAAAGTGAATGAAAATGTTCTATGCAAAATTTTTATAGATAGTACTTTACGTCACCGACGATTTGGGATAATGGTACAAATTTGGGATATGGTACAATTTTTTTGTCTTTGGTACATTTTTCATGCAATTTCTGGTACATTTTGTTTTGAGGTGTTGGTAACACTGGAGCTTAGTAGTAAAATACACTTCAGATCTCACACATTGATAGGATTCTGTGAGAATATGGGTACGATCTAGTTAGAAATTTACAACCGTATGTCTTGCCAAGTCTCCTCACAAATCATTACGTATAGTTATTTGTAGTATTAGTCGAAAGATTTGACAGGAAAGCTGTTTTTTCGACATGAAACTAAGGCGCTTTTTGTTTATCAAATTACTAATACGTTACTTAATCAGTGATAAAAAACAGATTTAAAGCTCGTGCCGGACCTATATCTCAATTACTCAGTCTTATTTTGCCTTTGTCAAACTTGTCAATTGTCTTGCATGAGAAAAAAGGGTTTCGAAAAAATATTCTTAAAGTACACCTGATGATTACGGCCTGATTGCAAAGAATATGAGGCCTAATGGTTACGCTTAAAGCTTTTGACTCGAAAAAAACTCACTATGCATACTAAATTTTATTTTTGCGATAAATCCACATATCTATTTTAGTAACACAAATATACATCTAAAGCTCACCTATATTTGTCATGTTTCATAATAATACTCATAACACTAGCTATAACAACTCCAATAAGAAGAACAGAAAACAACAACAAGAAATGCAATAACAAGTCTTGTTAACACAGCCACTCTCACAGTTTTCAAAATAGTTCCAACAAACCCTCTAAACAAAGATAAATTACAGCAGAGCAAATCACAAGATAAAGCCAAACCACATATAAAGAAAGATGGGATACTTAGAACCGGCTATCTTGGGAGCTTAGAGCTAGCTCAAGGTCTTAGTTATAGGAGAAAAAAAGTTGACCAAGGAAATACGCCCATCCGCTAGCTGAGATTCCTCGTGTCATAGCACTAACGAAGGGTATTAAATCTTTCCAAATAATTGAAAAGTCCGGGTAATAGTCAAATTATTCAAATCAAAAATTTAAAGGACATTTATTGAATTTTAGAAGTAGAGAGACGTTCGAGTCATAAATGTCAAATCATTCCTAGGTCTTCTCATAACATCTTTGATTGTTAGGCAAATACATCAATTTAGATCATCTGGCTTAAAAAATTTTTTTTTTCATTTGTTTTGTTGAAACCTGACAGGAAACAAAATTCTGGGAACAAACCTTTGTTCTTAAACGATTGTCCATTATCTTGAATTATTTCATTGGATAAAAATGCCGTATCTTCTTCCAATATCACCTTGTCAGGTTGCGCAGCAGCTGTAGTTCGTGTGGTAGTCGCCGACGTAGACGGCCTAGAAGTAATGAAGTGAAGAATGTCAAGGATAAAAGGCCTTTGCGTAGTAGTAGTAGTGGTTGTTGTCGTTTTTGTAGTAGTGGTGGTTTTTCTTCTGTTTGGCTTTTTCGTAAATAACTCCCTGAAATAGAATTAGTAGAGTTTACAACTGAATTTTAGAACGGGAAGTGTTACCCTATACGGATTTAAGATTGACAAACATAGAGGATTAACAATGGTTTCACAATGACCAATTAGGTTGTCACACAAATTGCCAGGACTTCCGAAAGATTGTTTCATTTTTGCATATCTACGATCTGCACGTTATGCAACGGAATGGAAATGTGAACCCCTAAAAGACTAACGATGCTCTACGATATGTAAAGGATCATCAGAGACAACTTTAGAATTATCTATAGCAAATAGCCGTAAAGGAGCGGTTCTCAGCCTGTGGTACGTGTGCTCCCAGGGGTACGTATAAGCCCTTGAAGTCGCAAAAAAAATAATAGAACAGGTAAGCAATGAAAAAAGAAGTGTAAGATTTTCTATTGGGAGAGTTTCAGGGAATCTGTCACCGTCTGTTGCTCACGCAAAATATCGCACAAACTGCCGGTTTTTACATTATCGTACTGGCTGTTAGAAAGGTTTGAGAAGTTGTATCAAAGAAAAAGCTCCCCATTTTCCCTGAAACAATTGCACAGTCTATAGAAAAAGCCTAGCTTCAAAATCCCTTCCTCACTAATTGGAAAGAAGTTCTCGACCAAGCAGTCAAAATTGTAAAGTATATTGAGGGAAGTTAAAAAAAATAAAAATAAATCAAGACTCAATTGTTAGGTGGAAATGTAGATAGCTTACGTGTCACATTAGTTTTCCATACAGTCATACAGTGGTGTGATGGTAATCTCGAGGAAGAGCAATCACAGAATTGTTTGAATTGAAAAATGAAGCACAAGTATTTTTTTAAGATTAACCTTTTCAGTTGTCTTCCAAACTCCATGATTGTAACTGGCTTCAGCAGCTTGTGTACTTGAGTGACACTTTTTCAAAAATTAATGAACTTATTGTAAGATTACAGATCAGTTCCATCAACATTTTGAAGGTATATGAGAAGAGTGAGTTAATGATAAAGAAATTACAGTTTTGGGAATCCTACCTAATTCAGAACCAGTGGGAAGTAATCGGCACACTTGATAGTTTTCTGATGGAGAACAACCTCAAACTATAAGAAGAAGTAGAATAAAATACTTTATCACACTTAAATCCAGTGCAAATGCTGTTTATTTAAGAAAAATGGGAGCTTCCTGGATGGGTGTAAAGAGGGAGGCGCTAAATAGACTGGGATGGAGGCGGAGCGTGCATAGCTGTGTTGGACTCAGGCGGCTTGTGGGTGGTGCAGTGAGTTTTTAGTAGTATCAGTAGTAATATCACTCTTAACAACACTCCAAAAGTCATTCAGGAAATACTTTTCGGAGCAAATAGTGAAGAAAACAGGATTTCAAATTGCTTCGTTCAAACCCTTTTTGAGTAAGCAACCAACTTATCAATTTCAAATAAATAGGCATCAACTGAAATTTCAACCGGTTATTCTGTGCGTTCCGAGTTTAAACATGCAAATCTTGTTGAGTCCTGGACACGAACAAGGAAATAGTGTAAATTCATCTGTGATAAGGCCCTGAAGTTTCTGTTGCCTTTGCAAAGCTAAGTACTTGTTGAGAGGGAATTTTCATCCTATGCATTTATCTAGAACAAACATGGAAATAAACTTGATGCAGCTCCAGATTAAGCCTCTACCTTTCATCATTTGGTCCAGATTTTTTAAAAGCTCAGCTCGAGTAGGCAAGCTCAATTATCTCACTGGAAAGTATTAAGTTTTCTGTTTATAAATGTTCATGATAAATTGTTTAAAAAATAACTTTGCAAAATTTTCTATTACTTTGAAATTATGTTCAAAAATTTATCCAAGTTAGATTTAGTACTGTTTTCTGACTTATAACAATAACTTCGAAAATTTTCTTTTTTTCTTATTTTTGTTGAAAAAGAATTCAAGGCAAATCTAGTAGGGTCTACTGTTTTTTGAAAATATAAATAAACTAAGTTTCCATATTTGTTGCATACGGTATTAAATTTGAGCCTTTAAAGTTCAATCTTTATTAAGATGACCAAGAAAATAAAACTAATTTATTAAAAGTCTTATAGGTGGTAAATAGTACTGCGTGGGAGAGAGTGCTCCGCAATAAAAGTCTTTTTTTAAGGGGCACGGTATTCGAAAAGGCTGGGAACCACTGTCATAAGTCTTCAATGTTTTCTTATTATTGTTTATTTCCATTGTATTTCCTGGAGTCACTCCATATTGAAGGGGTGGTTGGATAAACCTCGAAGGGAGCTCATTCGACAGAAAATTGAAAGTTCTGGGGTGCTTTTAAATGTCAAAAGTAATCGGAGAGCCCACGCCCCTTTTCCCCAGAGACATCTGATCAAAATTTTAAGATAGCCATTTCGTTCAAAATAGTCAAAAAGTCAAATAACAATGCCCCTGGTTTTAACATAGCCCCCCCACAGGTCCCAGGGCAAGGACTGTAAGTTAGGCAAATTCCCTATTATTTACATATAAGACTTTTTATTGCAAAAAGGGGGCTTGTTTGATCCTGGGTCTCTAAAATTGATTAGGATGTTAAGATGAAACTTTAAAGAAAACTTCAGAGGGATACAAGCTATGTTACATAGTCTGTGTGCCTATTGGTTGTCAAAAGGACATATCACCAATATCTAAGGAACGGCTGAGGGTATGAAACTTCCAGTGTATGGTAGGGGGGATGTTGAAGAGTGACGGATGCGCCGCCAGCCCCCCTGTTCATTTTTAGATGTCCCGTCCCCTCACACTGGTCGAAATTTTGAAACAGCCATTACGTCCGAAATAGTCAAAAGTTCTAATACCTATGCCTCCGGGGATCCCATGTTCCCCACAGCACCGGAGCAAGGATTGTAATAAATTATGTAATTTACCCATTGTCTATATGTATGATTTATTTGTCGGAAAAGAGGAAATGTTTGATTTTAGGTGTGTCCAAAAAGGCTATGGGTATTAAGGTGACACTTAGGGGGGATGTTGAGGGTGTGTTAAACTAAATCGAAAGACACTAAGAGCATCCAGTTTATTAAGTTAGGCGTTCCAGCAATATCTTAAGAACGACTGAGGGCAATAAGTTGAAACTTTTAGGGCATGTTGAGGAGGATGGAGGATCTTTAAAAGTGGTCGAAAGGCAGCCAGCCCCCTCCCAATCCCTTTTTAGCTGCCCTTCTCCCAGCGACACGCGATTAAAACTTCTAAATAACCGTCTTGTCCAGAGTAGTCTAGGTGTTCATTGTTTATATATAACGTTTTTTAAAGGGAAAAGGGGCATGTTTGATCATGGGTCTCCAAAAAGGCCTAGGGCACAAAGGTCAAGGAAATGTTGTGGGGGATGTCAAACAAAATCAAACTACATTATATTCAGGATGGTTGTCAAAAGGGTGGATCACCAGTATCTTAAAAACGGCTGAGGGCATTAAGTTGAAACTTTTAGGGCATGTTGAAGAGTGGTACACGGAAGGCTACAAGCCCCCCCCCTCGCCTTTTTAGATGCCTCCCTAACACACGGAAGGCTAAAAGCCCCCCTCGCCTTTTTAGATGTCCCCCTAACACTGACAAAAATTTTCAAAACTATTTTATTCAAAGTTGCCGAAAGGTCTAACAATTATGGCTTCGGGGATGCCATAGCCACTACAGCCCCCGGGCAAGGTATGTAAATTATGCAATATGCCCATTTTTACATGCAGAATTTATCAATGGGAAAGGGGGAAGCATTTCAGACTGAATTTTTTCAAAAAGGCTAAGGGCACTGAGGTGAAATTTCGGATATTATTGAGGGGTATGTTGAACTAAATCAAAAGATACTATGTGCATCCAGGTTATCAAAAAGAAGTATGCGCAATGTTTTAGGAACGGGTAAGGGTTTTAACTTGAAACTTTCAGGGTCACTGCTACTACTGCTACTACTACTACTAATACTGCGACTGCAACTGTGACAACTTGCGACTGCAACTACAGTGACTATTGCGACTGCGACTAATACTACTTGTGACGGGAACTACTTGCAACTATGACAACTTACAACTTAGATTACGACTACTTGTGACTGCGACTATTTGCTACTGTGACTGCAACTATTTGCGACTGCGGCTGCTTTTACTTGCGACTATTTCAGAAAATGCTGAGGTTATTAAGTTGAAACTTTCAGGACATGTTCAGAGGTATGCTTGAAAGTTATTGGATAGCGCACCTAGCCCCTCCTTAGTTTCCCTATTTGGAGGTCCCCTCCCCAGCCCTAATCGTAATTTTGAAACGAATACTTTGTCCAAAATACTCAAAAGTTCTAATAAAAATACCTCCAGGGATGACAAGCATTCCACATCCTTCTGGGCAAGGTTTGTAAATTATGCAACTTGCCCATTGTTTACATGCAGGATTTATCATAGGCAGCGCAATCGCGCTGCCTAAGTAAAGAACGATGTTGGCACAATGTATTATTTATTTATTTATTTTTTTCTTTTGGCCAGGGAACTTCGTATCGAAGGAATTGTCGTAGAAACTTCGAAAAGGGCTCGTTTGATTGGAAATTGGAGTGGCTTGTGCCCTTTTTAGTAGTCGAAAGTGATCGGAAGGCAACTAACACCCCTTCCACGGCCACCATTTCCCCAAACACATCCAATCAAAATTTTGAGATAGCCATTTTGTTCAGCGTAGTTGATTTCCAGATAGAAAATATGTTTTTGAGGAGGAAACTCCCCCACAATCCTCAGGGCAAGGGTTGTACGTTATGCCCTGGGGCATATAAGATTTTTATAGAAAGCGTTGTCGTAGAAACTTTAAAAAGAGCTTATTCGATTGGAAATTCAAAGGGATAATGCTCTTTTTAATAGTCGAAAGTGATTGTAACGCTTGACATTTTTATAGCAAAGATCGATGTGGCTACAATGTATTTTTTTTTTATTTTTATTTTTTTTTTTTATTGTTTAGACCAGGGCACTTCGTATCGAAGGAGTTGTCGTAGGAACTTCGAAAAGGACTCATTCGATTGTAAAAATAGAAAGGGCTAATGCCTTTTTAATAGTCGAAAGTAATTGGAGGGCAAATAGTACCCCTCCCACGCCCACCCTCCCATTTGCCCATTATGTTTAAAAACTATATGTTGCCTTAAGATCAAATCAAAATGCACTGTGTTAATGCCCAATATGACATCTCAGCAGTATCCCAAGAACGACTGAGGGTATTATGTTTGAACTTTCAGGGCTACTTTTGTTCTTAAAATTTAACCAAATCAAAATAGCGTAGGTGTATCCAAGCTATCAAAGAAACAGATCTTTTTGCGAGTGGTATGAAGTTTTCTATTTCAAGTCAACTAGAGGAGGTATGAAACTAAATTAAACACTATTATTTGTGTCCAGATTTTTAAAAGGGTGTATGATGTAAAAATAGCTGAAAATTTTTCTCCAGCATACAAATAGCAGGCCAAACTATTAAGTTTCAAAACAACGAAAAGATTTAAAGTATTATTTTCTTTTTCTCTGAAAAGACTACGTCAATATAAAACGAACATAAATTAATTAATTCTGCTCTTATAATTTAACCAAATCAAAATAGCGTAAATATATCCGAGCTATCAAAAAAAGTAAACAGATTTTTTTTGCAAATGGTATCAAGTTTTCTATTTCAGGTCAACTAGAGGAAGCATGGAAGTATTAAACACTACTATTTGTGTCTGGATTCTTAAAAGGGTGTATGTTGTAAAAATTTGCTGAAAATTTTTCTCCAGCTTACAAATAGCAGGCCAATCTATAAAGTCTTAAAAAACGAAAAGATTTAATGAATCATTTTCTTTTTCCTTGAAAAGAGTATGTCAATATAAAACGAACAGAAAGTAAGTAAAAAAAGCTTTTTCTACAAAATTAGTTTTTTCAAAGAAAAGTAAAGAACTCCATTAAACCAAAAATGAGCAAAAATAAAATCAAATAATCTATGAAGCGTGAAACTGCCACAAATCAGCATCGATAAATAAATGAAACCCAAAACCAACAGGAATTACAATAAATAACCGAGTCAAACTCAAAACGAGCAGAGATTAACATGAGTAGGGCTCAAAATCCTATGCCTTCCCAAGGCCAGAACATAATTTGCACTTTACTGAAAAAAAAATACAAATGAAAGTGGATTGTCAGTTTAATATACATATACTGATATGTAGTAATCAAAATGTTAATATTATTTGGTTTATTAAAGTTATAAAAGTAAAAACATTTATATTTTTCAGTAAAGTGCAAATTATGTTCTGGGCTTGGGAAGGCATAGGATTTTGAGCCCTACTCATGTTAATTTCTGCTCGTTTTGAGTTTGACTCGGTTATTTATTGTAATTCCTGTTGGTTTTGGGTTTCATTTATTTATCGATGCTGATTTGTGGCAGTTTCACGCTTCATAGATTATTTGATTTTATTTTTGCTCCTTTTTGGTTTAATGGAGTTCTTTACTTTTCTTTAAAACTTTTTTCGTGGACAAAGTTTTTTTAATTAATCATAGGAAAGGGGGAATGCTTGATTCTGGGTGTGTTCGAAAAAGCTAAGGATGTTAAGGTGAAACTTGCAGAGAATGTCGAGGGGGATGCTGAACTAAACCAAAAGAGACTGTGTTTATCCAGGCTATGAAAAGGAGGAACCTGCAATATTTTAGAATGGCTAGGGTATACTGCTACTCTATACTAGTACTTAGGCTGCAAATGCAAGTACTTGCGACTGCAACTGTAGCTACTTGCAACTGCGACTGCTTTCAATAAATGTTGAGGAGGATGTTGAACAAAATCAATAAACAGTATATGCATGATTGTTGTCAAAAGGAAGCATCAGCAATATCTTTGGAACGGATGAGGTATTAAATTGAAACTTTCAGGGCATGTTGAAAAATGTTTGGAGTACAAAAGGACCCCCCTGATACTTTTTAGATGCCCCCATCTCTACGGACTGATCAAAATTCTGAAATAGCCACTTTGTTCAAAATAGTCAAAAAGTCTAATAGCTATGTCTCTGGAGATGCCACGCCCCCCTTAGTCCCATTGAAAGGATTGAAAATTATGAACTTGCCCATTGTTTACAAACAGGATTTACCATTGGGAAAAGGACGGGGGCAGTTTGATCCTGGGTGTGCCAGAATAGGCTAAGGGTAATAAGGCAAAATTTCAGGGAATGTTGAGGGGAATGGTTAATCAATCAGTTTATCAGTTTATCAAAATGGTGTGTCTGCAATATCTTGGAAGCGGCTAGGGGTATTAAATTAGAATTTTCAGGACCACTATTGCTACTATTACTTTGTAGAAATTACTGTAGCAATTTCTAGCACTTTGTAGCACACAGTAGTAGCAATTACCACTACTTGCGAGTGTGACTGCGACTATGGTTACTTGCGAATACTTGCAAGTGTTATTCTGCAATATTTTAAGAACAATTAAGAAAGGGTATCAAGTTCAAAGATTCAGAGAATGTTGAGGTGAATATTGAAGTTAAAGACAATATGTGCATCCCAGTTGTCAATGGGCATAGCTGCATTTACTAAGTAATTGCTCAAATTATTAAATTGAAACTTTTAGGAAACGTCGATTGAGATGTTCAACTAAATCAAAAGACACAATATGCATCTAGGTTGTCAAAATGGCATGTCAGCAGCATATCAGAAAAATGTAAAGGTAAATACAACTCGGTGCATCCCGGTTGTCAAAAGGGTGCATCTGCAATATCTCAGGATCGGCTAATAATATTTAGTTGGTACATTCAGGGGATATCTCAAAAGATACTATGTACATCCATCTTGATGAAATGGTGTGTACAATATCTCAGGAACAGTTAAGGGCATTAAGTTGAAACTTTCAGTGTTCAGGGGGATGTTGAACAAAATTAAAAGACACTATGTGCATCCCGGTTGTCAAAAACACGCATCTGCAATATCTCAGGAATGGCTAATGGCATTCAGTTGAAACTTTAGGGGATGTTGAGGCGGGTGTTAAAATGATTCAAAAGAAACTAATCATATCTAACAAATTAGAATAAGATATTTCAATTCCTATGCCAAAGACGCAAGAAACTGGAGAAATATCCATAATAATATTAACCAATAATAAAACTTCGGCAATAAAAAACAAACAGAAATAAATTTACAACAAAAATTCCGAAAAAAAAGTTCTTCAAAGAAAAGTAAATAGCCATATTAAAATTTAAGGCCAGCCGGCATAATTCCTATAATAATTGAAATTCAAAACGACCAGAAATTACCATCAAAGAATGAATGAAACCCAGAACGAACAGAAATTAAAATGAATGATCACATTAAATACAAAGATAACAGATAAGATTAAATCCAAAGATAAGATAAAGCGCAAATGACGCAATAGGTTTTTGAATTTTTACTGTTAGGGGGGAGGGGAGGAAGGGGATAGTAGCTTAACTCCTGTTTTTGGTAATTTATCCTCCCCCCCCCCCCCCTAAAAGTAAAAATTCAAAAGCCTATTGCGTCATTTGCGCTTTACTGATAACTATATTTAATTTCAAAATTGTGTTTTAAGTCTTCTAAACATCGAGGAAAAATGAAAAATAAAAAAAAAACCTATTCCATCATTTGCGCTTTAGTGAAAACAAACTTTATTATAAACCTTTTTTTTCATTTGCAACATTGAAAAACAAGAAAGATACGGTTGAATAAAATCTTGAATTGCTGTGGTTGCCAATATATTAAATTTTCAGTTTATTTTCTTTAGTTCTTTCAAGTCATCTTGACTATTATAGTGATCTTTTTTATTTTTAACTTATTAAGTAATATAGTTATTTTTTTCATTTAACGACTTTTACATGTCCTGCGGCAAATCATTTGCTAGAAGTAGTGTTTGTCATTCTCCTTTGTGTTCTAAGCGAGATCTCTTTTGTTCAGGAGATACATTCGCTCGTTTCTTTCTTTATCGTTAATAAAAAAAAAAAGTTTTTTCAACTGAAAGTAAGGAGCAACATTAAAACCCAAAACAAACAGAAATTATTCCGCATATGAGAAGGTTGCCCCCCTCCTCAATACCTTGCTCTTTACGCTAAGGTTTTTAGCAATTTTTAAGGTTTTACCTATTCTAATTTAACGACCCTTGTGTTTCAGGAGTCGTTCTTAAAAATTTGGGACAAACAGTAAAACTATTTGAATCTGATTCAGGAATGGTAACTAATATTTCGATTAATCATAATAGTACACGTTTAGTGCAAAAACCAAATTATGAGAATTTCCAAAAAAGCCTGAAACTCCTCAAAAATGGCGTCGGACCAATTTGAAAACTGCGCTATTGGATTCTCCATGGTCGAAAACCCTGTATAATTGCAGTCCCCCCCACTTTAAACAACAAGAATAATTACTTTTTTTTTAAAGGGAAGAACTGATGCGTCTCGGTTTTTCCCTAGGAATGATCGTATGGAACTGGTGGTCGTAGAATGTTGGAAGAGGGCACATTTGACAAGACATTACGACACATAATGCCCTTTTAAGTAACAAAATCGATCATGCCAGAGCAAAGTAGCGTTTTCTGCCGTTTTATCCCACAAAACATCAATCTTTGACCGAAGAGGATCGAAATGCCAAACAACGGAAACGCCCAGATAGTTAATCAATTTTCCTTGGTGTAAAATTCTAAACAAGAGGTTTTGAGTCCCTTATCTGGAAAAACAACAAAAAAGTGGCACTTTCTGTCATTTTGTGCTACAAAAAAAGCACGATAAGGGTCAAAATATCGAAGAATGTAAATTCCACAACAGTCAATCGATTTATCACTATTTAGGCCCTAAATAGAAGCTGTTGACCCCCCCCCCCCTAGGAAAATGGCTATAAAGTATGACATGAATGCGGTTATGGTCCCGCGTTTATCCATAACTTGTCATCAGATAATGACATGAATGCAGCAGTGATTACTAAGGTTTTTGGTAAATCATTAGCAGAAGATGACCTTTTCAGGTCTGCCGATATTACGAAACGCTTTTTTCCGTGACAATCCTGTTGTCCCCAGATCCCCAGCCAGTAATAAGAATTTACAATATTCTCAGAATGACGAAGTGAAGGTGCCCACTACTACTCCCTATACGTGCACAGCCACCTGAATGGCATACAAGCAGCTTCAAATTTGCTGATGCTATAGTTCTTGCTGGTCCAGTCGATTAATGCATTTCGTTCAGTCATTCATAAGAATAGTCCTTGTCAAGATGTAAAGAGATATTTTCCGTTTTCAACAGTGGACAGAGATAAAAAGAAAGAAAGAAAAATGTACTTCGGCTGCGGTAACTCAAAAGACTTTATGCTAAACAAGCTACATTTTACAGCAGAGCGATAAAACTTAAATACCCTAAGTAGCATCTGAATTTCAGATGCCAGGTGAGGCGGAGAACGCCTGGTCCTTCTGCAAGATCAAGTAGGAGAAGCTTAAAAGTAATTTCGGTTCTTCTACCGTTACTAACGGTCGGTTGCTTGTCCATGGAAGGTTTTTCTTAGCCATCCAAGATATGACAAAAACAATTTTGATATCAAAACCTTCATTAAATAACCATTTCCATGAGCAAGAAAAAAGGATTTAACATATAAAAAAAAACTTCTATATATTTTGATAACCAGATAATATGTAACAAAACCGATCATCTGAGCGGGATGGGATGTTTTTTTTTCTTCTTGTTTAACAGGTCACATATCGCCTTTAGAGTGACAATAGCTGATTTAAAACAGTAGCCTTCAAAAGGTGGCTTGTCTTTCTTAGCCTTTCTGCAAATTTAGTTGATTGTAAATTTTTCAGGTGTCTAGATGTACGCACGATTCATTTTTTTATATTTTACTTTTTTTTCTATTTGTTACAAGCAACGTTTTTTTTACATAATTTCTCTTTGGCATAACAACATCAAGGCTGGTGCGGAATTGGTTATTATTATACTTTTTCGTTTCACAAAATCCTACTCAAAAATGGTTGGATCGAGATCACAGTTGATCGAGATATAATACGGAAAATACAAGTCCAGTCGATGAATTTTTGTTTGTATTTTAGATAAGTGAATCAAAATAGGATGAAAAATAAATAAGCGTTTGAAATGAGATAATTTTAGAAAATTTTTCGTGAAACGGCTGGATCAATATTATTGAACAAATTCAGCAAAACTGAAAAAGGATTAATCCGACATTTGTCAAAGTAGGAAAGGCGTAAATACTAAAAAAAATTTTTTCGCATGCATACCAAAGGTCTGCGTTGCGCCGAAACCGATCTCCTGATTCAATGCCTTCGGCCAGGAATGCAATGCGTGGTTAGAGGCGTAAATACCTTTTAATATTTTCGCATTTGTTAGCGTGAAAAAGACAAATCTTAGTTATCCAACATGGCTTGAATCACTAATTTAATTTAATTGAATGACTAGGCCAAGATTTTGTATATTTCTCTGACTTGAAAACGCTGACGAAATAGAAACATGAAATGTTTTGAACATTTGTTAAAAGGAAATTTTTATTTTCAGGGCCGTAGCCACGAATATTGCTTATTTTTTTGTTTTAAGGATAAGAAAGTGAAATTCTCAGAAATCACAGAACATTCATTCCCTTTTTTGAATAATTTTCGTCAAAACGAAAAGATGAAAGTTGGTAGAAACTTAGAAATTTTCCGGAGTGTTACTTTGAACGTTTTACCCCCCGTGGAAAAGTAACTTGAATTTTTTCCCAACTTGAATATTTCTCACTTACGGCTCAGATTCGTCTACGGGGCAGCAAACTCCTGGAGTAAAGAGATTCTGGAAACATATTGATTTTCTAAGACTTGTTAAATCCAAGAGTAAGACAGGGCATGCGGCAAGGTCACTACACTTCCCATTTTGTCCACTGGGTGTAGTACAAGCTCTAAAATTCCCATAAGCAATCACATCACCAACGTCTAAGAAAGTTTGTCGATTCTCCAAAGTTTTGTTACTCTTATGGTCTTTTTCATCGTTTTTCTTGCTGAAATTCACCAGTTCAAAAATTGGACTTCTATTCACAGCTTTCGGAAACGTAGTTCTGACCGGAACAAAACCATCAACTTTAATACTTCTATTAAATATATTTCGCGTTGAATTCACTAAGGTATCACGAGCTTTATTAAAAAATAAATTTAAACCGTTTTGACCCGACACACATGCTATTACAGCTATCAAAAAAATGATTTTCATCTTATCACAACGACAACAGCAACGAACACACTAGCCAAGATATAGAAGGTGAAAGTAAATTACGGTTTACAAGTCAACAGACTCGTACATAATGATAGCGACTTGCCTAACTCAGGTGAAAGTAAGCATCGTTCAATGTCAACACAGTCAAGGCAAAGTACCCGTTAAAAAGACATAATGATTTAAAACAGACGAAACAAAACTCAGGAAGTATTCAAGCTGAAAATAAATGCCAAATTCACTTAATTATACACGTTGGGAAAAAGAAGAACACCTCCGAAGAAACAACTCATTAAACGTAAACCCTGGGCAGGTGCAATCACAGGCTTTTTTTCCCCCACGTGGAGTCGTATTTCACAAAGAAAACAGAGCATGTTTATGACAATAAGTTGCGAAAATGTAAAAATTCCAAGATTTCGACGGGAACCATGTTCAGAGGACCTTTCCTTGGTCCAGCCTAACTCAGGGACTGTTTTTCTGAAAAACAAGAGTGAACTATCTGTCTAAATTAAAATTATTGAATCGGATCAACAATTAAATAATCGGCGGTAAAGTGAAAAGAGGGTCTTATCAATTGGGATGGGGGGCAATTGCTCCCCCTAGCTTTTATTGTCCCCACACATATTTGGAAAATACACTTTATTTGTATCTTCATTAAAAAACAAAAAATTCTTGTCCCCTCCCCCTACATTTTCCAGAACTCGTAACCAGGCATCCCCCCCCCCCCAAGAACAAACAATTTGGAAACGTTTATCTGCATCAGTATAAAGTAGCCATAAAAAAGAAAATGTATTCTACCCGGGAGGGGGGGGGTAAAGATTTCTTTTCATCAGGATATAAACCAAAGGGATTGTTAGACCTTACGCTTGGTTCAAATCGATACTATTTCTTTTTTTACGCAAAACGGCCCATGTATAGTAGATGCAGGAAAATCGTAAACACGTTCACACGGAAACGGTTTCTTGCAGCCATTGAAGCGCGAGCACTATTTTGAGATATTAAAGCAGCATAGGCATAGAAAAAGATTAATTCAAGTTCTAGAAGCTTAGAAAAACATTCAAAGGTTTAATGTTGCTCCTTACTTTCAGTTGGAAAAAAAAACTTTTTTTTTGTTTGATTTCTAATCGTTTCTCAAGTTGTGCCCAGGACTAACTAAGATATGATGTGGGTAACTCCCGTATAAACCCCCGATTTCTTGCTATTAAGTTGTATATACCAATAATTGCAAATTGATAGGTAGCGCTCCGTTTTTTTAGTTTTCCTGCTTGATGATTAATATTTTGGATTGTAATAAAAACTTTCGACAAAATTCAAATATTCGGTCAAAAATTTCAGTCAATAGTAGTTTTGTTCAATAAGTCCTTAATAACATTTTTTAATACATTATTTCAGGCACAGTTTATATAATTATCTATAAACTGTGATAATTCTATAAACTGTGATTTCAGGTGACGGAGAGAGTATTGTTGTTCATATGGATGGGAATTTTACGTGACTTTGATCTTCTGCAGGGGTGAAGCCATTGACCTCAATCATAGGATTCCCGGATATTTAAATACACTATTTATACAAGTATATAAATAAGAAAAGACAAATATTACCACTTAAAAGCACCAAGAACAAAGCTCCTGGTAGCATCCCCCCCTCACCAAAAAAATTATTAATAGCAATTTTCTGTGCAATCTTTCTTGTTATTAGTTAATGAAATCACTTTTTCAAAACAAGAAGTTTTCAAAGAAAATTAAAGGCCTACATTCAACCAAAGAGGAGCAGAAATAATAACCCATACTTAAAATGAACAGTAATCATTTATTAATAAATAAATGAGAATTGAAAGGAACAGGACTTACAACGAACAGAATCAATAGTCCAGTCAAACATAATACGAAAAGAAATGACCACAAACAGCAGCAAGGTTGATATCCCCTTAGCCTTCTGAAGAACAGTTGCGTCATTTGCACTTTACTAAAAACAAGCAATATTTTAAATATTTTCTCTTTTGTAAAGTTTTAAAATCAAAATTACTGAGAGTTTTAGGAATGTGTATCGTTACATATAAAACACTTAAAATACTTTCAGCAGTTCTGTTTATTAATCTTACTTATTTTCTTTCTTGTTTTTTTTATGGTTTTGACCACAGTTCATATAATTATCCAGTATGATCATTCTCTATCTCACCCATTATAAAACCCGGACCGGGGTGCGAGTGCTCTGGAGAACGTTTTTGCAGATATAAACATAAGCGAAGTCAGATCTTTTCACGGTAGACAAGTCAGACTGTGATCTAATCGGAAACAAGTGGAAACCCGCTATTACGAATAATGCACTTTGTTGGAAACAATCGGAAACAGACTAACCCGCATTCCCGCTAATGCAGAAATAAGTGGGAGGAGCTTTTTGTTCGCACCGAGAACGAAGACCAGAAATGATCTGCGATAAGCTTACTGGATAATTATATGAACTGTGGTTTTGACAAATAAAATCAAACTGTACGAAATAGAAATTGTTTTTGGTAACGAAGCTTAGGCCTATCCCTAGCCATTCCTGATATATTGCAGATATGCCACTTTGAGAACATAAGTTTCTTTTGATTTAGTTCAAAATTTTCCTCAACATACCCTAGTGTCTTTGAGTTAGTCCAATGTGCCCTGAAAGTTTCAACTTAATACACTTCGCCGTTCCTGAGATATTAAAGATAGTTTCTTTCGATTTAGTTCAACATAACCCTCAACATGCCATGAAAGTTTCAATTTAGCAGCTTTAGCTGTTCCTGAGATACTGCTGATACACACTAATAACGACCCGAATGGAAAAGTTGTCTTTTGATTTTGTGAAAATCCCTCTATACATTTCCTAGAACCTTTCAAATTTAACAGATATAGTCGACTAAGTCCTCCATTGATGACACTTCAAAACAATATTCTTCGGGCATTAGATATTTTGGGACTAATTCCCCAGGGAAAAATATTCCTCCAGTCTAGAGGCAAAGACTTTGCAAACCCGACTAACCATTGCCAAATGTTGATCTCAGGCAAAGATATAGCCCTCTCTATGTCCTCCACCGAAAATAAAAACACGAAAGAAACTGTAGTCTCTCATGCCTCTTCCTCTATAACAGAAATCATTAACAATTACAGTGAATAAAATCTTCGTCACAGAAAACACTATAATACTCTGCTAGGAGCCATATAATAACAAATCACAAACAAAATCTTACTTCACACATTCACAGGTAGATAATAAGTCAACCTTCATTAATTCGGATAAAATATATTTTTATTTTTCTCACTAAAATAACGAATGTAGTATGAAACGGGAGGAACTACTGGAGGGATCTAGGCTTGAAATCCTTTCTGTTTGAACTCCTTTTTCTTTTTTGCTTTTTTTTAATTCATGGATATCTTGACTGGTAAATGTTGATATTTATGATATTTGTAGATAAAGACTACACATTGAAGGTCTAAAAAACTTTGGGTAATCATAGGCAGCGCGGTAATCATAGGCAGCGCAAAAGCGCTGCCTAAGTAAAGAACGATGTTGGCACAATGTATTATTTATTTTTGGTTCTTGGTCTTAGACCAGGGCACTTCGTATCGAAGGAGTCGTCGTAGAAACTTCGAAATGGGCTCATTCGATTGGAAATTAGAGTGGCTTGTGCCCTTTTTAATAGTCGAATGTGATTGGAGGGCAACTAACACGCCTTCCAAACCCACCATTTCCCCAAACACATCCAATCAAAAATTTTGAGATAGCCATTTTGTTCAGCGTAGTTGATTTCCAGATAGAAAATATCTTTTTGAGGAGGACACTCCCCCACGGCCCTCAGGGCAAGGGTTGTAAGCAATGCCGTATCCAGGGGGGGGGGGGGTTACCCGGTTTGACCCCCCCCCCCCCGAAATTTTTGACCGACTCGAAAATAAGTCGAAAATTAGTAAAACCTAGGTAAAAATCAGTAAAATTAGTCGAAAACTGAGTCAAAAATTAGTAAAACCACCCCAAAAAAAGTCAAAAATTAGTAAAACCCCCCTGAACAAAAATCCTTGATACGGCCCTGGTTGTAGGCTATGCTCGGGGGCATATAAGGTTTTTATAGAAAGTGTTGTAGTAGAAACTTCAAAAAAGGCCCGTTCGATTGGAAATTCAAAGGGCTAGTGCCCCTTTCAATGATCAAAAGTGATTGGAGGGCAACTAACCCCCCTCTCCCACCCATCTTTTCCCCAAACACATCCAATCTAAATTTTTAGATAGCCATTTTGTTCAACGTAGTTGAAAGTTCTGGAAATTAGGTTTTTGAGGATGACAACCCCCCCCTCCCCCACAGCCCTCTGGGCAAAGGTTGTAAGTTATGCCCTGGAGGCATATAATGTTATTCTTTATAGAAAGCGTTGCCGTAGAAACTTCAAAAATGAATCATTCGACTGGAAATTGAAACGGCTAGTGCTCTTTTTAATAGTCTAACGTGATTGGATGCCAAATAGCTCCCCTCTCACGCCCACCATTTCCCCAAACACATCCAATCAAAATTTTGAGATAGCCATTTTGTTCAACGTAGTTGAAAGGTCCAAAAATAATGTCTTTGAGGATGACAACCCACTCACAGCCCTCAGGTCAAGGGTTGTAAGAAAGCGTTGTCGTAGACACTTCAAAAAGGGCTCATTTAATTGGAAATTGAAAGGGCTAGTGCCCTTTTTAATACTCGGAAGTAATTGGAGGGCAACTAACCCCCCTCTCACGCCCACAGCCCTCTGGGCAAAGGTTGTTAGTTATGCCCTAGAGGAATGTAAGGTTTTTCTTTATAGAAAGCGTTGTCGTAGAAACTTCAAAAAGGGCTCATTTGATTGGAAATTGAAATGGCTAGCGCCCTTTTTAATAGTCGAAAGTGATTGGAAGGAAACTAACACCCCTTCCACGCCCACCGTTTATCCAAACATATCCAATTAGAATTTTGAGATTACCATTTTATTCAAAGTAGTTGAAAGGTTCGGAAATTATATCTTTGAGGATGACACTCCCCCCACAGCCCTCAGGGTAATGGTTGTAAGTTATGCCATGGGGGTATATAAGTTTTTATTGAAAGCTTTGTTGTAGAAACTTGAAAAAGGGCTCATTCGATTGGAAATTCAAAGGGCTAGAAATCTTTTTAAAATTCGAAAGTTATTTAAGGACAACAAACCCCTCTCTCACACCCACCTTTTCCCCAAACACATCCAATCAAAATTTTGAGATAGCCATTTTGTTCGAAGTAGTTAAGAAGTCTGGAAATTATGTTTTTGAGGATGACACTCCCCCCACAGCCCTCAGGGCAAGGGTTGTAAGTTATGCCCTTGGAATATATAAGATTTATTTTATCATAGAAAGCGTTGTCGTAGAAACTTAAAAAATGAATCATTCGATTGGAAATTGAAACGGCTAGTGCTCTTTTTATAAGTCGAACGTGATTGGATGCCAAATAACCCCCTCTCACGCCCACCATTTCCCCAAACACGTCAAATTGAAATTTTTAGATAGCCATTTTGTTCAACGTAGTTGAAAAGTCCGAAAAAAATGTCTTTGAGGATGACAACCCCCTCACAGCCCTCAGGTCAAGGGTTGTAAGAAAGCGTTGTCGTAGACACTTCAAAAAGGGCTCATTCAATTGGAAATTGAAAGGGCTAGTGCCCTTTTTAATACTCGGAAGTAATTGGAGGGCAACTAACCCCCTCTCACGCCCACCATTTCCCCAAACACATCCAATCAATATTTTGAGATAGCCATTTTGTTCAACGTAGTTGAAATGTCCGGAAATTATGTCTTTGAGGATGACAACCCCCTTACAGCCGCCAGGTCAAGGGTTGTAAGTTAAGCCTATGCCCTGGGGCATATAAGGTTTTTATAGAAAGCGTTGTCGTAGAAACTTCAAAAAGGGCTCATTCGATTGGAAATTGAAAGGGCTAGTGCCCTTTTTAATAGTCGGAAGTGATTGGAGGGCAACTAACCCTCTTCTCACGCTCACCATTACCCCAAACACATCCAATCAGAATTTTGAGATTGTAATTTCCTTCAACGTAGGTGAAAGTTCTGGAAATAAGGTCTTTGAAGATGACAACCACCTCATAGCCCTCAGGGCAAGGGTTGTAATTTATGCCCTGGGGGCATATAAGGTATTTATAGAAAGTGTTGTCGTAGAAACTCAAAAAGGGCTAATTCGATTGGAAATTGAAAGGGCTAGTGCCCTTTTTAGTAGTCGAAAGTTATTGGAGGGCTTGACATTTTTATAGTAAACATCGATGTGGGTACAATGTATTATCATTTTATTCTTTTTTTTTGTTTAGAACAGGGCACTTCGTATCAAAGGAGTTGTCTTAGGAACTTCAAAAAGGGTTGATTCGATTGAAAATAGAAAGGGCTAAAAAAGGGCTGATAGTCGAAAGTGATTGAAGGGCAACTAGTCACCCTCCCATGCCTACTAATGTTGTCTTAAGATTAAATCAAAATGCCCTGTGTTAATGCTAATTCCCAATAAGGCATCTCAGCAATATCCCAAGAACGACTGAGGGTATTATATTCAAACTTTCGGGGCTACTTCTGCTCTTAAAATCTAACCAAATCAAAATAGCGTAAATGTATCCCAGCTATCAAAGAAAGTAAACAGATTTTTTTTTGTGAATGGTATCAAGTTTTCTTTTTCAGGTCAACTAGAGGAGGTAATTGACTAAATTAAACACTACTATTTGTGTCCAAATTTTATAAGGGTGTATGTTCTTAAAAATTGCTGAAAATGTTTTCTCCAGCATACAAATAGCAGGCCAAACTATAAAGTCTTAAAAAACAAAAAGATTTAAAGAATTATTTTCTTTTTCCCTGAAAAGACTATGTCAATATAAACCGAACAGAAATTAATTAAAAAAACTTTTTCCACAAAATAAGTTTTTCAAAGAAAAGTAAAGAACACCATTAAACCAAAAATGAGCAAAAATAAAATAATCTACCAAGCGTGAAACTACCACAAATCAGCATCGATAAATAAATGAAACCCAAAACGAACAGAAATTACAATAAATAACCGAGTCAAACTCAAAATGAGCAGAAATTAACATGAGTAGGGCTTAAAACCCCTACGCCATCCCAAGGTCAGTATATGTATATTAAACTAATAAACATTCATTTGTATTTTTTTTCAGTAAAGTGCAAATTATGTTCTGGCCATGGGATGGCATAGAGGTTTTGAGCCCTACTCATGTTAATTTCTGCTCGTTTGGAGTTCGACTCGGTTGTTTTGTTGTAATTTCTGTTCGTTTCAGATTTCATTTATTTATCGATGCGGATTTGTGGTAGTTTCATGCTTGATAGATTATTTTATTTTTGTTCATTTTTGGTTTAATGGGGTTCTTTCCTTTTCTCTGAAAAACTTATTTTGTGGGAAAAGTTTTTTTTAATTAATTTGAGAAAAAGATCTTACTAAATTGACTTGTACATGGCAGAAATCACCCTTTATGTTTAATCGGTAAATTTTTGTGTTTAGTTTTTTTTTCTGTATTTAGATTTTTTTTTTTCTACATTTAGACTACTACAGAACTGCCCGAGGAAAGCGAGGGCAATATCTTAGAGGGAAATGCCCGAGCAATCTGAGGAAGGCGGTGAAAAAGGGCTAGCCGACCTTTTGCAAGCCAAAAGACCCGCGAAGCAGGCTTTTTTGGCTAGTTAAGAAATAAAAAGCTGAACTGGTTAGCTCAGACCTTGAGAATATAATACGATCTGGTTGTTTATGATTGATCATTCACAGTTTTTGTCAACTTGTACCATTTTGCTAGTTTTCTTGTTTCTTACGTTTCGTTCTTGGTTGGATAGACTTTCATTATACGTTTTTTACTCTGTCTCTGTTTCTTGGGTGTTTAGGTTTTGTTTTTATCAGCGTCTTTAATCATAGGCAGCGCAGTAGCGCTGCCTAAGTAAAGAACGATGTTGGCACAATGTATTATTATAATAATATATGTATTATTATAATATTTTTTTTAATAGACCAGAACACTTCGTATCAGGGGCGGATCCAGGATTTTATTTAGGGGGGGAGCAAAATAGGTCGATCCGATAAACTTGCGTTAGGAGCAAGTTTAATAAGTAAACTACACTACTTTAGACTACGTTAGGGGGGGGGGCGCACCCCCTCGCCCCTCCCCTGGATTCGCCACTGCTTCGAATCGAAGAAGTTGTCATACAAAGTTCGAAAAGGGCTCATTCAATTGGGAATTGGAATGGCTAGTGCCCTTTCTAATAGTCGAAAGTGATTGGAAGGCAAATAAAACCCCTTTCACATCCAGCATTTCCCCAAACAAATCCAATTAAAATTTTGAGATAATCATTTTGTTCAACGTAGTTGATTTAATGATAGAAATTATGTTTTTGAGGAGGACACTCCCCCCACAGCCCTCAGTGCAGAGGTTGCAAGTTATGCCCTGGGGGCATATAAAAGTTTTCTATAATTCAATTTCTATTCAATTCAAATAAAAATGAAACATAACACCAATAATAATAAGGACCCTGTAAGCGAACTTGTTGAGGACCATAACAACAAAAAATTGAAATGAAGAAGAGAGAAAAGAAAGAAAAAAGAAAGATGAAACACGGGTAAATTAAAGCAAATTGATTAAAAATTTAGAGAAATATAATATCAAAGTTTAGTAACATTGTTATACAGCGTGCGAAAACTTGTGGATAGCTCGATACTGGAGGGTATTATATTCCACTGAAGTATAGATTTATAAATTTTGGATCGCTGGGCGGAGCTAAAGACACACTTGGGGACAATAAAGGAACGGTTGGATGAACGGAGACAGAGGCCTTCAGAATTATTACAATTAAAATAAGATAATAATTGGGGAGGAAGATTTTTATGGTAAGCGGAGCATGCAAGGGATAGATTTAATTTTTTAATGATTTGCTCAAAAGGGAATAATACCAAAATCGGAGTACAAGTCCTGGGTGGGATATAGTCGGGGCATCCGAAAAACTGCTTTGATGGCACGGTTTTGGGCAGATTTTAATTAATTGGTAACTGAAGGATAAGTGTTACCCCAAACAGATCCGCAGTATGAGATATATGGGTAAATAAAAGAGTAATAAAGGGTGACAAGGATATCAGGAGGAAGAAAATAATTCACACGATTAATCATACTTACCTGTCGCAAGATTATGGCTCTGATGTAGGAAACATGTGTTGCAAATGATAGGGAGTAGTCTATGTGGACACCAAGAAACTTGGCAACTTCAACCTGCGGGAGGAGATTGGTGGAATATTTTAGGCCAAGTGCTTGCTGAGCTTCATTTTTTTTGTAAGGGGATCGAAATAATACAACCTGACTTTTCTTGCTGTTAATGGTCATGCAGTTAACGAGACACCCCTCCTGTACTCTATTCAGAAGGATTTGAGCAGAGGTGACGACGGATGGTAAATTAGGGCCGGTGATGAAAAGTTGCTATCGTCAGCAAAAAGTACTGGGTGCACTGATGGACCCAGGTCCGTAACCAAATCATTAATATAAAGGAGAAAAAGCATTGGACCAAGAACAGAGAAAGCTTGTATAGAAAGTTTTGTCGTAGAAACTTCAAAAAGGGCTCATTCGATTGGAAATTCAAAGGGCTAGTGCCCTTTCTAATAGTCGAAAGTGATTGGAGGGCAACTAACCCCCCTCTCACGCCCACCTTTTCCCCAAACACATCGAATCAAAATTTTGAGATAGCCATTTTGTTCAACGTAGTTGAAAGTTCTGGAAATTAGCATCAGCCTCAGGGCCAGGATTGTAAGTTATGTCCTGGGGGCATGTAAGGTTTCCATAGAAAGCGTTGTCGTAAAAACTTCAAAAAGGGCTCATTCGATTGGAAATTAAAATGGCTAGTGCCCTTTTTAATAGTCGAAAGTGACTGGAGGGCAACTAACCCCCCTCTCACGCCCATCATTTATCCAAACACATCCAATCAAAATTTTGAGATAGCCACTTTGTTCAACATAGCTGAAAGTTCTGGAAATTGGGTGTTTGAGGATGATAACCGCCTCAGAGCCCTCAGGGCAAGGATTATAAGTTATGCCCTGGGGGCATATAAGGTTTTTATTGAAAGCTTTGTCGTAAAAACTTGAAAAAGGACTCATTCGATTGGAAATTCAAAGGGCTAGTGCCGTTTTTAATAGTCGAAAGTCATTGGAGGGCAACTAACCCCTCTCTCACACCCACCTTTTCCGCAAACACATCCAATCAACATTTTTAGATAGTTTTGAAATCAGTATATTCTTATATTTTCAGAGTACCAGCAAATCAGTATCAATAAATAAATGAAACCCAAAACAAACAGAAATTAAAATAAGTCAAACTCAAAACGAGCAGAAATTAATCTGAGTAGGGTTCTAAACCATATGCTTTCTAAAAGCCAGAATATAATTTGTACTTTACTGAAAAAATTCTTTTAAATGTATTCACTTTTATAACTTTAAGAGATAAAAAATTATTAAGGTTTTAGAGAATAAATATCAGCATATGTATATTAAACTGACAATGCACATTTTTTCAGTAAATTCATTTGAATTTTTTTCAGTAAAATACAAATTATATTCTAGCTTTTAGAAAGCATAGGGTTTAGAACCCTACTCAGATTAATTTCTGCTCGTTTTGAGTTTGACTCTTGTTTATTTTTCTGAATGTTTTGGATTTCAATTATTTATTGATACTGATTTATGGTAGCTGTATGCTTGGTAGATTATTTGATTCTATTTTTTTTTCATTTTTGGTTTAATGGAGTTCTTCACTTTTTTTTGAAAAACTTATTTTGTACAAATAGTTTTTTTGATTAATAATGAAGTAGAGACGGCTGCAGAAGCTATTGGACTTATTGGCTGTTTATTCTGTAATGTTTCTGCATATCTTCTCCCTTATCTTACTGTTCTGAACTCCCGAGTTCTTTTTTCCTTTGTCTTCTTTTGGTTCGTTTGTTCCTCTTTTGTTCTTATTTATTGCTCAAGTACTGACATCATGTCTTTTTAGTTAGGAAATGGAATCTATTAGTTTACCCTACCGAATATTACACAACAATAGAGCAGATAAAGAAAACAAGAAATAATTTTTCCATTTACTTTCAAATTAGTCACAAAATGCCTTTCGAACTTCAACAAAAAATCTTCGCAACGGAAAACCAACGACAGTGTTGTAATCTCCCTCAATTTTTTCGACAAGAATACTTCCGATTCCCTGAATCCCATAAGAACCAGCTTTACCACTAGAAGAAAAAAAAAAACACTGAGCAAAGAATGTAAAAACAGCAAATAATATGAAAAACACTAAAAACATGAAGTATATTTAAATGGATTTGCATTACTCTGGGACAAAGTATTTTCCCTTTAGTGAGGGGGGCCTAGTTACCTGTCAAAAAGTTAATGTTTAGCTGTCAAAAAGTAATAGGCCAATAACAAACCGCAAATAGTTCTCTCTGATTACTATCTCACTTACTCATCTAAAAACCTCTTGTATTAGCAATATAAAGCTGATTTTGACTAATCTGATTTTTGTACTTTTTATTATATCAAAATCACTTTTGATATAATAAAAAGTGCATGGACTAGAGTTCCCTCTTTCATAGGCAGCACAACAGCGCTGCCAAAATAAAGAACGATGTTGGCACAATGTATTTTTGGTTGGTTTTAGACCGGGGCACTCCGTATCGAAGGAGTTGTAGAACTTCAAAAAGGGCGCACTCGATTGAAAATTGGAAGGCCTAGTGCCCTTTTTAATAGTCGAAAGTGGTTGGAAAGAAACTAACCCCCTGTCAAGCCCACCATTTCGCCAAACACATCTAATCAAAATTTTGAAATAGCCATACTGTTCAACGTAGTTATAAGTTCTGGAAATTAGGTCATTGAGGATGACAACAACCCCCACAGTCCTCAGGGCAAGAATGGCAAGTTATGCCCTGGGGGCATATAAGGTTTTTATAAAAATCGTTGTCGTAGAAACTTCATAAAGGACTCATTCGATTGTAAAATGAAAGGGCTAGTGCCCATTTAATAGTTGAAAGTGATTGGAGGGCAATTAATCCTCCTCTCATACCCAGATTTCCCCAAACACATCCAATCAGTATTTTGAGATAGCCATTTTTCAACTTAGTCGTAAGTTCTGGAAATTAGGTGTTTGAGGATGATAACCCCCTCAAAGTCCTCAGGGAAAGTTATGTATGTTATGCGCTGGGGGCATATAAAGTTTTTATAGACAGCGTTGTCGTAGAAACTTCAAAAAGGGCTCGTTTGATTGGAAATTGAAAGGGCTAGTGCCCTTTTTAATAGTCGACAGTGATTGGAGGGCAACTATCTGCCATCTCACGCCCACAATTTCCCCAAACGCGTCCAATCAAAATCTTGAGATAGCCATTTTGTTCAACGTAGTTGAAAGTTCTGGAGATTATGTCTTTGAGGATGACAAACCCCCCACACCCCTCAGGGCAAGGGATGTAATTTATACCCTGGGGGCATATGAAGTTTTTATAGATGATTGGAGGGCAACTAACCCCCCTCTCATGCCCACCATTTCCCTAATCACATCCAATTGTCGTAGAAACTTCAAAAAGGGTTCATTCGATTGGAAATTGAAAGGGCTAGTGCCCTTTCTAATAGACGAAAGTGATTGGAAGGCAACTAACCCCTCTCTAACGCCCAACATTTCCCCGAACACATTCAATCAAAATTTTGGAAATTTTGTCGCAAGCGATCGGAGGGCGAATGCCCGAAA
This sequence comes from Artemia sinica, assembly GCA_027921565.1. Taxonomy (NCBI): domain Eukaryota; kingdom Metazoa; phylum Arthropoda; class Branchiopoda; order Anostraca; family Artemiidae; genus Artemia; species Artemia sinica. Next base: position 45,630,528 of record CM051265.1, read on the forward strand.
GCGATCAGAAAGCAAATGCCCCCCCCCCCACCCATCATTTCCCCAAACACTTCCAGTAAAAATTTGAGATAGCCATGAAAGTTCTGGAATTGAAAGGGCTAGTGCCCTTTTTAATATTAGAAAGTGATTAGAGGACAACTAACCCCCCCTCTCACGCCAACTATTTCCCCAAACACATCCAATCAGTATTTTGAGCCATTTTGTTAAACGTAGTTGAAAATTCTGGAAAATAGGTCTTTGAAGATGACAACCCCCTGAGAGCCCTCAGGGCAAGGGTTGTAAGTTTTGCCCTTGGGGCATATAATGTTTTTATAGAAAGCGTTGTCGTAGAAACTTCAAAAAGGGCTCATTTGATTTGAAATTGAAAGGGCTAGTGCGCTTTTAAATAGTCGAACGTGATTGGAGGGCAACAAAGTCCTCTCTCACACACCATTTCCCCAAACACATCCAATCAAAATTTTGATATAGCAATTTTGTTCAACGTAGTTGAAAGTTCTGGAAATTATGACTTTGACGATGACAAACAAACCCCCCAAACTCCTCAGGGCAAGGATTGTAAGTTTTGCCCTGGGGGCATATACGGTTTTTATAAATAGTGTTGTCATACAAACTTCAAAAATAACTCGATTCAATTGAAAATTGAAAGGGCTAGTGCCCTCTTTAATAGTCAAAAGTGATTGGAGAGCAACTAACCCCTTTCTCACGTCCACCATTTCCCCAAACACATCCAATGAAAATTTTTAGATAGACATTTTGTTCAACGTAATTGAAAGTTCTGGAAATTAGGTCTTTGAGGATGATAAACACCCCACACCCCTCAGGGCAAGGGTTGTAAGTTATGCTCTGGGGGCATATAAGGTTTTTATAGAAAATGTTGTCGTAGAAACTTCAAAATTGGCTCATTCGATTGGAAATTGAAAGGGCTAGTGCCCTTTTTAATTGTAGAAAGTGATTGGAGGGCAAAAACCCCCCTCTTACGCCCATCATTTCGTCGCCATCAATTTTGTCGCAAGCGATCGGAGGGCGAATGCCCGAAAGTGATCAGAAAGCAAATGCCCCCCCGCCCATCATTTCCCCAAACACTTCCAGTAAAAATTTGAGATAGCCATGAAAGTTCTGGAATTGAAAGGGCTAGTGCCCTTTTTAATATTAGAAAGTGATTAGAGGACAACTAACCCCCCTCTCACGCCAACTATTTCCCCAAACACATCCAATCAGTATTTTGAGCCATTTTGTTAAACGTAGTTGAAAATTCTGGAAAATAGGTCTTTGAAGATGACAACCCCCTGAGAGCCCTCAGGGCAAGGGTTGTAAGTTTTGCCCTTGGGGCATACAATGTTTTTTATAGAAAGCGTTGTCGTAGAAACTTCAAAAAGGGCTCATTTGATTTGAAATTGAAAGGGCTAGTGCGCTTTTAAATAGTCGAACGTGATTGGAGGGCAACAAAGTCCTCTCTCACCCACCATTTCCCCAAACACATCCAATCAAAATTTTGATATAGCAATTTTGTTCAACGTAGTTGAAAGTTCTGGAAATTATGACTTTGACGATGACAAACAAACCCCCCACACTCCTAAGGGCAAGGGTTGTAAGTTTTGCCCTGGGGGCATATACGGTTTTTATAAATAGTGTTGTCATACAAACTTCAAAAATAACTCGATTCAATTGAAAATTGAAAGGGCTAGTGCCCTCTTTAATAGTCAAAAGTGATTGGAGAGCAACTAACCCCTTTCTCACGTCCACAATTTCCCCAAACACATCCAATGAAAATTTTTAGATAGACATTTTGTTCAACGTAGTTGAAAGTTCTGGAAATTACGTTTTTGAGGATGACAAACACCCCACATCCCCTCAAGGCAAGGGTTGTAAGTTATGCTCTGGGGGCATATAAGGTTTTTATAGAAAATGTTGTCGTAGAAACTTCATAATTGGCTCATTCGATTGGAAATTGAAAGGGCTAGTGCCCTTTTTAATTGTAGAAAGTGATTGGAGGGCAAAAACCCCCCTCTTACGCCCATCATTTCCCCACACACCTCCAATAAGTATTTTGAAATAACCATTTTGATCAAAGTAGTTGAAAGTTCTGGAAAATAGATCTTTGAGGATGATAAACCCCTCAGAGCCCTCAGGGCAAGGGTTGTAAGTTATGCCCTGGAGGCATATAAAGTTTTTTATAGAAAGCGTTGTCGCAGAAACTTCAAAAAGGGCTCATTTGATTGGAAATTGAAAGGACTAGTGCCCTTTTAATAGGCGAACGTGATTGGAGGGCAACTAAGTCCCCTCTCATGCCCACCATTTTCCCAAACACATCCAATAAAAATTTTAAGATAGCCATTTTGTTCAACGTAGTTGAAAATTCTGGAAATTACGTTTTTGAGGATGACAAACCCCCCACATCCCCTGAAGGCAAGGGCTGTAAGTTGTGCCCTGGGGGCATATGCGGTTTTTTATAGATAGTGTTGTTGTACAAACTTCAAAAAGAGCTCATTCAATTGGAAATTGAAAGAGTTAGAGCCCTTTCGAAGAGTCGAAAGTGATTGGAGGGCAACTAACCCCCCTATCACGCCCACCATTTCCCCAGACACATCCACTGAAAATTTTGAGATAGCCATTTTGTTCAACGTTGTTGAAAGTTCTGGAATTAGGTCTTTGAAGATAATAAACCCCACACCCCTCAGGGCAAGAGTTGTAAGTTATGCCCTGGGGGCATATAAGGTTTTTAGGGAAAGTGTTGTCGTAGAAACTTCAAAAGGGGCTCATTCGATTGAAAATTGAAAGGGCTAGTGCCCTTTTTAATAGCCGAAAGTGATTGGAGGGCAACTAACCCCACTCTTACACCCACCTTTTTCCCAAACATATCCAATCAAAATTTTGAGATATCCATTTTGTTCAACGTAGTTGAAAGTTCTGGAAATTATTTCTTTGAGATGACAAACCCCCCACACCTCTCAGGGCAAGGAATGTAAATTATGCCCTGGGGGCATATAAGGTCTTTATAGATAGCGTTATCGTAGAAAATTTAAAAGGGCTCATTCAATTGGAAATTGAAAGGGCTAGTGCCCTTTTTAAAGTCGAAAGAGATTGGAGGGCAACTAACCCCCTCTCATACCCACCATTTCCCCAAACACATCCAATCAAAATTTTGAGATAGCCATTTTGTTCAACGCAGTTGAAAGTTTTGTACATGATGTCTTTGAGGATGACAACCCCCACAGCCCTAAGGTCTAGGGTTGTAAGTTATGCCCTGAGGGCAAATAAGGTTTTTATAGAAAGGGTTGTCGGGAAAGCTTCAAAAAGGGCTCATTCGATTGGAAATTGAAAGGACTAATGTCCTTTTTAATAGTAGAAAGTAGTTGGAGGGCAACTAACCTCCCTCTCACACCCATCATTTCCCCAAACACATCCAATCCAAAATTTTGAGATACCTATTTTTTCAACGTACCGTAGTGAAAAGTTTGGGAGATTAGGTCTTCGAGGATGACAACCCCCAACAACCCTCAAGGTAAGGGTTATAAGTTATTCCCTGGGGGTATATAAGGGTTATATAGAAAGCGTTGTTGTTGAAACTTCAAAGAAGCTCATTCGATTGGAAATTGAAAGGGCTAGTACCCTTTTTAATAGTCGAAAGTGATTGAAGGGCAACTAACCCCCCCCCCCTCTCACGCCCACCATTTCCCCAAATACATCCAATCAAAATTTTGAGATAACCAATTTGTTCAACGTAGTTTAAAGGTCTGGAAATTAGGTCTTTCAGGATGACAAAAAGGGCTAGTGCTCTTTTTAATAGACGAAACTGATTGGAGGTCAACTAAACCCCCTCTCATGCCCACCATTTCCCCGAACACATTCAATCAAAATTTTAAAAATTATGTCAAAAGCGATCGGAGGGCGAATGCGCCCCCCCCCCCCACTGCCACCCTTTCCCCAACCACTTCTGATCAACACTTTGATATAGCCATTTTGTTGAGCGTAGTTGAAGGGTTTGGAAATTATGTCTTTGAGTAGGACAAACCCCCCAAAACCCTCAGGGCTAAGGTTGTAAGTTTTGCCCTGGGGGCATATAAGGTTTTTTTTATAGAAAGCGTTATCGTAAAAACTTCAAAAATTGGCTCATTCGATTGGAAATTGAGAGGGCTATTGCCCTTTTTAATAGTCAAAAGTAACCAGAGGGAGAATCACCCCCCCCCCCGCCCATCATTTCCCCATACATTTACGATCAACATTCTGATATGGTCATTTTGTTCAACCTAGTTGATAGGTCTGGAAATTATGTCTTTGAGGATGACAACCCTCCCCCCATAGCCCTCAGAAAAAGGGTTATAAGTTATGCCCTTGGGGCATATAGGGTTCTTATAGAAAGTTTTGTCGAAGAAGCTTAAAAAAGGACTGATTCGGTTGGAAATTGAGAGGACTAGTTCCTTTATAATTAGTCGAAAGTAATCAGAGGGCAAATGCCCCCCGCGCCCATCATTTCCCCATACACTTCCAATCATAATTCGAGATAGCCATTTTGTTCAACGTATTTGCAAGGTCTGGAAATTATGTCTTTGAGGATAATAAATCCCCCCAGCCCTCAGGGCAAGGGTGGTAAGTTATGCCCTGGGGGCATATATAAGATTTTATAGAAAGCAAGGTCATATTAACTTCGGAGGGGCTCATTGGATTGGTGATCAGACGCTGTAGTACTCTTTTTAAGAGTCAAAGTGGTCGGAGGGCAGCTATCCCTACCTCCAAACACACACGTCATATTGTCCCGAAACGCATCTAATAGAAATTTTGAGATAGCCATGCTATTCAAAATAGTCTAAATATCATGTAACAAGGCTTTTGTGGTTGAAACAAAACTCAGAGATTAGGGGCAAGGGTTGTAAGGTATGCCCAGGGGTATTTATGGTTTTTATGGGAGGGATGGTTGCTTAACTTTAGAAGAGGCTCAGTCTTTTTCCCTGAAAAAGACTATGTCAATTTAAAACGAACAGAAATTAATTAAAAAAAACTTTTTCCACAAAATAAGTTTTTAAAAAAAAAGTAAAGAACTCTATTAAACCAAAAATGAATAAAAATAGATTCAAATAATCTACCAAGCATACAACTATCACAAATAAGTATCACTAAATAAATGAAACCCAAAATAAACAGAAATTAAAATAAGTAACAGAGTCAAACTCAAAACGAGCAGAAATTAATATGAGTAGGGTTCTAAACCCCTATCCTTTCTAAAAGCCTGAATATGATTTGTGCTACACTGAACGAAATTCTTTTAACTGTTTTCATTTTTATAACTTTAAGAAATCAAAAATTAATTAGTATTTTAAGGAATAAATATCAGCATATGTATATTAAACTGATAATGCACATTTTTTTCAGTAAATCCATTTGAATTTTTTTCAGTAAATTACAAATTATATTCTGGCTTTTAAAAAGCATAGGGGTTTAGAACCCTACTCATATTAATTTCTGCTCGTTTTGAGTTTGACTCTTATTTATTTTAATTTCTGTTTGTTTTGGGTTTCATTTATTTATTGATACTGATTTGTGATAGTTGTATTCTTGGTAGATTATTTGATTCTATTTTTGTTCATTTTGGTTTAATGGAGTTCTTTATTTTTTTAAGAACTTAATTTGTTGAAAAAGTTTTTCGATTAATATAAAAAAGAGGACATGTTTGATTCTGAATCTCCTGGGCGCGCTGCTAGGGTGCACTAAGATTTTAACAGGGCAACACGTGAAGGTTCACCGCGTGAAGCCAACCAGCTATATACTTACTTAATCCTCATGCCGCGGCGGTGTTCAGAGATTCGTCAGCATTCTCCACGTGGGTGGTCAGCAGCAAGGGCCTATGCATCAGACAGCTAAATTCCAGCCTGGTCCAGGAATTCCCCGAGACTATCATTCCACCGGAAATTGGGTCTTCCGGCTGAACGTTTCCGGCCACTACTGGTTGGTTCAAAGTCGTAAAAAATCCGACCCGAAGTATCGGCAGGCAGTCGCAAAAGCTGTCCGAGCCAGCGAAGTGTTCGCTCGGCAACCAGATGCGACGAAGGTGATTGGGAAGTCCTTTTTCGTAGGCAGTCATGGCTGAAAAAGTCTGTCCATCGGATTACCTCGAAAAAATAAGGAGGATTTGTTAAATATTTTCCAGAGAAGTTGATTGCAGATAATTTAGGTAACTGTTTGACTTGCAGCATATGAAAATAACACGGTGTGCAAAAAATGGGTTTTGGTCCCATTTTCTAACGCTACAAGGAAAGAAAGGTTAAGATAGCTAGGCGAAGTTTTACGACTGAAGGATGACAGATTACTAAAGGAGCGTGTGCAGTTGTGTTGACCTCAGACGGAATGGTTCTGCAATGAGTCGTTAGTAGTATTTGTAGCCATAGATCATGGTTTGAAAGATTAAAAACATATTCATTTAAACAAAGTTGGGGATGAGGAGGGCAGTATTGTAGGAGCAAGAACTAAAGGCTTCAATTTTAGCAAGCTAATCCTACTGACAGAAACTCACTACATGACTATGACTTTCAATAAGATGTGACGTGTCCACCATTTGTGATATGTGTGCTTTACGCTAGTGATCTCTTTAATGCAATATTAACCTCATATACGTAATCTAAAAGCTCAATAGCCCTTTAGCATAAATTTTAGTGAAAATCAAACATATTTGTGAAATATGAACTTAATATGGTTTTATCGGTCTCTACATAGCAAAGCTATTTTACAGTTCACAATCACCCAAGACAGACGCTTCTAATTACAATGTTTGGCAAAATCATTAAAAAAGGGAGGTTGGGGAAGGTAGGGGTCTAAGGACCTCACTGCAAACGGTACAGGTTGAAAATTTCTCCATGGCTCAGATTTTAACAAGGTGGAACACCTCCATCTTTCTCTCTAAAAAAAAAAAAAATGAATTGAAAGGAAGAGGAGGATCAGAGGGAACACTGGCTCACAGACCAGTCGTCGTGCCAGTTCTATAAATCTATCTCAACAAGGTGTAACATGTACACCTTTCTATAAAAAAAAAAATAAAGTGAATGTTGGAGGGGTATTGGAGGGGACAATGGCCTGAGTACCCGTCCATTTACGACACTGATTTAAAACACTAGCTGTTTCAATGAGATGTACCATGTCTACGTTTTAAAATAGGGGTGAGGGGATACCGGCCAAACCGCCTTTCTCAGCTCTCCGCCTTTTACCCCTAACTTTTGACTAAAGCACAAAAACAGCCAATAAATAGTAAAGACCCGAGGAGGGGAGGGGAAGCAGTCTTCCTCGTACACAAAAAAGCTTCTGTTCGTTTAGTGTCGCTCTTTACTTTTATCCAAAACGTGTTTCTTTTAAGCTTAATTTCTGTTCGTTTTAAGTTTTAATTGTCATTTTTTTTACCGTTTGAAAAAAAAACTTTTGAATTTCAATTCGCTTGAATGTCATTTTCGAGTTTATCATAAACATCAGAGGGGGGGGGGAGGGCAATAATTTTATTTTTAAATTTGCTTACATTTGAAAAATAGAACATATCTACCGATAAGGCCTACAGTACATTCACATAGGGTAGTATCCATTTTTTTAGGTCAAAAATTGGTTTGAAACCAAAGTGATAACAAGCAATTATAGGAAAATCAGTCGATTACAGTGGAGGGTAAAAGTATAGCAGCCCAAACAAGGAGACCCTAAAACATTCAAGTGTAAATTTTTCTGACATTAGAAACAAAGATATCTTTCCTACAAAGATTTTTCCTAAAAACAATTCTTTAGGAATTATTTCTGCTTAACTGGCTCACTCCCAAAAATTAAGTTGACTTAGTTATTAATGCAGCTTGGAATAAGAGTTATAATAAGTTATAATGCAGTATATAATAAGTTATAATGCAGCTTATAATAAGCACTATATAATAAGTATATAATAAGTTATAATGCAGCTTGGAACGAATGCAGCTAGGAATAAGAAACGCAATCAACGCAATAGAAAAACACCAAAAATGTCTCCAACAAGTTATGTGTTTTTGGTGAGTTTTCACCACAGTTCATACAATTATCCAGTATGATCATTCTCTATCTCACCCATTATAAAAACCCGGACCGGGGTGCGAGTGCTCCGGAGAACGTTTTTGCAGATATAAACATAAGCGAAGTCAGATTAGCAGGAATGCGGGTTAGTCTGTTTCCGATTGTTTCCAACAAAGTGCATGGAAACAATCGGAAACAGACTAACCCGCATTCCCGCTAATGCAGAAATAAGTGGGAGAAGCTTTTTGTTCGCACCGAGAACGAAGACCAGAAATGATCTGCGATAAACTTACTGGATAATTCTATAAACTGTGGTTTTCACCAACGGTTTTTGGCTACAGTATGCTACTAATTTATAAAAAAATATTTTTTCGACAAAATTTCTGGTGACACTGTTATATAGGTCCAAATGAAAGTCCCTGCTGTAAACTATGCCATTTTGTTTAGGAGTTTAACACCAAACGTGACGTCCCGTGACACTATGAAAACATTTTTGATATTAGTGTTTGTGTTCCTACGGGCTCACACGGTTGCTGTAACAACTTAACAGCAAGCAGGGTGAAAAAGTGCATATACAACAAGACCTCGATCCGTTCCATTCTTTCTATAATTAAATGGACTTTTGTTACTTTAAAGGTCTTATCTAACCCCCATTTTAATGGCATTATTTTCGAATTTACCCTTTAAAGGGAAATCTATTTCAACGCACCTTGTGTTTTCGTTCTTAATTAACCCAACAAACTATATAATGTACACTAAAGCAATTCTGATTTCGCCTAAAAACCTGCTGCCTCAGCTATATGATAATCAAACAGTTCGTGGTAACGAACTGTAAGTAAGGAGCGACCCAGCTCAATAATAACCGAAACTCTAAAAAACGGAACTTTGATACAAATAGATACATCAAAAAAAGAGGATTATGCTGATTTCAAATATATAAGTTTCATCAAGTTTAATTCAACCCATCAAAAGTTACAAGCCTGAGAAAATTTGCCCTATTTTCGGAAAAAGGGGGAAACACCAACTAAAAATTACAGAATCCTAATGAAAATGACACCATCAGATTCAGCATATCAGAGAACCATACTGTAGAGGTTTCAAGCTCCTATCTGCACAAATGTGGAATTTTGTATTTTTTTTGCCAGAAGAAAGATCACGGATGCGTGTTTATTTTTTTTTATTTTTTTTAGGGGTCGTCGTATCAACCCAGTGGTCCTAGAATTTCGAGAAAGGGCTCTTTCGAACGGAAATTAAACGTTCTAGTGCCTTTTTTAAGAGACCAAAAAAATGGAGGGTAACTAGGCCCCCTCCCACGCTCATTTTTTCTCAAAGCCACTGGATCCAAATTTTGAGATAGCCATTTTGTTCAGCATAGCTGAAACATCTAATAACTATGTCTTTGAGGACGACTTAATCCCCCACAGTCCCCAAGGGAAGGGCTGCAAGTTATGAACTTTGCCCATTGTTTATATATAGTATTGGTTATTGGTAAGTATACAGACGTTTTCAGGGGAGGATTTTTTCTGGGGGTCGGGGGGATTGGGGTACGTGGGAGGATTTTTCCATGGAATATTTTTCACGGGGGGAGAGAATTTCCATGAAGGAGATGCTGGGTTTCCCAGCATTATTTAAAAAACAATCAGAAACTAAATAAAAAACAGATTTTTTTAACTGAAAGTAAGGAGTAACATTAAAACTTAAAACGAACAGAAATTATTACGTATATAAGGGGGTTTGTCCCCTCCTAAATACGTCACTCTTTACGCTAAAGTATTTTTAATAATTTCAAAACAGCTATTTATTCTAATTAAACGGCCTTTGTGATTCAGGAGTCATTCTTAAAGAATTGGAACACAATTTGAACTTTAGCGTAAAGAGCGAGGTATTGACGAGGGGGTGAACCCCGCATATTACCTATATGAGGAATTTTGTCCCCTCGTCACTACCTCGCTCTTTACGCTAAAGTTCAAATTTTGTTATGGCTAATATAAGTAATAATTTGTTTGTGTTATTTTCCGGCCAATCTTAGCATTTAATTTTACCTTAAGAACCTTGTGGTTGTTATTAAATAAAAAAAAAACAATTTTTTTCCAACTGAAAGTAAGGAATAACATTAAAACTTAGAACGAACATAAATTATTACGTATATCTTTTAAAGATTTTTTTTTTCATTCATTTCAGTGATTTGAGAATTGCTCAACTCGTGACCTTCATTTTTATAAAAATAGTTTCGACCTCTTTTGCCGTTTTGTTACTATGCCTTACAAAATTAGTTCCGCAAATATCGCAAATTTAAGTTACTTGGGAGAATCTTTCCATGGAGATAATTTATCGTGGGGGAAGGGGATTTTCAATGGAGGGGGATCTGGACTTCCGTACATTTTTTGAAAAAAACGATCAGTAATTAAATAAGAACGTTTATTCAACTAAAAGTGAGGAGCAACATTAAAACTTAACAGGAACAGAGAATATTACGTATAAGAGATGGGTTGCCTCTCCTCAATAGCTCGCTCTTACGCTAAAGTTTATTTTTTAACTTTTAAAAGAGGTTATTATTCTACTTAGCTGGTTTTATCTTTGCCGTTGTTAAAAAAGTTCTGTGCAACAACGGCAAAGATAAAACCAGCCCCATTCTGGTTAGTGGTGTTTATAGAATTCCTTGTTCTTGTGGCTGTTTTTATGTTGGTAGAACCCAACAGCAATTGGGGGAGAGGTTATTTGAACATAAGTCCTCAATCGACAAGGCCATGAGGTTACGCCAAGGGCCTGAGTTTTTTATTCCACCTTGGCGCAACATGTGCACGAGAGTCCACACCATTTCATTTTGTTTGACGAAACCTCCATTGTTGCCCCCGTTAAAGGTCTCACGCAGGTTTTCAGGGAGGCAGTTGAAATAAAAAAGAACATTCACCAAAAGGAAGCTCTCAATAGGGACACTGGAGAAGTCCCATTTATGACAAAATTATTAGTTCTGATCGTTTTTACATACATCCACAAAGTTATATTGTGCAATCGAATAGTCTCCGATAATAGTCAAACTGGAAAGCGACTAGCCTTTAAGAGTGCTTTACGCAAAATGAAATTCTGAAATGCCATTTAGACTTGTGTTTTTTATTCAGTTACCCTTTCACCGTTACTAGGAAAGGGTCGTCCAATTTTAGTTTGGTGTTTTTATTTTAAGGTTTGGTTTATATTTTTATCAGTTTTATTCTGCACTGAGGACGGTCAAGCGGAGGTCTTGACCGAAATATTTGCATAATTTTTCAATTTTTTCACTGGCTGTTAATTATCCTCGTTTTCTTCCTTTCTTCATGACCTTTTGTTTTATTAAACTTACCTCCCATTTACATCAGAAATAAAATTTGCCCCCCCCCCCCCTAATGTAGAAATATATACCCTGAATTGGCATATATAGGGGGGGGGGGCTAAAATTTCCGATAGAAATGATTATTATATTCGTAATCAGCATAAAAAAAGGCATCGAATGGTATATTCACTTTAGTTGTTACTCAATAATATGATTTGGTAAATATTTACCATATCCTGAACGTAAAAAATGTGAAATTGTCAGCAAAAACAAAACACATTCCTAAATTGAGCCATTTTTTGTAGGCATTACACGAAGTGTACAAAGAATCCAAAACACACTCATAGAAATTTTATAAGAAACGTAAATATAAAAATAGACGGTATGTAATGAACAAGATAAAACGTAAATACCAGACTATATATGTTTCTCACGAAAAAGTTATTAAGTCTTTTAGTTATTTCTTTCTGAAAAAAAAAATTCTCAGATTATTTTGGAGATGCATTAGCAGCTCTGGACAACGGCATATAGACAGTCCCTTAACTAGATTAGAACGATAATCATCCTAAATGAGATGTACAGACGACGACCATTATAGAGTATATATCACTATAATCACTATAGTGCGTTACCGAATGAATGTTTTGGACAAGTGTTTGGGAGTGAATGCTGGTTAACTGAAATTATGGCTGAGAGGAACGCATGTGCTATTAAAGAGTTGTGCAAGTTTCTTTGTTTAGGGATTAAACATAGGGAATCATGTTTGAGGGGATAGCCTGCTACGGTTTTTACGATTTAAATTTTATTATGATTGGTGTTTGTCGGTTAAAACGTTGAACCTGGGTGTGTTTCTTTTTTTCTTTTTGTTGTTATTTTTTTTCTTTTTTTTTTTAATTTATATTGTTCCTGAGCTTTGTTTGTAGACTGTATTCTGTGTTGCTATGGCCTGCAGGCTTTTTGCAATAGATCTTATCTTATCTATAATACACACTTTTCTACGCCTTACTTGTAGGGTAGCAGCTGGCCTAATTCAATAATTTTTTTCTTTAATCTTCCAGGATATTTATCTTTTTCGTTTGATTTTTGTCATAAACCTACTCATTAGCATTTGGCGTTTCAATTTAGCTCGATATCAGTAATTTGATGAATCAGTCTATTTTATTCTTTGCTTTAATGATAGATGGCAGTGTACTATTTGTCAAAAAACTAGTCGAACGTAATATTATTCAAACGAGTATGTTTAGAGCCAGAGCTTTCCGACGTATGTACACATTTAAGACATTATAGTAAAAGACAAAATTAAATAAAAAATTGCCGATGGGAAGATTCCAGTGAAAACAGTGTTGTGTCTTTTCCAGGTTGATTTCCATTACCTGGAAGAATTTTATTTTTGCACGGAACCTTAGAGGAGATCAGCTGCGTACAAATACGACGGAGTAGAAATATGGTACCCACTCTAAATCACATAGACGGTCTCGAACTACTTGGGAACAGTTGAGACAACTGTACATTTGACCATGACAGTCTTAACGCACAAGAGACAAAGGCAAAAGATGCTCTGCTTGGCAATAGAGGGCCCAGATTTCGATTTCACCTACTGCAAGGTTAGGCGACAGGCTTGCTACCTCTTCATGTGAAAAAAAGATCTAGCAACAGAAACGTCGATTCAACGCCCTATGCGCCGTTAATAGCTCCGAAGGATCTTTACCCATCCTATTAAAGATAGGTCTCAAGGTACCTGTAAAAAAGATATAGTGCTTTAGAGCACTCGATACTATCCATAGTGCTAAGAAGATAAATGAAGAAATGGTTGGAAAAGTAGAAAAATTGTTTCGCTTTGATAGCTTCATAAGTAAAGAACAGCAAAGCTAAAAGCTATTTTCTATCAGCTTAGGAGCGTAACAGGAGCAAAAGGAGCCAATTAATGTGGAAAATTAAGGCATTAAAGTTACACTTAGACACGTTTCTGGCCAGGCATTGTGTCACGGCAGCTCTTGTTCATACACGGGATCAAGAATGGCCAGGCAATCGAGAAGCATTTTATCCTCACTGTGCTTATTATCAATATTTGAAAGAAGCACACGAGCAATACAAAAACAACCGGCTCTTTTCGTCACAATTTTGGAAAGGGTTAAAATCCCTGACAAGCCTGATAATGACATGGCAAAGGACTGGTCGAATTACTGCTCAACTGAAGAATTGATTCATGAAAATCCAGAGCTGCAGGTGAGCTTAAACACCTTCTAATAATGTCAATAACTGTGATTTACATTAGGTAAGCTTATGACTTGGGGTATGCATCCTTAACCACGGAAGTCTACGCAGACCTAAATGTGAACACCGATTAAAAAGAAATAAATACACAATATATTTTAAAGAGAAATTTGATAGGTCAAGCACTGTGATGTGGTGCCAAAGATAGACCTTCATAAACAAGGTAGTTCAATCCCGCACAGTATGCATACCACGAAAGAGCGGATTAGAGGACTTGGGATGATTCTCTTAGTGTTCAACAATACATTTAAGTTAACAAAATAGGTATACGTCTGACTCACACCACCTAAATCACATATAGGTAAAACACAAGAAGGACCTGTAGATTATGAAAATTACAAACGTGAAAAATTAATTACGTGAAAAACTGATCTTACTTTATTATGAAAATAATAAAGTTATCTGTTCACCTTCTTTTCAATAATGCACTAAAAACCTTATGAAACAGGAAAGAAGATGAGCCCTGAAATGGGTTTAAATGTATTAGAAAAATTTAACTGTATGATACTGTATTAAAAAAAAAAAACTAACAAATTTAGTAGTTTAGAAGCGCTCAACGCAACTCTAGAACACATAAGAAAAACTAGTGGCACAAACAGTGGGCTACAACTAAACCTACACACAAATCGAATACAAAGGAAATCTCCTAAAACCATTTCGAAGTAAAATAGTCCCCCCCCCCTCCATAGATAAATAACAGCCAAAATCCCCTTCTTTCGACTTTCAGCCTTCCCCTAAAAATAATACTAAGAATAACTTGAAACCTAACTCCTAAGATCGGGAATGCGTGTCCCAATGCCCATGCCAATGTGGAGTAAATTAAATTAGCATAAGTCACATTATTACACAGCTGAGATTAGATAGACAGTATCTGTGGTTTTTCTTTGGCAAACCGACTTGATGATCTATTCATTCATAATGCATATAGTTTAATCCAAACGATATTTTATATAAGAAAACTTACTAGCATTCTCCAGTCGTCACATAGCTATTAATGACTTCTGATGACAATTGACCAAAATGAACTTTACAACTCTCGACAAAAGACAAAGTTTTGACATTAGCGTCTTCTGACTTCCTGAACATGAAACAAATACCAGTATGAACTTGATGCATATTTCCGGAAAGCCTAAATGTAAAAAAAAAAATAAAAATAAATGACTGTCTTCAGGGATTCAAAAAGACTGGACAACAATTTTGTTCTTAATCACCAGGTATAACTAATAATAACACGGCTTTTAATATGGGTTGAAGCTTTTTTATAGTGTCTCCCAATTATATTATTTTTAATGAGCTAGTTTTTTTACTTAGTTTTTCTTGATTAGTCTTCGATGTAAATATGCTCAAGGGATGTCTTTCTGAGCATCTAATATTTTCTGTTTATTGTGGCGAAAAATAAATTTGTTCGTATATGTATTTTTTTTTTTTCTTAAAAACGGCTCATATTTTTAGGGAAAATTATTATCTTGGGATATTTCCGCATTAAAAAGCGATCTAGATAGGTCAGAAGTCTGAGAAAATTCGTTAATAACCTTAATTTTGATTTTTGTATATGACATCATGTGCTATATTAGTACATCATATAAGCATTTCTTATAACATCATAATAACATAATGTCTGTTGAAAGGCCCAAAAACAAAAATTTGCAGTTGCAGTTACTATAAATGATGATTCTTTGGAACCAACACCTGAACTATCGAACGTGATAAGATGTGAAAATCGACAACCTGGACCATCAATTGCAACAGCACTAATACGGTCAGCTAAAGCAAAGGCCATTGCTAAATTGTCAGAAGTAATCAAAATCCAAAAACGTGTCAAAAATGAAAATCTGTCAGAATCAACTAGAATTACTTGAAAATCGAGATGCTAGAGTTGAAGCCAAGCTTGATGATGCTGTTCAAGAGTCGAGACTGGACACACTACTGTTCAATGGTGTCAAGCAACCCCCCCCCCCGGTGTTGAAGTAAAAGAGGCAATAATAAATATTATAAGCAATGAGATGGCGTTCTCAGGTCTTGCTGATAGCGATGTTATATATGTGCATAGGTTTCGGCTGAACTCTGATGATAGCCGCTCTGATAAAATTGCTCCAGTTTTAGTGAAGTTCAAAGACCGCCACACAGCTGTGAAAATTTTTGCTTGCAAAAAAAAAAAAAAAAAAAAAAACAACTTTTGAACACGAAGATTTTTGTGGCTGAGAACATAACAAAGAAAAAAAGAAAATTTTGAATGCTGCAAGGGTAAAATACGGCAATAAGTTCGTATGGTCAAACCAAGGTCGGATTTATGTCCGTCCGGAGAATGCAACTTCTGCCCATAGACTTTCGTCTCTGAATGACATATTCGATCCTCATTAAGTGTCCTGTTTTTTGTTTTTTTGTATTTTAGTTTTGAGTTTTTTTATGTATTTATTTACTCTTATTATTATTATTCAATTATTCCTATTTCCTTTTTTTCCAGTTTATGTATGGATTTTATCCCTAATGAAGAAAAAAGATCGTGGCTTTTTATTTTACTTTTTTAATATGGTAGGCCTACCCCAATACCTCGGTTATAGTTGCTTGAAAAAAATTCGCTCTCAGTTGATGATGTTTTATCACATCAGATAGGTCTCCATTTTCAAGATCGAGTTGATGAATGCCCAAAGCCGCTATGTTCCTTTTGAAGAGTTTGGTCAAATTAAAAAAGATATGAATAGTTTGCGTGTTGCTCAATGGAATTGCCACTTAGCGTCGGCTTTTGATGAATTAGTTCAGTTTTTAAGTAATATTGATAGTATGACTGATGTTTTTGGAATTTGCGAATCATTCTTAAGTATGTACAGTCTTCTCTCTTCCTACTCTTTTCCAGGTTACCAGCTGATATCAAAGCCGCGGCAGCCAATGGGGCGCGGGGGATTTGCATTTTTGGTGAGAGAGGGATTTAATTTTAAGGAAAGGGAGGACATTTATTCGTGAAATAAAGGTAAGATAGAATTTTTTTTTCTATTGAGATTGAAATAGAAAAAGGTAAAAAGTTAATTGTTTGCCTGGTTTATAGACCCCCTAGTGCTCATCCGGAGGAATTTTTTCAGGAGTTTGGTCAGTTTTTAAGTAGGGTATAGTCTAGTCGATCGGAGTGCGTTATTTTGGGTGATTTTAAATTTGATTTATTGAATTTAACTGGTTTTAATTTAGAAATTTTAAATATTGCGTTATCTTATGATTTGTACCTGGTAAATCTGATTCCTTCCCGTATCACTGCTCAGTCGGCAACACTAATTGATGACATATTTGTTTCTTCAAATCTATTGAGACAAGCATTCTGTGATGTTCTCCTTCAACCTGCTTCTGACCGCCTCCCGATTGTTTGTATGATAAATAGTATTAAAACTTCGGCTAAAAACCTATGTAAGAGAGTTTATAGAGATATGAGAGATAACAACTTGAGAAAGCTGAAAGAGCAAGTTAGTATTATAGCATGGATGAAGTTAGCGAAGAGCAAAATGCAATCACAGCGTTCGACAGGCTTATGAATATTCTCTTACCGGTATATGAGGCGTCTTGTCCTCTGAAGAAAATGAGGAAAAAGGAAAATGAGCCAAGAAAGCCATGGGTGACCACAGAATTGCTTGAAATGATGGAAATACGAAACCAGCTTTTTGAAGAACATTTACAGAGCCCGTAAAATGTGAGTTTGTTTGAAGAATTTAAGCGAGTGAGAAACAAAGTTAACCATACGCGTCGCAGTGAGAAAATAGCATATTGTGCTTCTGCTTTTGATGGTAAAAGTGGTGACGCAAAAGCGACCTGGCGACTAATAAATTAGGTTTTAAAAGGGAAGACTAACGATAATGATGGAGTAAAGAGTGTGTTGGTGAATGGAAGTGAATCACTGATAAACAGGAGATGGCAGACGAATTTGGAAAATATTTCACGAACATTGGCACAAGTATCAAGGAAGAAGTAGCTAAAAAGTCTGGAAGACATCTGGAAAAGTCCTGTATTGATAATCGAGGTGAAGGGCGCAGTTTTGGCTCGAGAAGTGCACAGCAAAGGAGATCGAGAGCACAGTTAAAGGACTAAAGTCCAACTCGGCCGGAATAGATGGACTTAATCATAGGGCTGTAAATGCTATCCTAGTTTGTATATTACCTTGTCTACTTAATTTGATAAATCTATCACTCCAGACCGGTGAAATCCCTAGTGGTCTTAAACTGTCAAAGGTAATACCATTGTATAAAGGAAGCAACAAACAAGAACTATCGAATTGGCGACCGATTTCGTTATTGCCTATTTTTCTAACATCTATGAAAAGATAATTCACAGGAGACTTCATGAATATTTGGATAAGCTAGGAATAGTGTGTGACAGGCAATCCGGATTCCGCAGTAAACATTCTACTAACCATGCTGTTCACCATCTTCTGGATGTAGTCAATGGAGCTCTAGAAAAAGGTCTTATTCCTTTAACGATCTTTGTCGACTTCAAATAAGCCTTCAACACTGTGGATTTTGAGTTGTTATTGTGTCGCCTGTCTAGTCTGGGGATAAATGATGTTTGCTTGGATTGGTTTAAATCATATATGTGTGGAAGGTCAACTAAAGTAATGTTAGGTGACATCGTTAGCGGAGTCTATCCTGTAAAACGTGGAGTTCGACAGGGCTCAGTTCTGGGTCCGTTACTCTTTCTCGTATACGTCGATACTCTGAGGTTCTACATGCCTGAAGCAACTGTTACGGCATTTGCAGATGATATTGCTTTTACGATTTTTGCACGGTCACTGGAAGAACTAGTGGATAAAGCAAACCGAACGCTGGAAAACCTTTTGGCGTTTACCTCCTTGAGTTACCTTGCTGTTAATTCTTCTAAGACAAATAATATGATTTTTAGTTGGATAGGAAAAATTGTAAATAGTGCTTCATTAGTATTTGAAAATTTGTCGCTTTCACAGGTTTTTTGAAAATAAATATTTGAGACTTTATATTGATAATAATTTTGGTTGGAAGAAGCACATAAATATGATTTCTTCTAAACTTGCACAAAGTCTTGGAGTGATGTGGCGTTTGAAACACGTGTTACCTTTAACTGTTTTAAGAAATGTATATCATACTGTTTTTCATCCTTTTATTGCTTATGGTTGCTGTATTTATGCATCTAATTTTTCTTCAAATATTAAAAGACTGCAAATTCTTCAGAATAAGGCGCTTCGAGTACTGGGTGAGTTTCTTCAGTATGAGCACACGCGTAATTGTTTTATGAGTTTTAGAATTTTAAATGTTCATCAGATCAGAAACCATCAGGCGAAAGCACAGTTTATAGACAGTAAGCTTATCGCAGATAATTTCTGGTCTTCGAGTCGGTGCGAACAAAAAGCTCCTCCCACTTTTTTCTGCCTTAGCAGATTAGTCTGTTATCGTCAATCACTGAGAAATGGTTACCAAGTGCATTATTCGTAATTGCGAAAGCAGAAAAAAACTTGGTGAGCCAGCCAAGTGGTTTGCAAGCGTCCCATCTCACAGGTATGAATTAATTTATATACAAATTATGACTTAATCTATTATTTACGTGGACTCAACTGATCGGCCTATGTAGGATTTTATAAAAAAGGGGGCGGGGGGGTTGATGAAATTTGTGAAAATAAGGAATTTTTTCTTCTTCTAATAACTGGTGGGGTAGGTGTGATGGTTTCAGGGGCGGATCCAGGATTTTTTTAGGGGGGGGGGGCGCAAAATAGGTTGATCCGAAAAACTTACGTTAGGAGCAAGTTTAATTAATGCAAACTTGCGTTAATTAGGTAAATTACACTACTTTAGACTACTTTACGGGGGTAACCCTCGCCCCCCCTCTGGATCCGCAACTGGATAGTTTATCATTTTTTTTTCACGTCGTGATATTTATTTTCTCAGATTGTAGTTCCTATGATATTTGAAAAATCTAGTTACCTGTTTTGGCGGAGAGCCTAGTTAAAACTAGTTTTGTTTTCAATCAATGTTTTCATATGAAATGGGCAGACCTTTCCTGAACTTTAAACAATAAACACCTCTGTTTGAAAATCTTTGCACTTTCTGAATTTAGATAGCGATAAGGGTTCCTGATTGAGAACAATTTTAGGACTTGAGTTCTAATTATTGGTTGTTGTGGTAAAAGTTGCCACAATAGCCCTATCCAAGAAAATACCAAACGTCTGTTAAGAATTGTTTTTCGTAAAATTCTTAGGGAATTTTCAGAAAATTGAAGGACATCACACATTTTAGTGGCAGATCCAAAATTTTCTACTGATCTTAAGTTTAATATAGCCTTTACTATTCTTTAAAAAAAACTTTCTTTTTCGTAAAGTTTTCGTAGTATATATATATATATATATTATATATATATATATATATATATATATATATATATATATATATATATATATATATATATATATATATATATATATATATATATATAATATATATATATATATTATATATATAATATATATATATATAAATATATATATATATATATATATATATATATATATATATATATATATATATATATATATATACTATATATATATATATATTAATTTAAAATTAGTTTCTTCAAAAATTAGTGTTCCAACGTTGAAGCCAAGTTTCGCGTCCAAGAGAAATCTGACTTGTCTACCCGCGAAAAGATCTGATAACGCCTATGTTTCTATCTGCAAAAACGTTCACCGGAGCACTCGCACCCCTGTCCGGTTTTTATAATGGGAGAGATAGAGAATGATCATACTGCTAATTCTATAAACTGTGGGCGAAAGTGTGTACTTACCAAATGCTTAATAGATTATCTCCTGAATATTTTAGACATTTTTTAAGTTTAATTCTTATTATCATCAGCATAGGACTAGAGGTCGTGGAAGCTTAGTCTCAGAAGTAAGGAGTACGAGTCGATCTAGTTTTTTGCTTAGAAATTATGCAGTTAATTTGTGGAATGGTTTTCTGGAGAGCGTTAGGGAGTCAGAAAACCAGTTTCAGTTTAAAATTACATTAAAAAAGTTTTTGCTGGGTGGGAATTGAGTATTTTTGATTGCTGTTCTTTATATCTTTTTTTTATTTTTTGGGTTTGTTTTGTGGGTATTTTTATTTTTATTCGGGAGGTTTAAATAGTATTGAAAGGTAAGAAAAGAGTAGGAAGAGTGAATGAAACGAGTCTGTTATTGATGCCATCATTCTATTATCGCAGTAAAAATTCCTGAGATCCATTGCAACTGGAATTGGTCGAGTGAAAACACTGCAAATTTGATCAACGACTAAGTGCTAGCTTTGCTTGACATCAAAAGAGAGGCTGGCCTCGTTACTCACAATATTGCAAATATTAAATCAGTGTGAAAGATTCTCTTAGATAAGCGCATCAACTTTCACCCTTCGGCTGAACATTCTCGGTTATTTTTTTCAATTCAATTTGTTTTACAAAAAAACAACAACACAAACAAAGTAATTACATAGTTATCTCCCACAAGAAGTACACGGAACCAAGAAAAAAAAAGTTTAAGCTCTATCAAAATACCGAAATTTCTATAAATCTTCGTTTTTGTCAAATACGTGTTTTATCAAATTTATCATATCTACGTGGTATTCAAAAAACAGATTTTCATGTAGAAAAGTCTAATATAACAATCCTTTGGTCGACTAATAAAACCATTTGAAAGATGGATCTCAACAACTAAGGTCAGGCTTGAGAAAAATAAGAAACTAATAGAAAATATGACAAACCCTTGAAAGAAAAGAATAAACTTGACTTGGAACCATTTAGAACAAGAGTGTTTGCAGTAAACCGTAATAGAAAAACCTCATACATTTCTACTACATAGGAATAAACCTCAGGCTCTTTCATCCCGAAGTTCCAAGGGTGCTATCATCAGTAAAAGCAAAAAGAGTATTCTCTGTAGGTTAACTGTTACTATGGGCACGGGAAGAATTAGGATGACAAAGACTGGCAACAAATTGGTGGTTTGATCCTATTAATGGTAAAAATAAGACCAATAACATGTATTAAGAACAGTAAAAGCCTCAAAATTGACCCCTGAGGAGTATCAGTATCACCAAATCTAAGAGGTTCAATGAGACCTTTTAGGAGATTGTTGCCTGGAGGAATGGGAGCTTAAAAGTAAAAAAAAATCCTAAAACTGATCTACTGATTTGTTTTATTGTTTTTGATTTTTATAGGGAAAACACCTTACTTTTCTGAAACTGATTTAAAGTATATGCATTTTATGAAGTTAAAGCATACCACTCGCTAAAGCCATTATGAAATTAAAGAAATTTTAGGATTTTTTTAGGATTTCACCTTTTCAAAGATATCTCCCAATGCGATCTGTTTTATAAGGTCAAGCTCCAAGCTATAAATTTAAGCCCAAAATCAGCAGAAAAACTAAATGTATTTTTCACTATTAAAACTAAAATAAAAATTAACTATGGAAAACAAATAATGACAAAATCCCACACTCTGAAATTAATATTAGAAAGCTTTTCTACGAAATTTACAGAACCCAGAAACCATTTATTTTTTTCTTTTATGTAGCATCAAAAGAAACGAATAATAAGGGAATAGGGTTTTTATTTATTTATTTTTATGAAGGAAAAGATATATGAAGTATAATATGAAAACCTGATGCATAGCATGTTAGAACTAGAATTCACTTTATTTATTTTTATTATAAAGAATATTTTTGACCAAAAACAGCTTGTGTGAAATGCACCCTATGTATCTGGATGATATGTCTCTAAAATCTCTTTCCATATAAAAAAAAAGGTCAGCGTCTAGTTTTATCCTTTATTTCTTTAGCATACGTAACGAACTTCTACATTCCTATATTTTCAATATGTATATTAGGGGGTTCGCCCCCTAGTCAATACCTCGCTCTTTACGCTAAAGTTCAAATTTTGTTCCAATTCTTTAAAAATGACCCCTTAATCACAAAGGCCGTTAATTAGATAAATAGCTCTTATGAAAGTACTAAAAAATCTTTGGCTTAAAGAGCGAAGTATTGACTAGGGGGCGAACCCAACATATACGTAATAATTTATGTTCGTTTTAAGTTTTGATATTGTTCTTTGTTTAGCTGAAAAACTTGTTTTTTTATATTTAATTTCTGATTGTTTTTTAAATAATGCTGGGAAATCCGGCGCCCCCTTCATAGCAATGTCCCTTTCCCCATGAAAAATTCCTCCATGGAAAGATCCTCCCACATAACCCACGACCCCCCCCCCCTCCACTACCAGAAAAAATCTTCCTGAAAACGTCTGTATACTTCCCAATAACCAATACTATATGTAAACATTGGGTAAAGTTCATAACTTTCAGCCATCCCCCCGGGGACTTTGGGGGATTACGTCATCCTAAAAGATATATTTATTATATTTTCGACCATGCTGAACAAAATGGCTGTCTCATAATTTTGATCGGGTGACTTTGGGAAAAAATGAATATGGGAGGGGGCCTAGTTACCCTCCATTTTTTGTCACTTAAAAAGGGCACTAATACTTTTAATTTCCCTTCGAATGAGCCATCTCACGATATTCTAGGACCACTGGGTCGACACAATTACCCCTGGAAAAAAAAAATAAAAAATAAACATGCATCCATGATCTTTCTTCTGGTAAAAAATACAAAATTCCACATTTTTCCAGATAGGAGCTTGAAACCTCTTCAGTAGGGTTCTCTGATACGCTGAATCTGATGATGTGATTTTCATTCAGGTTCTATAACTTTTAGGGGTGTTTCCCCCCTTTTTTTGAAAAAAGGCAAATTTTCTCAGGCGTAACTTTTGATGGGTAAGACTAAAGTTGATGAAACTTAAATATTTGAAATCAGCATTAAAATTTGATTCTTTTGATGTATCTATTGGTATCAAAATTCCGTTTTTTAGAGTTTCGGTTACTATTGAGCCGGGTTGCTCCTTACTTACAGTTCGTTACCACGAACTGTTTGATTATTACATGATCAAGAGAACTGACGACGATCTCACTTTATTGCAAATAAATCTTGACTTCAAGAGACTAAAAGCTGCTCATCGCAAAAGCTGCCGAAGTTCTTCGTGCATCCGTAGTAGCCTTCATACATCCGAATCTAACAAAAACTCGATTTTACAATTACTAATTCGGAGGTAACATAGTAAAGGCTCTCAAAGACTGTGACATGATTCGAATTCCATGCTTTGCACAAAACTTAGACACGATGGTCCCATGCTTTTCTCTTCAGCCACTTCGTATGGAAGAGGTGTCGTAGAAGCTTAGGAAGGCAATTATTCGACAGGAAACTATAAGTTCTAGTGGGCTTTTTAAAAACAGGCAGTGCTGGAGGTTAACAGCCCGGGCACCCTCTTGAAGCCCTAACGATTCGAGTACAAATTTCCAGATGACCATTTTCACAAAATAGTTGAAAATTTGAACGAAGATGCCCCTGTGGATGACAAGAGCCATGCAGCTTAAGTGGCAAATCTCCTAAATTACGCAAATTGCACAGTCTTCACAAATAAGTTTTATGGTGGGAAAAACATGGACTAATTTGAACTTAGCTGTCTAATTAGTTTAAAACTTTCAAGGATTATTCTTTGCGAAAAGGGACCATATATTTTTGTTGGGAGAGGGGGTGATAGGGTGCCCAAAAATGAGCCAAAAAACTTCCTGTTCTTAATCAGAATGAGACTTAGTGGCGTTAGTCCCTCGAATAGGTGACCATAAATTACAAACAAGTTTAGTTTTGGTAGCATAGGCTCCCGAAATCGGGACTCGAAAAAGGACCGGCATAGTTTTCCCATTTGGCTTGACACTTATATCCGTAAGTCCTTAGGCCAAGGGGACCCCAACACACAGGAAAAAATGAAAAAATATTGGTTCCTCCCCAAAACGGGGCCTGACAAAGGTCCAAAAACAGTTTCTTCCTGGCCGATTCGTGTGGAAGAGGTAAAAAAATATTTTATATCATTTCGGTTTTTTTTTTATAAGAATCCATAGTTTGGCTTGCTATTTGTGTGTTAGAGAAACCTTTCCAACAATTTTTAATCCTAACGCAAATAGTATTTTTCAATTTAGTTTTATACCTCCTCAAGTTGACCCAAAAGTGAAAACTAATGCCATTCCCAAAAAATTCTATCTATGCTCTTTGGCAACCTGGATACACTTGCACTCTTTTGATTTATTTAAACCGTAAGAGCAGAAGTAGTAATAGTAGTAGCCCTGGAAGTTGCAACTTAAAACCCCCAGTCGTTCTCGAGATACTGCTGACGTGTCTAATAGGCAACCATACACACAGTCCCTTTTGATTTAGTTTTAAAGCAAAATGGGCAAATTGTATAACTTTGTGGGTTGATATACCCAATATCCCTAGAGACATAGTTACTGGACCATTCTACTATGCTGAACAAAATGGCTGTCTCAAAATTTTGATTGGATGTGTTTGGAAAATGAATGGGCTGGGAGGAGGTCTCCTTGCCCTCCAATCACTTTGACTCTTAAACAGGGCACTTGAACTTTTAATTTCCAATCAAATTAGCTCCTTTAAAAGTTTCAACGATATTGCTCGCTATTATAGAGCAATGCTGGCTATGATATTGCTTATATGCCCTTTTGAAAACCTGCCAACATATAGTTTTTGTTATCTATATTGGAATTGTTTTTATCTATTTTGAACAAAATGGCTATCTCAAAATTTTGTTCAGATAATTCTAGGGAAAAGAGGGCATGGGGGAGCTAGTTGTGCTCCGATCATTTTTGACTCTTTAAAAAGAGCACTAGATCTTCCTATTTCCAATCGAATGATCCCCTTCGAAGTTTATACGACCACCCCTTCCATATGAAGTGCCTCTGGGAAAAAAAAAAACTCATGATGTCCCAGCAATTTCATCTTGATACGGTAAGCCGTTCCAAAAATATTGCTGAATAACCTGTATCAGTAATCTGTATGTACAGAGGAAGTTCTGATGTAGTTCAACTTTCCCCTAAAAGTTTTCTCAGATGTTCGTTTCAATATCCTCAGCCTTGGTAGTACTCGCGACAGATGCAGTAGTTTTAGCTGTAGTAGTGGTAGCAGCAGTAGTGTTTCCAATTAAATGAGCCTCCTCTAAAATTTATTCGACCACCTCTTCCATAAAAACCCTATGTCCCCGGGGGCATAGCTTAAAACTCTTGCCCCCAGGTTCTAAGGGGTTGTTTCAATCCCGAAGGCCTTTTAATATGATCTTTAGACTGTTTTGAACAAGTTGAATATCTCAAAATTTCTATCAGATACATTTGGGGAAAAGAGGACGTAGAGAGGAGGGGGCTAGTTGCCCTTCAATCAGTTTTGACTCTTAAAAAGGGCACAAGAACCTCTGATTTCCATCCAATGAGCCCCCACCGAGTTTTATACGACCACCCTTATATAGAAATCAATAAAAAACCTTACATGTTAATAATACGAAACTAGTGCAGCTTATAGCCCTTTCCCTGAGGGCTGTGGGGTGTGTGTGTGTCATACTCTAAGACATAATTATTGAAGTTTTCAACTACGTTGAACAAAATAACTATCTCAAAATTTTGATTGGATGTGTTTGGGGAGATGACAGGTATGGGGGGAGGGGGGGCTGGATGCCCTTCAATCCCTTTCGACTATTAAAATAGCCACTAGAACTTTCAATCTCCAATCGAATGAGCCCCTTTCTAAGCTTCTCTGACATCTCCTTCTAACAAAGTGCCATGGTCAAAAAAAAAAATGCATTGGGCCCACAGCGCTACTTAGGCAGCGGTATTGCGCTGCCTATGATGGCATATCAATAAGGTGAAACTCGTGCACTAAATCACAGTGTCGATACCAGCATGGTAAAAGAAGCAAGATGTTGCAGTATCTGAAACATTCGATGCAAAGGGCAGAACAATGCGTTTTCCGAAACATAAGGGTAGTACCAGAAAAGAAAATGATAGCTGGGAGTCTAAAGCTGTGTTACAAACGGCATTGAAAGACACTTTCAATTAATTCTTGGGTTAGTTGATTAGTTGGGTGAAATTTTCATATGCTACTCTTAGGTTCTTAACAGTTCTATTTATCAGGATTGAACAAGTAGAAGAAAGTGAGCATCTGAAAGAATTTTCCAGCCAATCCACTCAGTACGATTAAGAAATAGATAAATTGTTGAGATCTAAAGCAGCTACTTGGTAACAAATATCAAAATATAAAAAATGCACAAATTTGAAAGAAACAGCGGGAACCCGATGCAGCTTAAGAATAGAGAAATTCCCAACTAGGCTTCTACCACCACGGCTTCGTAGAAAAACGTCATCTCCACATGCAATGTGTGACAAGTTGACTGCATAACAAAACATTAAAACTGGTAAAGGTTGCATGTACGACGCTAGTACGAATTAAAATACGCTAAGGGACAAAACAGCTCCTTGACAAGCTCCTTTATAAATAGCTTATGAAGAGCTCCTTTATTAAAGAGCATTTTACCCGAGAATCTAGCACGAGAAAACCAATACAATAAAACTTACAGGTGCGATTTAAATACTCCTGATGAAGCAAGTCAATGAAGGGCATTTGAGTAAACAACATCATCCAAAAATTTCATCAAAACCTGTTAGACAACAAGGTGAATCTTATTTCCCCCTAAAAAAAAACGCAATTCCACTTATTACAGGGTCTATTTTAAACACGTCTTAGCAATACCAATAAATTCTTTTCTCCTCAAGGTTCATTTGGCAGGATGCTTTGAAGTAAAAGCCATATAATGGGGACACGTTGTTACTTACAAATTAACAGACACTGAATTTTGATAAACATAACTATGGTATCTAACCTTGTAAGGGCATCTATGGCTCCTTGTTTGTTTTTTGGTTTACCTATTGGAGATCCATCAAGGTCGACTACCGTGTCTGACGCACATCAGTAAATCTGGAACGGCATTATTTAAACTACAATATTTGTCGAAAGCATGTTTCGCCTTAGCTACAGCAAGAAACTTTGCTATTTCTGATGGTTCTGTTAAATTCTCTGATAAGACTTCTTCGTCAATTTCAGCTTGAAATACATTCACTGAAAGTCCCTAAAATAAGTACGCTATTCAGAAAATGAAGAATGACATATAGCGCTAAAACACTGCCCATGCTTGCGTACTCTTACGTATTATCTACGCACCCTTAACAATCGTAAAAAAAAAGTTACTTTAATCCATTGGCAATTCTGTTTGAGGTACAATTTCAGTTAAATTAGTTGTTTAACCAAAATTCAACAAAAAAACTAAAGCTAAATATGAGAAATTTAGCTAAATATACTAAAAAACAATGTTTTCTTACTGCCAGAAAAAATTGGCAATTTTTTTAGACTAAAAACAAAAGCATGGGGTGGTCATGACATTTCCTAACTGGCCAAAAGATATATATTATATCTGGATCGTTCCACGCTTTCATTTTTGAATTAAAAATTTTGTTTTTTTTCCGACAACAAGAAAATAAAAATGTTTTTTTTCTATTTTTTTTACATTTGGATATAATTTTTTAAATATTTTATTTTACTCTTTTTATTCTTTGGACATTCCTTTTATTTGAAATTATTATTATCA
The DNA here is from genome assembly GCA_027921565.1 of Artemia sinica. Classification (NCBI taxonomy): domain Eukaryota; kingdom Metazoa; phylum Arthropoda; class Branchiopoda; order Anostraca; family Artemiidae; genus Artemia; species Artemia sinica. The sequence continues at coordinate 45,658,664 of CM051265.1, forward strand.
TTTCTTAGCTGTGATTTTCCTAACCTATCTAGTAGCCCTAAGCTTTATACTACGATCCAACATCGAATGAAACATGAGAGCAATGTATGCAAAATATCATTGACAAACTTTCGAATATTTAAACGTCGTAATTCAAAAATTCAAAACTAATGAGCATTGGTAAATCTTGTAATCAATTTCCGTCCTTCAACCTAACGCTAAACTAGAATTACTTTGCTAGGCCAACGTGAAGTGTTGCAGTAGACTTTGGTCGACTTTGCCGATAAAAGTGTTGCGAAAGGGCCGTCATTCAAGCATTGAATCTTAAATACTAATGAGCATTGGTAATCTGTAGCCTAATCAATTTTCGTCCTTCAAAATAATGGTAAAGTATAAGTACGTTGCTACGGCAGCGTGGAATGTGGCAGCAATCTTTGATCGGCTTTGCCGGTAAAAGTGCTGCGAAAGCAACGCTCTGATTTTGTCTGTACGCCATCACTTAAATGCCGTAGTAGTAAACCTTCAAAACATTTAAAATAGTAAGGGTCAAAAAAAAAAAAAAAATAATAAATAAATAAAAAACAACAACAGGGCGCGTCCTCAAAGACAGTCTCGAAATACTCTATATTCTCAAAACGAACCTTATTCTACAATCAATGTTTTTGCTTTTAAAATGCAATATCCATAAAAACTAATACTCAATTACTTTTTACCAGAAAATAAAACCTAACGCAGTCCATACTTTATTTCAGAGACTGCAGCGGGTACAAGCCAAGGCTAGGTTAATTCATTTCGTAATATGACATATATTATTTGTTTCATATCTATTTAATGGTGAAAACAATTTGATCCTACGTCTTTCCCTTACCGATTGTCATATAAACATTTCTAGATCATATACTAGAATACTAGGTGGCGGGTAATTTGGCACTTAGTACGTAGGTATCGCCACCCTGCCGAAATCTCAGTCGACCTTTTCAGCTCATGAGGATCCCATTGTTTTAGACACGAAGCTCAAGATTACAGAAATACTCGAGGTTTTTTCTTTTTTTTTGTTATTATTAACTTGACTTATCATTCTTTGGATTTAAGTTAGAGATTGTAAAGGGTTTGCATTGTACTTTAGAGTTAGTGTTTGCGTAATCATATACTAGGACAAATTTTCCTCCCCTAAAATGTATCGCAAGCGAAAAAAATAGACCAATTAGCAAAAGTATGTAACCCCTCATTCCAGAGGAGCAAAAACGGTCTAAAATATCTTGATTAACATATCCTTGAATGTGGGAACACTTAAGCCAAATTTCAAGTGAATGTGGACATTTTAATGCGTAAAAAAGTGGGAATTAGAAATTTTAGATGCCTCTGAAAATCCATTCACTCTGTGGTCTTGGCCCAAAATTATTCGCTTTCGTAAATTATATACTGAAAATTATCCAGTGTACTTGCCTTATTAATTTCTGATGGATTAGTAAAAAATAACCTGTCTACCTATCTGCTGAAAAGTGGGGAATCGAAGTTGGGTCTGATGGTCCAAGGCCCAACTCGCCTGATATAAAAGAGCTGAAAATACTTGGGATGTAGGAGGACATACCTTTGAGGGGCTCCGGGCCCATTTTGCACCTGAAATCATCAGGTCGAAAATCATTCACGTATTTACTTAAACATGATGCAATACCCTTACCTCTCCATTCAAAGTTGACCCGATAGGATTGGGGTGTTGAAGGGAAACTACACCGTATTTTATCTAATCATCAAGATTAAGATCCATCGTGAAAAAACTTATATTTTCTGGTAACATGAATTAAAATCTTTTCCAAAAAGGAGCAACAAGCCTACCGTTCTGCTAAGAAATTAGATCCATCGATACGGATTAAAATCCGTTCATGATCGCGCGCCAAATAAGCAGGGGCGTAATTTTCTATGGGACGGGTTTGACCCCCCCCCCCCTCAGCTGAAATTTAGCGTCTTCGAAAATATCGTCAAAACTAAGACAGGCCTGCATAATTCAATCATCCACAGAAACAGAACAGTTTTCTTTATTATACCTTTGCCTTTATGGTACTATATGGCTCGTTTTCCTTTTTTCACTTGGTCATTTTCACCTGACTTGGAAAATTGGTTCCAACTTTGCCCCCCTCACACAGGATGTTGACGAACAAGGTGCAACAATTCGCTGAAAAGTTTGTGGGGAAAGGGCACGATAGCCTACTTTGTGCCTCAGAGAATATGCATGAAAATTATTGCGCGCTTTTGATTTTAAAAAAGCTGGAACACGCCCAATTTTTTGCTAAAAAGCTGGAAATCCGGGGGAAGTGTTAAGAGAGCCCATGGACCCAGATAGGTCCTCCAGTCATACATATTAAACATTTTCGTACAATTCTGGCTCAAAAAAGGTGTAAAATATCCAGCTTCATACCAAAAGCTGTGGGGGGGGGGGGGCAGGGAGCATTTTTGTAGGAGCGTAGCTCCCCAGTACTGTTCTCAAGCGATGTAGATAAAACATCATTCCATAATTTCGTTCAAGTAAAATGCAACATGCCAACTTTTATGCTAAAAGTTGGCAGTGGGAGGAGTAGGAAGGCCTCTCACCCATTTTGGCTCTCGAATTATATGGAATGAAAAATCCTTGCACAATTCGGGTTGAAATAAGGTGTAATATGCCAATCTTTTTGCTAAGAACTTGGCAAGGTGAGGGGCAGAGGGATTTGTTGGGGCCAAACTTATGTTACCAATAATAACGATTGAGAATCATTGAAATATTCTGCTTCAAATAAGGTGCAACAAGCCTGCCTTCCAGCAAAGAAAAGAAAATTATTAGAGGGAAGGTGGTAATTCTGAGGTGCCATCTATGTCAGGTCTAGTGTTACTGTGGTCAAGCTTGTTTATTTTCTTAATATTCGATAATGTTGCAGAATTCATTTTAAGTTATTATTTGACTACTTTTCTACCCTCTAAAGATAGATTTTTAAAAAGGAAGTCTTTTATAACCTTCTCCAATTATTGGTGTAGATAGTTCTTTCTGGGTATCAAACAGTTTGTGATAACGAACTGTAAGTAAGGAACGACTCAGCTTAATAGCAACTAAAACTAAAAAAAAACGGAATTTTAATATCAATAGATACATCAAAAGATTCAGCTTATTATGCTGATTCCAAATATATATGATTCCAAAGTAATATAGTTTAGTGTTAGGCTACCCATTAAAGTTACGAGACTGAGAAATTTGCCTGATTTTGAAATAGGAGGGAAACACACCCTAAAATTAAAGGAATCTTAATCAAAATCACAACATCAGATTCATTGTATCAGAGAACCATACTGTAGAATTTTCAAGCTCATATCTGCAGAAATGTGGAATTTTGCTATTTTTGCCAGAAAAGAGATCACGTATGCGTGTTTTTTTTCCCCAGGGGTGATTAATGATCCTAGAAGATTGGGAGAGGGTGCTTTCAAACGGAAACAAAAAGTTCTAGTGTCCTTTTTAAGTGACCAAAATATTGGAGGGCGACTGGGCCCCCTCCCACACCCATTTTCCCCAAAAATTTTCTGATCAAAATTTTGAGGTAGCCATTTTGTTCAGTATAGTTGAAAGATCAAATAATTATAAAATGACCACCCCCCCCCCCCCCCACAGTCCGTGGTGAGAGGCCTGTAAGTTCAGGAAAATTGCCCATTGTTTAACTGTATAGTATTTGTTATTGGGAAGTATACTGATGTTGTTTTTTTTTTTAAACTTTGAATCTAAGATTTTAATATTTTAATCTAATCTTTTAATGCTTTTTTTAAAATCTAAGATTAAAACTTTTTTTTAATCTTTACCAGCACCATCTTTTTTTTGTGTAGATTAGCGCGCTATCTGTATCCGCCAGCTATACTACATTGCAGTAGAGTGCATTCAGTTTTCTCTGGGAACAAGCACAAGAGGCGGGGGCACCCACCGCCAAGGCCGTATTTGTACCCACCGGTAATCAGTTATCCCTTAATTGTGGGAATATGTGAGTGGGTCTGATGCTTCCCTTGTTTCCCGGATTCTTTATTCAATATTCCTCACCTGAGAGTGCGTTGTGATGGCGTGGATCCCCTGGATGCTCGTTTACAGCCCCATTCTGAACTTTATCCAAATTAAATAAAAAAAAAACAAGTTTTTTAACTGAAACTAAGGAGCGACATTAAAACTTAAAACGAACAAAAATTATTCAGTATATGAAAGGGGCTGTCCCCTCCTCAACGCCTCGCTCTTTACGCTAAAGTTTGACTCTGTCTCACAACTTTATTTTTTTAAACAATAACAAACTTTAGCGTAAAGAGCGAGGCGTTGAGGAGGGGACAGCCCCTTTCATATATGGAATAATTTCTGTTCGTTTTAAGTTTTAATGTCACTCCTTACTTTCAGTTAAAAAACTTGTTTATTTTTTATTTAATTTCTGAACGTTTTTGAACTAATGCAGCTTTGATTTTAGCTCACCGTACACGAATAATTAAAACGAAATTTGCATATTAATTTTACTTTTTTTTGGCTAAATGGCTTTCTCGAAATTTTTTTCTGACGTAACTTACGAATTAACTTAAGTAACGAACTTCTATATTCGTATGTTTTTATTACGTATATTAGGGAGTTTACCCCCTTGTCGATAGTCGATAAATCGCAAACCCCTGAATCACAAAGGCCGGTTAATTAGAATAGATAGCTCTTTAGAAAGTGCTAAAAAAAACTTTAGCGAAAAGGGCTAGGTATTGGCTAGGGGGCGAACCCCCTCATATACGTAATAATTTCTGTTCGTTTTAAGTTTTAATGTAGCTCCTTACTTTCAGTTGAAAAAACTTGTTTTTTTTACTTAATTTCTGATCGTTTTTTTAGATAATGCTGGGAAGTCCGGAACCCCCCTTGACAGAAATGTTCCTTCCCCAAGGAAAAAATTTTCATGGAAAGATACTGCCCTGTAACACCCTCCTCCGACCCCCTCCCCCACCAGAAAAATCCCTGCTGAAACGTCTTTATACTTCCCATTAACCAATACTATATGTAAACAATGGGCACAATTCCAGCCCTTCCCCCGGGAACTGTGGGGGATTAAGTAATCCTCAAAGACATATTTATTGGATTTTCGACTATGCTGAACAAAATGGCTATCTCAAAATTTTGATCAGGTGACTTTGGGGAAAAATGTGCGTTGGAGGGGGCCAAGTTGCCCTCCAATTTTTTTGGTCACTTAAAAAGGGCACTAGAACTTTTAATTTCTGTTCAAATGAGCCCTCTTACGATATTCTAGGACTGCTGGATCGATACGATCACCCCTGGGAAAATAAAAAAACAAATAAACACGCATCCATGATCTTTCTTCTGACAAAAAATACAAAATTCCACATTTTCGCAGATAGGAGCTTGAAACTTCTACGGTAGGGTTTTCTGATATGCTGAACCCGATGGTGTGATTTTCATTAAAGTTCTGTGATTTTAGGGGGTGTTTCCCCCTTTTTTTAGAAAACAAGGCAAATATTCTCAGGTGCGTAAGTTTTGATGGGTAAAACTAAACTTAATGAAAATTATATATTTGAAATTGGCATAAAAATCTGATTCTATTGATGTATGTATGGGTATCAAAATTCCGGTTTTTAGAGTTTCGGTTACTATTGAGCCGGGTCGCTCCTTACTTACAGTTCGTTACCACGTACTGTTTGATAGTATCGGAAAAGACTTCTCCAGATATTTTATCTGGAGATATTTTATCTGGAGATCGAAGTCTTTTCTATCGGAAAAGACTTCGCCCATATTTTACGCACGCCCATGTTTCCGAAGCGAGGAAACAAATCTTCCAGTTTTGTTATCCTGGAGAAACTCAGCCAAAGAGAGTGGGTGTAAACGCGCTTATCAATAGGGTCTCTGATATTATTGACACTATCACAGAGTACGATGATAATGATGTTCGTCTGCCAGACTTTGTTATCCGTCAGTCTTGTGAAGTACTCTTCATTCTCGGTAATGCTTATTGTGCCTTGAGTTGGCGTGTAAACTCTTTTCTGTCAGAGTTACGCTATTTTTCCAAGCGTTTGAGAAATCTCCTGCCTGGAACAATTGAACGTCCTCCGTCATCAGTGCATGAGCACTGATGCTCTTCGAACCGTCCTATGCAATTATTCGGTAAAACCCCCCTATTGATCTCTATGCACAAAGAGGCCTTGATACCCTGGACGGTCATGACAGTACCGGAAGAGTGAGACCCAATCCTGTAAAAGAAAAAATGAGTAGCTCACACCCGAGATAAAGCCTCAGTCGAGTCTCTAGCCGCCGCTGCTACTAGTCAGCTAAATGTGTCCACTCATGTCCTCAATCGAAAAGTTCTCGGTATTTTGAGTGACATTCCTGCTGGTGTGCTACAACCGGAGCTCATTAATATTATTCCTGGTCTTGTTGAAGCAATGAAAATAGGAAGTTCCGGATCCATCTAACTCGAGTTTCTTGACTAAGGTGCCGTGAATAAAGCTGTCCTAGATATTATCGCTGCCAATCGCCGAACTACGTTGTCGGTAATTGCCCATTCTCCTCGACCAACCAAAAGTGTTCAAGGTACACGGTTGGACATTCTAATGCACGTGATAATCAATGCATTCGCTGATGACAGTACGTTAGGTACATCGGCTACAGATGAACAATCCCTTACACTAAAGTTACAAACGATGGCTGAGAAAGTTTATCATTGGTTTGATAGTAATTGTTTAGCTATAGTTGTAAAAAAGTCACACCTACTTATTTTTTTCCTATAGGTAAGAGCTGTCCTACACTAATGGAGCTTTTTACTTCAAGAGGTCCTATATGCCGGCCACCTGACCGATTTGTGCCATTCCTTGGACTTGTTCTGGATGAAATCCAATATTCAAGCAACATGTTCAGATGATAAGAGTCAAGGTTTCAAGAGGACTGAAGATCATAAGAAAACTCAAACAATTTTTTCCCTTTTTTAGCGTTGGTTCTTTATGTCGATGATAAAGTATGATTCGTTGTTGGTGTTCGGCGATGTGGAGATCGGTTGTCATCGTGTGGAGTATTCGTATGAACAGTAATTCTTATTTATTTTTGTCTAGGCCTAGTTCACTAACCTGCAAATGATTAATATGTGGTTTTAATTTTTTTTTTTCCAGTAAACGGGCCTCTGGGCCCTTTGGGATTTTATCTTGGATTGTAGTGTTTTTTATGTTTATTGAATAAAAAACTTGAACTTCATGGCCATGCTTCTTATAATCTCAGATATCCAGTGTTAAAAAAAGCTCTATTAGTGGCAACAGATTGAGCTTCGTTTCACCTGATATTAACAGAACTAAAGACAGAGATCTTCTTATTGATGAGCTTCTTGATTATAACATATTTTTTCTACAGGAGCACTTCCTGATAAAGCTGATACAGGGACTCTTAAACGTTCCTCCATTCACCACCCGTTTTCACGCGAAGCTAAAAAAAAAAAAAATAAATAAATAAAATCACGGCCGACCCTCTGGGGGCCGTACAACTTTAGTCCAGTCTTCTCAGAAGCCTGAGCTTACGTCTTACGATCATAACCTACTGATAACAAAGTGAGGTAATATGCCCCTCATTAATGTCTATATGCCATGCAATATCAAGATTATTTCATCCTCATCTTCCTTCGAGGGTGCCTGCCAGCGACTCACGACACTTCTACAGAGTTACTAATCAGAGAATGAACTAGATTGTGGCTGGTGATATTAGTGCTAATGTTCTGTCCTAATCTGGAAGAAGTGACCTGTTCTTTGATGCTTTGCCAAGTGGCTATCAACTAGTCGATAAAGATAAACTTGTACCTGCATTCATAATCATGATTGTACAATATCAAACCTGGATCATACTATCAGTTAAAACCGATCATTCGTGATTTCTTCTTTAATTGTTTTGGATGGTAAAATTGACGATGATCACCTATCTTTGACTTGTGAAACAGAGTCGCTTGCTCTACTTGCTTATGACTGTTTTTCTGATCATAATAAATGGTTTTGTGAATCAAACTGGAAACAAGTAAAGTGTGAAGTTTATTTGTAAGTTTTCTGCTCGCTGTTGTCGAGCCTGAAAGTGCCTTTTCAACTTTTACAAACTTCAGTGAGGCCACCGACAGCGACAGCTAGGATTGGCCTAAATTGTTATTATTACTAGCTCATGCATCGTAAGAAGCCAGCCGCTTTAGCCTCAGTTCCTGCTAATCGTGTTAGAATCGGCACCAGAAAGTCGTTGTGGAATGTATGCCACAAAGTGAAAAAAGCTAAACAACGCGCTAACGTTTTGACTACGCCTTTGGATTGCTCAGGATCGACCCAAGTTTTGCGAAGTGTTTAAAATTAAACAAATTCGAAACGTCAGCTTAGACCTTCTTTACGTCAAGCAATTCTGAATGCTTCGGACAGCCCCACGGACTGGAAGTTTGTGGCCCAACATAATAAATAGCAGCAAATTTGTACCTTCTATCGTTTCGGTTCTCCGAGTCAGTGATTCTGTTGCTCATTTTATTCGTGTTTTTTCTATATTTAATCAGTCTATCCAGTCCGTGTTTTCTTCATTAATGGATAGTTTCATTCCTCAAGTTCTTCAACAAGCTCATACATTATCATTATTTGGTGGTGATATCTACCAGACTTTGAAGATGGTTAAGAAGTCAAGTGTTCCTGACATGGATGGTCTGTGTTATAATCACTTCACTATTAAGTGTCCGTTATTGTTAACACACATTCAGCTCTTATTCCAGTTGTGTTTTAGTTCAGTTGTTAATTCCAGATAGTTTTCTTTCGGGAATCGTAACATCGGTTTTGAAAAGGGGGAAATACGTATATCAGTGTTCCAGTTATCGAACAACTACAGTGTTTTGCTTCATGAGCAAGCTATGAGAATGCCGTCTTGCCTGAAATTTTGACTAAAGGTGATTTTTCTGACTATCGAGTTGAATTCAGAATTGGTTTTGGTTGTCCTCAAGCCCATCATATACTTCGCCAGCTGTTGGCTTTGGCAAAAATGCAAAAAAAGGCCACTTTGTTTTTGCAAGGTGGATGTTTTGTGTTCATTTGACAATGTCATACATTCGCAAGCGCTTCATTGGTTAGTTGGAGCAGGAGTCAATTTATCTGCTGTACAGGTTCTCCAATATTCGTATTTTAGTTCGTCTGTTCAGTTGAAATAGATATCTGATATATCTGAGTCAATCACAGTAAAGAAGGAATTAAGGCAAGGTGGTGTGCTGTCTCCATATATTTTTAAAAGCGTGCTTGCTGATTGTCTGCGAATGAGAGGACTATCAAAGTTTGGGAGGCACCATTCCTCCACCTCAGTTCCAATTCAGAACTCATTTGTTTTGGAGAGCTCCTCGCCTAGGAGAATTTGACTGATATCTCTCTACTAAAGGACAAACTTGTGTGCACCTAAAAAAGTTATTCTTTCATTTTTTTTTCTTTTTTAGTTTTCCAAATAAATTATTCTTTTAATATTTAAATTTGACTAGAATGGGCTTCTTTCTTGTTACCCTTATCAGAAATCAACTAAATGGGATTATTAGATAATAAATCTATTTCCAATTCAATCACTACTCTTTTTTGCTATCCAAAAGCTCATAGCTGAGCAGTCATATATCCGGAGTGTTTTCTCACTTACGTGTCAAGTTATTCCCCCCCCCAAAAAAAAAAATTGATGGTATATTTTAACGTAATCTCTTTAGGGCAACATCAAATGAAAGAAAAAATGTATTAGTTTGCACAGCTTGTTTAAAGTCTTCTTAGAGTAGTTAGCAACTCAAATTATTATTTTATGTTCTTCATAAATTACCCAAAAGTAACCAAATATCCGGTTGAAATCGATCAGTGAATAAAGAAGATATCAAATATTTTCTAAAGAACTAAATTTTAGTGCAGTCTTTAGAAACAGGAAAATAAATCGTCTAGATTTCTAATGACTGTAAAATTAAAGTAAAGGAGGGATGCAACAAAAATTGTTCAGTTACTTTATCTGTGAATACAACAAACCTACTAAGCTTCATAACATTTGACACCGTGTATCTTGAAGGCTGGTTAAATTTTATGTGGAATGACTTGTTTAAGAACATAAAAGGTAAAATTTTTAGTTCTGGGAGGTGAAGACTGTTAAACCCTACATTTCCCCATGGATTTTCATTTATAACAGAGTTTCAAGTTATTTATTAGCTAAATTTATGTTCATTTAAAAAATACACAGAGACTCCATTAATAACACTGAAAACCAAAGGAAAAACAAGGTCATTATTTAAGCTGTCAGTCATTTTACTACAGTGTGATCAATGAGTCTTACAAGGCAGCTCAACAATGTGACAAATTTGTTGTGTTAGCAATTGTAGTGTATATTTTTCATCTTCCACCAAAAGTTAATTTCCAGAGAAAAATGAATGAATTTTCCTTCCTTTAATTTGAGAGGCGGTCTTAGGGGGGGGGGGGGGGGGGGGTGAGGGGCGCTTTCCAAGGCCGCATAAATTCTAGGGGCGCGAAATTTCAAATAGATAAGCTAACATTTATAATCATTATGTAAATTTTGAGGCTTGCCAAGGCCGCATAAATTCTAGGGGCGCAAAATTTCAAATAGATAAGCTAACATTTACAATCATTATGTAAATTTTGAGGCTTTATTTTTATTAAAATAAAGTAGAGGGCACAGTTGGCAGTAAGTATAAGCAATTTTAAGCTGAAATCTTCCCTTTCCCCATATAAAGTGAGAAAAGTCAGATTTAAATAAATGAAAATTTTGGTAAGATTTGGTCTGAAAATTTTTGGGACATAGGTAGGGGAGGGGGGCTATCAACATTTTGCCATGGGTGCAAGAGAGGACAGAACCGCAAAGTGTGATTCCTATATAAAGAAAAAAAACAGTTATTGAACTGGTAGATACAAGACCCTACTTTGTTTGTGATCACATCATAATAGCTAGACCCTGTAGACCCTGTGAATTCCAGAATACTTCAAGCATTAGTATAGGTCTGTCATTCAAACAAAATATTGTGGATTCAAACAAAACTTAATTTTCCTATTTGTATTTGGCACTCATTTAAATGATTAAAAAACTTTTCCCACAAAACCAATTTTTCAAAGAAAAGTAAAGAGCTCCATTAAGCAAAGAATGAGTAAAAATAAAGTTAAATAATCTTCCAAGCGTAAAACTACCCCAAATCACTATCAATAAATAAATGAAACTCAAAAAGAACAGAAATTACAATAAATAGCCGAGTCAGACTCAAAATGAGAAAAAATTAACATGAGTAGGGCTGATAACCCCCGTGCCTTCTCAAGATCAGAACACATTTTGTGCTTTACAAAAAAAAAAAAAAAAAAAAAAAAAAAAAAAAAAAAAAAAAAAAAAAAAAAAAAAAAAAAAAAAAAAACAAGACTGAAAATTGTCAGTTTAATTGACATATACTGATATTTATTCCTTAAAGTTTCGATAATTTTTTATTTACGAAAGTAACAAAAGTGAAAACATTTCAAACGTATTTTGTTTTCAGTAAACACTTTCTACCCATTCTGAAACTGGTATACATTGGGGACCATCACCAGAATGCACAGTTTTACGAGACTGGAATTTCCAGAGACTCTGGGTCATTTAAAACTTTTTCAGCGTTAGCGGTCTTGATAGCAGCTAGATGCTCTTCAAGGAGCTTACTGTTCCTTTTCTTTGTAAATAGTCGCACAGAGTTCCAGTACACCCGAACCAGGCCTTCCGCATTCAATCCATAGACACAACCACCACTTAGCACTTGAGCAGGCATTTACGAGAGAAGCCATTTCGACCATTTTCAACCAGCCAGACTTTTCTTCTTTTTTTTCTTTTCTTCGTATTGCTTCTAACTTTTTTTCACAGGGATTTTCGCTTTATCAGCACACTTAAGAGCATGAATAATTTCCTCATACCAGGTGTTAATTTGTAGTCGTAGCTCACTGTTACTCAAACTCGTATTAGTTTGAAGAAGATGAAATGGAACTTTAATCTTACTTAAGACATGGTCACACGTGGCTTGAAACAACGGCACATTCATTTCCTCCCATATGCCCGGAGCATAACTTACAACCCTTGCACCTGGGCTCTGGAGGGTTGTGTCCACCTTGAAGCCATTGTTATATGCTCTTTACCCTATTGTGAACAAAATGGCTATCTCACAATTTTGATTGGATACGTTTGGGGAAAACAGCTTGTCAGGGAGGGGGGGCTAGTTCCCCTACATCAATTTTGACCCTTAAAAGGGAACTAGAACTATACATATCCAATCAAATGAGCTTCCTCTAAAGTTCAAGCAACCACACCTTCCAAATGAAGCTTATATGCCCCCTGGAGGCATAACTTACAACCCTGGCCCCCAGACTCTAAGGGGTTGTTTCAACCCAAAAGGCCTTGTTATGTAACCTTTGGACTGCTTTTGAACAAATGGCTATCTAAAAATTTCAGTAATACAGCATATAAAAAAATATATATTTCTTAATATAATAGCTTAATAGCTATAATAGCTATATATAATTATCAGATATTAATCTTATTTTAGAACATACTCATCTTGTCTTGTGTTTTTTTAAACAAAAATATCTGTTTTGTGTTCACTTTCTAATCCTTTCATCCTATGACATTAAACGACACTTTAATAAATTAAAATTATTAAAACTTTAAGGAATATATATCAGTATATGTATAATAAACTGACAATCCACAACCATTTTTTCCAGCAAAGTGCATATTATATTCTGGTCTTCAGATGGTATGGGGCCTGTCAAAGACATGATTTCCAGACCTTTCAACTATGCTGAGCAAAATGCCTATCTCAAAATTTTTATTAGATGGGTTTCGGGAATTAATAGGCATGGGGGGAAACTTGTTGCCCTCCAATCACTTTTGACTAATAACACGGATACTAGCCCTTTTAATTTCCAATCGAATGAGCCTTTTTCGAAGTTTCTATGACAACAAATGGCCATCTCAAAATTCCTATCAGATACATTTCGGGAAAATACGAGGTATGTGTGCGTGGGTGGGGGGGGGGGGGGTATCCAACCTTCGACCACTTTCAATCTTAAAAGGGACACTAGAACTTCTGATTACCAATCCAATGAGCCCACTCCGAAGTTATACGATTACCCTTTCTATATAAACCTTATACGCCCCCAGGGCATAACTTACAGCCCTTGCCCTGAGGGTTGTGGGAGGGTTGTCATCCTCTAAGACATAATTTCTGAACCTTTCAATTACGCTAAACAAAATAGCTATCTAAACATTTTGATTGGATGTGTGCGGGAAAATGTTGGGTGTGGGAGGGGGGTTAGTTGCCCTTCAATCACTTTCAACAATTAAAAGGGCAGTGGCCCTTTCAATTACCAATTGTATGAGCTTTTCGAAGTTTCTACGCCAACAAATGGTCATCTCAAAATTTCTATCAGATACATTTCGGGAAAATACGGGATGTGTGTGTGTGTGTGGGGGGGGGGGGGTATCCACCATCTGACCACACTGAATTAATTACCAATCCAATGAGCCCCCTCTGAAAATTTATACAATCACCCTTTCTATATATATCTTATATGCCTTCAGGATATAACTTACAACCCTTGCCCTGAGGGATGTAGGGGGGAGGGGGTATCATTCTCCAAAGACACAATTTCTGGAACTTTCAATTACATTGAACACAATAGATATCTCAAAATTTTGAATGAATATGTTTGGAGAAATGGTAGGCGTGGGAGGAGGGGTTAGTTGCCCTCCAATCTCCCATCACTTCTGACTATTAAAATGGTACTAGCCATTTCAGTTTTCAATTGAATGAGCTCTTTTCAAAGTTTCTACAACAACAAATTGCCATCTCAAAATTTCTATCAGATGTATTTCAGGAAAATATGAGGTATGTGTGTGTGTGTGGGGGGGGGGGGGGGGGGGGGGGGGGGGTATCCAACCTCTGATCACTCTAAATCTTAAAAAAGGCAATAGGACTTCTGATTACCAATCCCATGAGCCCCCTCCGAAGTTTATACAATCATCCTTTCTATATATACTTTATATGCCCAAAGGGCATAACTTACAATCCTTGTCCTGAAGGCTCTGTAGGGGGGGGGGGGTCATCCTCTAAGGCATAACTTCCGGACCTTTCATTTACATTGAACAAAATGGCTATCTCAAACTTTAGATTGGATGTGTTTGGGAAAATGGTGGGCGTGGGAGGGGGTTAGTTGCAATCCAGTCTTTTTTTACTATTAAAAAGGGCACTAGCCCTTTCAATTTCCAATTGAATGAGCCTTTTTCAAAGTTTCAACAACAACAAATGGTCATCTCAAAATTTCTATCAGATGCATTTTAGGAAAACATGAAGCAGGGGGGGGGGGGGTATCCACCTTCCCATCACTCTGGATCTCAAAAAGCGCAGTAAAACTTTTGATTATCAATCCAATGAGCCCCCTACAAAGTTTATATGATCACCCTTTCTATATAAACCTTGAATAGCTCCAGGGCATAACTTACAACCCTTGACCTGAGGGCTGTAGGGGGGGGGGGGGGTTGTCATCTTCGAATACATAATTCTTGGACCTTTCAACTACATTGAAAAAAATGGCTATCTCAAAATTTAGACTAGATGTGTTTGGAGAAATGTTGGGCATGGGAGGGGGTTTAGTTGCCCTCCAATCACTTTTGACTGCTAAAAAGGGCACTAGCCCTTTCAATTTCCAATCAAAAGAGCCCTTTTCAAAGTTTCTACGACAACTACTTCAATATGAAGTGCCCTGGCCTAAAACATTAAAAAAAAAAAACATTGTGCCCACATTGCTCTTTACTTAGGCAGCACTATTGTGTTGCCTATGATAAAAAGTGGTCTGTACAAACGAACCTGCAACAACTGAACATTTAATATGGCTGCTACTAGTCTGTTTAACATAGGGGGAAAGGGAAACAATGCATATTTAGATTAAATCTTGAGCAGACACATAACTGTATTAAACATGAGTGCTTAATTGGTCTTATCAAGGAACCTATGAAGGAGCTCTAAAGTATCAATTTCATTATATTTCCCAGTAAAAACTTAGCTTCTTCCAATTTTTGCTGGTTTTACTTGCTGGCTTTTCATTTTATGGTAATTTTACAAAACTAGACAGTATACCTTTGATGTCTACTCACTATTTGCTCTAGTAGAGCCTTTCTTCTTGGAGATGTGCTTGCCAGAATGACAGTTTTATCATCAAGAAACTTGAACATGACAAAACCAGCTTGAGGATGTTACCAGCTGTATTTGTCTGAAAACAAATGAAAAAATGTTGTAGTACTGTTGCTAATGAACCACACAAACAATCAATGACATAAAATCAAGGAAAAACGCTTATTAGTGCAAAAAACAAAAACGTGTCCTTAAAATTTCTCTAGGGTATATCAAATCAATTCAAGTAGCTTGCAGTAGAAAACTCTAAGTAAAGAATATGTCTAATATTCGAAAAAGTAAGAATATTGGACAGTGATATGCCACAGAGTAGGGCCCCTTAGCCATGTCCTCTACACCCTTCCCCTACCTTCAAATATATAGATATTGTGTATCTCTTCAACACAAATAGGAGTAAATAATAATCATTAATCGATTAAGTAGAGAAGATTAAAAAAGAGTAATGTGTCTCCTATGTACTTTTCTTTTTCCTGTTTGTTTCTACAGGAATTTTTAAGAAGACCCAGACACCCCTCAAAAATTACCTAAGTTTTTCTGTGATGTCATTTTTGAGGGATTTCAGGCTCTTTTTAAAAATTTCTGCAAATTTGTTTTAAAAATGACATTTTACAATTAGACTTAGGAAAATAATAATTATCATTCTGAATCAGCTACATATGATAATTTTTTCTCACTAGACATTTTTTTTTTAGAAACATGTTTAGAACTTTTGGTTACTATGGACTTTTTTACCATTTGGAACCCTTAAGGGCTCAAAATCAGGGGCATAATTTTCTAAGAGGCAGGGGAGGGGTGGGGGGTAACTGCCTCCTGCAGACCCAAGTTGCCCCCCCTCCAGCTGAAATTTAGTTTCTGCAGCAGATCTTGTCAAAACTAAGATAAGCCTGTATATTTCAAGTATCCAGAGAAGGTCAGTGATCTTTAGTATATATTTGCCTTTGTGGTAATATATGGATCATTTTTCAGTTTTCACTGTCATTTTCATTTGATTTGGGAAAATTGACTCTAACATTGCCCCCCCCCCATAGGATTTTGACAAAATTATGCAACTGCTTACAATGTAATTAGGGCAACCGGAAATGCAATAAAGGCCAATTGGGCCAAGTCAGGACACAAATTTGAAAGACCCCTCTGCCCCCCATTACCATCAAAATAGACAAAAGAAAAAGATTTTGAAACTTAAAGAAAAATTGTTTTTGACAATAAGGGGTAAATTGTGAATTATTCAAATAATTAAAAATAGATAAATATTTTAAGTTTGCATTGCTAGATGAGATTTATTAATGTGTTTATTATTATAGTATACACTTTATAATATGGAAAACTGATAGGCCTACCTATGAAAATTCATGGCAAATTTATCAAATTACATCAGGACAGTCCTATATTAGAGATTTTGCACAATGTACATAAACAACTCTATGTACATAAGCTACAATGCAATACATTTTATTTAGATATTTTAATATATAGAAAAAGCCCTGCAGAAAGTAAAACCCAATTGGGCCCCTCACCTATTTGATCTGGGTCTGAATGTAATTTTCCCCAGAAGCAATTATTAAATTACAAAAGAGGATAAAAAGGCATCAATGATGTATTCACTTTTATCGTAGCTAAATTATGGATTAATATTGAGCAGTTCATTTAATTGACCCACAAATAAAGTGAACATACCACTTGGTTCAAATTTTGTACTTGACAAGATTCATAACAGAAAAACACTCTCTTGATGAAGGGGTTGCTGATGGGTAAGCTTAAGACAGAAAGAGCTGCTTGAGCTATGTCAAAAAAAGGTCAGCTTTTCCCACTCTTTTCTGTATTTTTTTTTTTTTTTATCAAAATTTAACCACTTTCCCATTTAGTTTTTCATGTGGATAATTTAAAATTTATGTTGTCATGGAGCCTAGAATGCAATATGAGAACTGCTACAGGGGTTTGGAAAATTCCACCTGTCTTTATAGACAGATTCCTGAATCTGTCAGTAAACACTCGACTTTAAAATTTTGAGTTTTGTTATTGTTATTGTGAAGGCAAAATGCACCCACTTTGCACCAAATTTTTATGACATGCTTGAAATCAGTGCAATGTGCCAATTTGAAAAATTCAATGTGCAATCAACTCAAAAAAGCACCCAAATAGCACAAACGCACCACCTGGCAACTATGCTGTAGATCCATTCCTGGAAGTTTCATTTTCCTAACCTAATCCCTTTCCAAGATAGCCAAAACTAGCCAAAGTAGAATTTTACCAAAAACAAAGCCAACAGAAGAAGAATAGTGGCTGAATAGTTTTACCCATTGTGAATTCAGATTTACCCATTGCACCCACCAAGTCAAAAATAATCCAATTTCACAGGAAGCGAATCCATGTTAATGCAAAACTAACTCTAAATAAAACAACTATTCCAGAAGATAATAATATTAATTACCTAGGTCTCATGCTTGACCAAAAACTTAATTTCCACCTCCACATTTCAAACACAATAAAAAAATGTTATAGAAAAGCAAATATACTAAAAAGACTTCTTTCCACACCCTGGGGTTGTAAGGAGAAAACCTTACTCCAGTTTTATAAATCACATATAAGACCCCATATTGACTATGGGCTCATTGTCTATGGTGCATGTGCAAAGACCCAGATGCAAAAAATTGAAACAACACAAAATGATATAATACGTCTCATATTTGGTCTTAGGAAACCCACAAGCACCAAGTTTCTGCTTATGGAGAGTGGATTAACAACAATAAGGGAGAGACGTAGCTTTCTCTTGATAAAACATCTTACAAAAATTGAATCAAATAGCTCACACACATTACATAATTGGTTAAGAAATCCAGCCATGTATAGAGGTATTGCAGATGAGTATGCCAATATTCAAAAGAAGTTCCCTGTACCAGCAAAGTCTATTGCACCTACTTTCCCCAATCCCCTCCATGGAATTGGTCATTTCCCATAATAAATACTGATTTTTCAAAATGGAATAAAGATTTAACCCCCATTGCTTTTGTTCAGAAAAAATTTGCAGAACTTAATACAATTACCTATAAAAATCACTTCCAAATATTTGTTGATGGGTCAAAAATGAATGAGAAGGTTGCAAGTGGTGTTTTCCTTCCTCACCTGAAAATTGCAATGGGCGAGAGATTATTTAATAATTTATCTATAATGTCTGCTGAGTTAAATGCCATAATCATGGCATTAGAACACCTTAAGCAAAACCAATCTTTGATTGAAAATTCGAATAATATTATCATCTATTCCGACTCTTTATCAAGCCTTGAGTTGCTGGCCTCAGCTCCTCAATATAAGTTGGACATTGACACTTATCATTGTCTCAGTATTATTGATAATCTTGCTTCAAGTGGCATAAAAACTTACTTTCAGTACATTCCTAGCCACTCTGGCATAAGTGGTAATCATCAGGTTGATGAAATAGCAAAAAATGCTATAAATATTGACCAGCCAAGTGGGAGACCAATCCCAAATAGAGATATTTACCGATGGAGGCTATCAGATATTAATTTTAATAAGATTAATCCTATCCTTTCCCCCTTTCCCAATAAGTATCTTTCTAAAATTTATCATAGAATTCGTTCTGGAACAAATGGACTAAATTTCCTTGCATTCTCATATAAGCTTTCTAATTCAAGTGGTTCAATTCCCCTGTCCCCTCTTTGCAGGCATTGTAATATGAATATTGAAACAATTGACCATTGCCTATTTGAATGTAATATGCTGACGTCTGCACAACATACCTTGCTTTCTAAACTGTTAAAATACTTCAAACACCACAAAATCCCACTATCAGCCAAGAGCCTAGCCAACTATACCTGCACACAGAGCATAGAAATCGACATCTATCATCTTATATTTGAACTCCTAGAGTCGAAAGATCTGCTGAAAGATATCTGAATATATCTAATAAATATGAGGCAATCAAGCCAGTAGCTCTGTAGCCCACAGAGTGAAGCAAAAGGAAAAGGGCTAAATAGTGTTACTGAAAAGCCCGCCTGCCGTTAAATAGAAGAAGAAGAAGAAGAATTCGTTCTGGAACAAATGGACTAAATTTCCTTGCATTCTCATATAAGTCTTCTAATTCAAGTGGTTCAATTCCCCTGTCCCCTCTTTGCAGGCATTGTAATATGAATAATGAAACAATTGACCATTGACCTATTTGAATGTAATATGCTGATGTCTGCACAACATACCTTGCTTTGTAAACTGTTAAAATGCTTCAAACACCACAAAATCTCACTATCAGCCAAGAGCCTAGCCAACTATACATGCACACAGAGCACAGAAATCGATATCTATCATCTTATATTTGAACTCCTTGAGTCAAAAGATCTACTGAAAGATATCTGACAATATCTAATAAATAAGAGAAGACCAAGCCAGTAGCTCTGTAGCCCACAGAGTGAAGCAAAAAGAAAAGGGCTAAATAGTATTAACTGAATAGCCCGCCTGCTGTGAATTAGAAGAAGAAGAATTGTTTTGAATTTTTTATCTAACTTATTTGTGACAAATCAATAGACCTGTTCTTTTGCACTAAGATCTCACACCATTCTGCAAAGATTTCCATTCTTTTAACTCATCTTTGTTCTAAGATCTTACAACTCACTGATGTTAGCAAAAAGTGTGAAAGACATGATCTTTCAGCCATATAGAACAATGATGAGAGAGCTAAGATGATATACTCATCATTGTTCTTAGACTGCTGATCAGAGCAGAATGATGAAAGACTTTTGCAAAAGAATGCCATAAGATGTAAGATCTTAGTGCTAAGATTTCACTTTTAAGCATTCTTTGTCAAAAGATGCATGATCTTAGCACACATATGAGATAATAGAATGGCCCTAATGCTAGCAGATTATACAACTTCAACAAAATGAATTTTATAATGAAATAGTAAGTTTGAAACCAATGTTTTTAACCCTTTTTATACCAAAAAACATAGAAAGAAATTATCATTTTCAAGGGTCCAAAAAAGGCTTTAAACTGAATTTGCAAGAAAAGCATTTAGCCTATTATATTAAAAAAGAGCATAAACAATAACATCTAGTGATATGTTCACTTCATTTGTAGGTCAGTTATATGAACTGCTAAATATTTATCCAGTTGTCAGGAAGACATTTAGCATTTTTCAACTGATTTTAAAATTTGAACAAAGTTGCTATAGCCTATTTTATAGTTGGATACTTGATCCCACCCTTATGATAATACCACAGCTTTTCAGGGAGCCAAGGCTTACAGTTTGAGAAACAATGGGTTAGACTATGCTTATTCCTGGAAGTTGCAAATCCATGGTAGGCTAAGCCTAGGCCCAAGCTAGTTGCAAACACTTAGGCTATCTCAACAGCTTTCCAATATCAAAAGAATCTGCTCTATTAGATTTTAACCAAATTTTGGTAAAATTCTACTTTAGCTACTTTTGGCTATCTAGGAAAGGGGATAGGTTAGAAAAATTAAACTTTCAGGGGCAGGTCTACAGGCTAGAGTATGTCCTGGGAAGATATTTTGAAGTACCTTCCTCCACTCTTTCTTCTGATAGAGGGTCCTGACCTTTGATGACCTTTAAAAATCTGTGTGTTATCAAAGTGAGGTAAATATTTACCTAATCATATTATTGAGTTACAACTAAAGTGAATATACCACTCAATGCCTTTTTTTATGCTCTTTACAAATATAATAATCATTTTTGTTGAAAATGAATTTTAGCCCCCACCCCTATATATAACAATTCAGGGTATTTGCACATTAGGGGGGTGAGGATAATTTTATTTCTGATGTGAATGAGAGGTAAGTTTAAACTTTCCCCCCACCCCCCTAATGTGCAAATATATACCCTGCATTGGTATATATAGACATGGGTGCCCATAAGCTGAATTCCAGGGGAGGCAAACCTCATCTAATTGGCAGTTTTAATGCTATATTATAGAAATCTCAGAACAAAAACACAAAAATAAGGCAGCATCATTCAGCCAGGGGGGGGGGGGCAGATGCCCCCATCTGCTCCCCCTTATGGGCACCCATGTATATAGGAGTGGGGGCTAAAATTCATTTCTGACAAAAATGATTGTTATATTTGTAAAGAGCATAAAAAAGGGTAAATATTTACCAAACCATATTATTGAGTAACAACTAAAGTAAATATACCATTTGATGCCTTTTTTTTATGCTGATTATAAATATAGTAATCATTTCTATTGGAAATGAATTTTAGCCCCCCCCCCCCTATATATATGCCAATTCAGGAGGGGGGATTATTTCTACATTAGGAGGGGTTGGGGGCAAATTTTATTTCTGATGTAAATGGGAGGTAAGTTTAAACTTTACCCATACCCCCTAATGTAGAAATATATACCCTGAATTGGCATATATAGGGGGGGGGGCTAAAATTCATTTCCAATAGAAATGATTATTATATTTGTAATCAGCATAAAAAAAAGGCATCAAATGGTATATTCACTTTAGTTGTTACTCAATAATATGATTTGGTAAATATTTACCCCCCTAATGTAGAAATATATACCCTGAATTGGCATATATAGGGGGGGGGAGCTAAAATTCATTTCCAATAGAAATGATTATTATATTTGTAATCAGCATAAAAAAAGGCATCAAATGGTGTATTCACTTTATTCCTAACTCAATAATATGATTTGGTATATATTTACCAAATTTTATTTCAGATGTAAATGGGAGGTAAGTTTAAACTTTATCCCCACCCCCCTAATGTGCAAATATATACCCTGAATTGCTATAAAGGGGTGAGGGGAAAATTTGTTTCTGACAAAAATGATTATTATATTTGGAAGGAGCATAAAAAAAGGCGGTAAAGTTCTACAAAATCATATTATTGAGTTAGGACAAAAGTGAATACACCATTCAATGCCTTTTTTTATGCTGATTACAAATATAATAATCATTTCTATTGGAAATGAATTTCAGCCCCCTCCCCCTATATATGCCAATTCAGGGTTAGGTTAGGTATAGCCTATATAGGGGGGGGGGCTGAAATTCATTTCCGATAGAAATGCTTATTATATTCGTAATCAGCATAAAAAAAGGCATTGAATGGTGTATTCACTTTATTCCTAACTCAATAATATGATTTCGTAGAACTTTACCAAATAGGCATTGAGTGGTGTATATTCACTTTATTTGTAAGTCAATAATATGATTTGGTAAAAATTTACCCATTAGAGGGGGGGGGGTAAAGTTTAAACTTACCTCCCATTTACATCAGAAACAAAATTTGGTCAATATATACCAAATCATATTATTGAGTTAGGACTAAAGTGAATACACCATTTGATGCCTTTTTTATGCTGATTACAAATATAATAAGCATTTCTATTGGAAATGAATTTCAGCCCCCCCCCCTATATATGCCAATTCAGGGTTAGGTTAGGTATAGCCTATATAGGGGGGGGGGGGCTGAAATTCATTTCTGATAGAAATGCTTATTATATTTGTATCAGCATAAAAAAAGGCATTGAATGGTGTATTCACTTGATTTTAAACTCAATAATATGATTTGGTATATATTGGCCCAAAATTTGCCAAGAACCCCCCCCCCCCAAATGTAGAAATATATACCCTGAATTGGCATACATATATAGGGGGGGGATGAAATTCATTTCTGATAGAAATGATTATTATATTTGTAGTCAGCATAAAAAAAGGCATCAAATGGTGTATTCACTTTATTCCTAACTGAATAATATGATTTGGTATATATTTATCTAAAATTTACCCCAACCCCCCCTAATGTGCAAATATATACCATGAATTGGTATATATAGGGGTGGGGATAAAATTCATTTCTGACAAAAATGATTATTATATTTGGAAAGAGCATAAAAGAAGGCATCAAGTGGTATATTCACTTTATTTGAAAGTCAATAATAGGTTATGATTTGGTAAAAATTTACCGGAAAATTTCAGGACCCTCTAGAGGGAGGAGTGGAGGTAGGTACTTCAAAATACCTTCCCAGGACATACTTTAGCCTGTAGACCCATCCCTGAAAGTTTAATTTTCCTAACGTAACTGCTTTCCAAGATAGCGAAAAGTAGCTAAAGTAGAATTTAACCCAAATTTTTATCAGACTCTTTTCAAAATAAACTCTGGTAAACATTCCAAATCATAACTATAAATGTAGCTTAGAATTGGCTTGTTGTGGATTTAAAAACAAACATGTGCGATTGTTGACATATTTAAATTTTCAGATAAAAGTGCCATACCAAAATAAAAAAACATGTCGAAATTGGAAACTATCCAGAACATGGAACTCCGACTGGCTCTTGGCTTGTACCCACACACTTCTAGTGATCGTACCAGGAAACTAGCAGGAGTTGTCCCTATAAGCGACAGAATAGCCAAAGCCACTGTTAAATAATATACCAGGATCCAAGCCTATGGGGAGCAGCACCCCATTTTCCCTCTTTGTGATGGGAGCACTAGGCAGCAGAATAAAATCGGGATTGCATCATGGCAAGCTTTTTCAGCACTCTGTCCAAACTGGTCATTAGATAAAATTCACGTTGATTTTTTTGAGTTCCCTCTTCCATGGAAGTTTTACCAACCAGATGTCAGCCTTAAGCTTATACAAGACAAAAAGAAGAAAATCCTACATCAACAAATTATGTCTGAATTTTTACGAAAAAAAGCTGCAGAGTTTAAAGATTATCTGCACATTTATACTGATAGATCCCTATTAGGGAATAAATATGCCGCAGCAGCAATAATTCCACACACCTCTCTGTCCATTCAAAAGCCTCTCCCACTGAACTCCTTATTTCTGACGGCTGTACTGGCAGCAATAGTTGAATCACTAAAGGCGGTCAAAAATATACCTCCCCATTTCAGCAAAGTAGCAATCTTCTCGGATTCTCAGACTGCTCCTAAACTAATGAAAACCTTAACCTGGAACACAAAGGACACTGATTTGCAGGAGATAAGAGAACAGCTTGATTCTCTATATAAGATTGACATAGCAGTGGCTTTCCAGCATATTCCTAGCCATGTAGGCATCCACTGTAACGAAAAGTAGACAGTCTTGCCGTAGAGACTTCAAAGTCTATCCACCCACAGCTTGCTCAAAATTATTCAATCGCACTTAGAGATGCAATTAGAAACCGCCATTCTTATCGAAAGCATCCTCCTGCTTTGGCTCCAATTTTCACAGAGCCTGAAATAAATCGGGCGCACTTTAAAATAAAAAGCTTAACAGTAATACTGAGAAGAGAAGAATTAAGATGGAAGCAGTATAGTGACCCAAATGGTAGATTTACTGCTAAGCATTTCATACAATCGATTTCAGTCATTTTTCCAGATTAAAGGACACCATAGACGGTCAATCATTTTTTGTGTTTTCCTGGCAGGAACTTTACGTAAGTTATGTATTTTGTTTTTAAATAAAGAGAAATGAAACTGAAACTGACTTCCAGATTTTTAATTTCAGTTCAGAGTCGGGTAGTGAAGTGTCTATCGTGCGTGAAATGCAGTAAAATACTGACTTTGCTTTTCTTGCATGTACTTTGATTGCACTCAAGCGGAAAAAAAGAAAATAGGAAACTTCGTTGGTCCAAGAAGTCATACAAGATGAGAAATCGCTTCACTCAGCATTATTTACTGAACGTTCTTCGGGTTGTGAAGTGTCTATCGTGTGTGAAATTAGTATAATACTGATTTGGCTTTTCTCACATGTACTTTGATTGCACTCAAGCGGAAATGAAATAAAATAGGAAACGTTGTTGGTCCAAGGAGTCCTTCAAGATGAGAAATCGCTTCACTCATGGTCATTTACTGAACGTTTTGCGTGATACAGAAGAAGAGGACTAAAGGAACTTTATCAGAATGGACCAAGATAGTTTTGATTTTTTACCCAAGTTAGTACGGCACAATATAGAGAAGAAATACACAAATATAGCAGAACCTATGGAACCTGGATCATGGAGACAAGACACTAAACTGATGTCACAACTTCAATAATCCAAAGGCAACTCTACAATTGAGGCAAAAATAATAAGAGACGACTTCTGGAAATACTTCAACACCAGTAGATCAGTACCATGGCAAAGCAAGTGTCTGTACAATTAGCCATCAACTTAGGCCTATAGTATTTTTTTAGTTTTCTTCATTTGTTTAAAATTTCGTATGAACAGATAAAAATATTAGAAAAACCGAAATAATAAGAAAAGAATTGGTGTGTTATTTGATCTTATTTTATGCCCCTCCATACATTAATGCAATAGTAACTCGATTACTCGGCCATCTTTTACAGTTATTCCCTGTGTGACTAGTGTGTCATGGACAAAGAAAATGGAGTTAAACAACAGGCAACGAAGAGGTTCACTCGTAGCATAGAAAAAAACTGGTGTTGTGGTTGAGGGGAACATCTTGAAAATGTGCCAATTAAGGGGAGAAAGAAAGCACTTAACTTAACCCGCCCATCCTTGCTCTGTCACGCACTTTTTCAAAGCGGTCAGTTCTTGTTCACCCGGCCATCCTTGTTTCCAAATGGACTGAATAATCAGTTCTAGGCGTTTGCCCCCCGGAAAATACCCCCCCCCCCACGGAAAATAAGATTTACAAATTTGAGAATTTTATTTGAATTTTTTTTTAGTTTAGTTGAAAAGCATTAAGGAAAGGGAAAAAAAAATTTAAATACCATAAGTATCTTAAAACTTAAAACCACAAATCCATTTTAGTTAAAATGACTTTCATACAAACTTCTGCAACTTTTGGCAGAAGCGAGTGCCAAATTAAAAAAAAAGAGAAAAATAAAAATTAAGCTAAGAAGATATGGTACCAAACAGTTTAAGAAGGTTTAGTTTGCCTTTGAAAGAATAGTTGGCTTTGGGAACCAAGAAATTCTTATTTCTTAAGTCTTTACCAAAGAAAGCGTTGTCAAATTCTACGAGTTTTTTTACGGATTGTGGCAAAGTTTTATTTAGAATTAAAAAAAAGCTTATCATTCGACTAAAACGGCCATGGTATTCCAGGGATCGTGCTTATAGAATTGGTACAAAAGTCAAAGCCTTAACGTAAAGAGAAAGGTCTTGAGGAGGGGCTCTTAAGCCCCTTTATATGCGTAATAATTTCTGTTCGGTTTAAGTGTTGATGTGGCTCCATACTTTCAGTTGAAATTTTTTTAAATTTATTTTCTGATCGTATTTAGACAATACCGGGAAATCTGGCTCCCCCTTCAAGAAAAATTCCTTTCCCCTACGGAAAATCCCTCCATGGAAAGTTGTTTTCACGTAAAATGTCCTCCCCCTCTCTCCCTGGAGAAATTTCCCCCAGAAAATTCCATTCTAGCTGAAAATTCCACCGAAAAAATTTCTTGCAGATGAACTTTGGTGAAAATTTTTTCTTAGCACACTTTAATTTGCAAGAAAACTTTAATTTTTGATGGTTCTTAAAATCATGCCGGTAATCCCCTGTTCCACGGAAAATGTTTTTATAAGAAACTCAGCAAAAGGGTATTTTCCAGCAAAGGTTTTTTTGGGAGGCGGGGGTGCACAACAGAAACGTTAAAAACGCATCAAAATTGTGAAATCGATATCTAATCCCTTATGGTTTCTGGTAATAATTCAGGTCTACGCTGTTATTAAGAAAGTAAAGAGTAGCGTTAAACACCAAAATGAGCAGAATATATTCTGTCTATGAGGGGGACTGACCCTTCTTCATTCTTTCCTCCACTTCATGATCGCAGAAATTTCAGAGTGTAGATCCGAAATTGAGAGTTCTAGTACTTTTTTTTTAAAGTGTAAGGTGATTAGAGACCTGCATGGTCTCTTTTTTTAAAGTGCAAGGTGATTAGAACTAGCTGCATGGGGTATTATTTTCCGAGGGAAGATTTTCCGCAGGGGGGGGGGGGGGGGTATTTTCCCTGGAAGGTATTTACCTGGGAGTATTTTCCTGGGGGGTATTTTCTTGGGGGGGGGGAGGTAATCGCCACCCAGAAAATAATCGAGTTTCAACTACTAGTACAATAAAGTAAAATTAGTACTATTGTTGTTTCTGTTTGAGCAATTTCAATCTGATCCGTAATGACTGCAAGATCAATGCAGAGCCACAGGGAAGGTTGTGGGATGTCATCTGCTAATGCCCCGGACTTCTTTTTTACTCGATTGCCATGTATTCGCGATTGAAATTCGTTCTTAAAACATTAATTTTCTTTTTTAAGGACAACCTAGACGGTCAATCATTTTGATCAGAAGTTTCCGTCAATTGATTGATTCAAGCATGATTGACCGTCTAGGAGCCTGTTTGATGCTTGAGTCAAGCTTTGACGGTGATTGATAGAAAGTTTGAATGACTCAATCGGTTGACGAGGGTGATTAACCGTCTAAACTAGTTTGGTTCAAATATTGCGTCAGTCACTCACCAACAACAATGGTAGATATACCGGAAGAAAGCAAAAATGTTGAGCTCGAGTTTATTTGTTTATTAAAAGAGTTATAACAGGATCACCCTGAGTTATGGAAGGTTAAAAGTAAAGACTATTTTAACCGAAATAACTAAAGTGCAGCATTTGACAGGATATTGGAGGCAGTAAAGACACTGAAACCAGATTATACAGTTCCCGAACTAAAAAAGAAAATTAATGTTTTAAGAACGAATTTCAATCGCAAATACATGGAAATCGAGCATAAAAAAGAAGTCTGGAGCGTAAGAAGAAGACATCCCACAACCTTCCCTGTGGTATTACAATGACCTTGCATTCATTAGGGGTAACATTGAAATTGCTGAAACAGAAACAACAGTAGTAAGAATTTTACTTTATTGTACTAGTAGTAGAAACTCGATTATTTGATGGGTGGTCTTTACCCCCCCCCCCCTCACCCCGCGGAAAATCTACCCTCAGAAAATAATGCACCTCTAACGGGGGAGAGGGGGGTTAGTGGATTGAGTGGGAGAAATTTAGCGGTTGTTATTATATAAATTCTTTTCGACTGACCCTCGATTCTACTGTTAAAGAAAATTACCAGAAGGAATAGCCATAACATCTAGGGTCATCTTTCTACTATATTTCTATTTTTAATATCAGTACATCAGGTCATATGGATCAGATTCCTTAGGGAGCGATTTGGAGACACAAAAAACTAATTTTATGAGAAATACTAACATGAAGAGATACAAATAAGAAAGTAATGGATTTATTTTTACTCACATGAGAGGTACAGGACTGTGTACAAGAAAGTCAAATATATGAGCACTTCTTACACTGGTACGGGCACTGTGGTTACAGAGCACAATTGTTATTGCGTCAAGTTCGAAACTTGTCTCATAATAGTTTGAGAATTAACTGAGCAAAAACTGATAATAGACTTTCCATACAATGGTAATAGACTCCAACTGGACCCTATCTAGACTCTAAGTTTACTCATTGGTAACTCCTAACTGACTGACTCTTTGACGCTAATTCTAACTAACTATACTTTTCAAATTTGCCTAAGGTCACACTAACTCGTCACTTGAGATATGTCACCCGTATTCCTATTGGAATAAGAAACACATAATTCGACAACCTTAAATTCCACGTAATTAATTACTATGATTCTGACATCTCAGAAATTTCCCTGTCAAGTAACGTATCATTTTATGTTCATTGCTAACGACCTGTCACCGAGTTTCAAGATAGCTTACATTTTATTGCGATGAAACTTTGTTTCGGGCAATACAAATTGAATACATTTGAACACTTTGTATCTCTCGTGGCTATTTGTGTCTAATAAATTCTTCCTTTGCTTGACGGTTTGTTGATTAAGGTTCCCAAAAATAAACTGTATTGTCGATTTCCTGTGGCGCAACATTTAGTCAGAGTGATATTTATCTCATACCTCTGTGACAATTTATCTTTTTGCTTCAAGATTGATTTATTGACTGCAATCAAACGTTTGTTGTCGTAAAAGATTCTACAAAGTGTATTCAAACAAGATACATTTGTTCGCTATCTTTGATTTACATGGCCGGGCATTATTTAATTGACTTCTGTGGGTTTCATGATTTTAGGTTAATAGTTTAAGCGGTTCTGTTTTACATAAGTACTTTTAAATTGAAAGGAAAACAGTTTACAAAGTTGTTTACGGTTTTGAATTTTGGTAACTTTACATATTACCCTTCCCATTGTTTACCAATGTCCCCATCGTTGTGCCCACTACTTCTCCTTTCACTTTTGAATTCTGACCAAGTTTTTTTATTACAGATTTTACTGATTGAACAAATGAATTTTATGTCTGTTATAAATTTTACATATTTCTGACTACTTCATGATGTTTATATTTTCAAAACATTACTTAAAATTCCTTCACAAAATAGAGTTTTCTACTGATTATAATATTATTGATTATATTATTGAATATCTAAGTATTTCTTTCCTCCACCTAATACTGAAAATACCTTCACGGTATATGCTAATAATTCTACATGTCTTTAATAGTGTTCTTTTTTATGTCTAATACCAAAATTATGCTGTCAACTGAAATGATAATAATTCTTCATGAATAAAAGTGCGCGTTTCTGACTTCAAATAATACACTATACTTTCATCTGACGAAGAATTCATTATACTTTCACTTGACGCTACACTAATATGATATGTTATTGAATGCTAATAACAGCTTTTTAAATGTAACTTGTAACACCATATATATATACGAATTAAATACAACTGGTAAAAACAGGAATTAACACACACTATTAAGAGGTTTTAACTGGGAGTAGGACTTAAAAAAATGTCACTTATTTTATCTGTTTCTTGATATGTTTCTTAATATTTATTAGAGTTAAATGATAGATTAATAAGACTTTACACTTACTTCATCATCCTACGTGTCTCTATAGTACTCACATACGCTGTCACTTTATTTTGACTTCCATTGAATTTATGTCTGAATTTGTTAATTGTTTATGGGTTTCTCTTCTTGGTTTTCCATTTTTGGCACTTTATAATTAGGAAGAAGAATTTCAAAATATTTACGGGTTGCATTTCTCGTAAAAAAATGTTCGTGCGTGGTATTCCTTATCATATAGGATGGGTGGGCATCAACTTATTATAAAGCATAACACTGTTCCTTGCAGGTGGGTTGAAACTTAATTTCATAGCCTCTTTCAACATACTGTCCTTGATTTGTTTTTATGGTACTTAATTGCTGAGGGATTGATCACTGGGACCACTATGTTTATAGTTGGGTTGGGGTTTTCTTCTGGAGAATTTATCTTCGGGAAAATTTTAAAACACGTGCAGTCTGTATTTCCTGTAAAATTGTTCATTTCTGGCTCTTCTTGTTGTGGATGATGGGCTGGTTTTGCAACCTGCAATAATATCTAAGGATGGGTGGAAACTTGATTTTGGGGCCTGTTTCAGTACTTTGTCTTTGATCCTTGGTTAGGATACACAATTGTTGAGGGATTAGTCTTTGGGGTCACTTTCGATCCTCAGGATTTAATGTTTGGGAC
Organism: Artemia sinica; assembly: GCA_027921565.1. Lineage (NCBI taxonomy): Eukaryota > Metazoa > Arthropoda > Branchiopoda > Anostraca > Artemiidae > Artemia > Artemia sinica. The sequence continues at coordinate 45,689,303 of CM051265.1, forward strand.
CTTGCCGTCTAAAGATTGTTACTCGACGGATATTTTGCAGTTTCACAACATGCCGGTCGATGTGGTTTTCATGGTAATTGTCGTCAGATGGTTATGGGATATGCTGATCAATGATATTATTCAGGGCAGTGTTAACTGGTAATAGGTTGTGGTAACTGTGATTATCATCGCGACATTGTCTTTTGGAATTTTTCTTGTTCGTCGGTTAACGAATGATGAAAGTAGATGCTACTATGTTGTATCTGTGCTGAGTTGTATATACGCAATTATTGATTTCCATTAGATTACTCCATCTCCTGAATAAAAAACACCTTGGCAGAACCATATGTTCTCTTTAACGGTTAGATTGCAATAAATAAAAGCAAAAGTAAATAACATAATTTTTAACGGTAATTATTGTTTGACACAATGTCAACAAACCCATGTGTTATTATGAATTTCTAATTGTGGATTATTGCCTCAAATAGTGAGTCAAAGACATTTTTCCACACCTAGTGTGTTATTTTCCTTATTAATAGACCCTAAAGTGTTATACTATACTTACTTACCTTGGATTTTTATTGTGTTTGATTTGTTTCTGGTTGGTGATATATAAGTGTAATTCCCTAGAGATTTCAACGTGTCCTGATTTCGACTTTTCTTTGTCGCTGTTGCCGCTCCGAAGTTGCCAATATAATTTCTTTTGGGCGAATTTGAAAAATCAGCCAAAAAGTCGGCAGCCGAAAACGTTTGGAAAGTTTGGTTATCATATTCAAAGTCCAGTGAAATTTCGTCAAAAAGCCACCAACAGACCAGAGAATTGAAGATTGTGTGATTTAAATGTGTTTGTCTAATTAGGCTAAACTTACAAGACCTCTGTCAAGAGATTTAGATAGTAAATGACTTCAGCATAGGCTTCAGTCTAGTCAAGGTTACTTTGCTGAATTTCATCGGCTGTCGAGTGAGGATTGGTTGTCTGAAGAATTATCTGGATCTAAAATCAAATTCTTTTGAAGAATTTTCCATGCAAAGCGAGCCGCGAAATAATATTCCCGATAGGTAAACGTACACAGGTTGTAAGCAGAAGAGGGGCGGGTGCCTGCCGCAAGAGCCGTACGTACCTGCTGGTATTTAGTTACCCTTAAATTGCGGGGAATAGGTGAGCAGGTCCCGACGCTTCCCTTATACTTGTGTACGCTATCCGAAAATTGCGTTGAATGCTGTGACGTAAGCAATGGGGACTCTCGTACGCAATGCTGTACTGAATTTTCTCACGCGATCCATGCAAGCGGGGAACAAAATTGAAAGCATTGTTAAGCGAGCTGTGGAATTCTTTGATCATGCAGAAATTCTTAGTGCGAAGGAGAAACTTATAACGCTTGCCAATGAGATTGGTTATGATTACGTCTATCGGAAAACGGCAAACGATTCTGATAACGTGATGGAAATGGCGAAAATCCTAGCCCTTTGCGCTAAAGAGAAAAAGCCCTTGCCTACTTTCGTAATTTTTGATCCGCAGGAAGTGCCCACCTGCCCTGATGAGGTCAGTGCCTGCGTGAGAATAAAAGTAAACGAGATGTGTCGAAAGTTTGATGCCGGATTAGGGGCTATCGCGGATAAGATCAAACTTGCATCTGAACAATGTGCTCAGCAACTCGCCGGGGTATCGCAGCAATGTACTACCATAAGCGACGCTATTTCCCAGGGCTCACCCACTCCCCGTTCAGCAGCGAATCCGCCATCAAAGCCACTTTACTCGGTGGTTGTGAAAGCAAACGATATGCCGCCTGAGTTAACGTCCCCACAATCCCGGAAAGACTTCATTGCAAAGGTTTGCCCTAGCGACGTAAGCTCCGATTCTCTTACTCTGAAACGTAGCAACGATGAATGGAAGATTCTTGTCCAGTCTCGAGATGCCGCTACCCAACTTGCAGAAGCAATGAAAAGGAAGAACATAACCACTAAAGTCAAAGTTCCCCAGTTTGTCGGTATCATGAAAAGAGTACCCTCATCAGTTAGCGAGAGTGAACTCTGTCAAATTGCTGGTTGCGACAAAGTGGCGCAATGCGGATCTACGAGAGCGTTCAAGTTATTCTATGCAAGTCGACAAACACTTGAAAACGCTATCGCGAACCCGCTGAAGATTTGTTTAGAACTGTTCAGGATTGAAGAGTTCCGCTTTCTACCGAGGAGGTGTTTCAAGTGCCATGCTGTTGGTCATTTAGCAGCTGACTGTTCGCAACCAGAAAGGTGTTCGCGCTGCGGTGGCGATGGTCACAGCTCTAGTAAGGACAACCCATGTAGTAATCCGCAAAAATGCCTAAACTGCGGCTCTAGTAGACACTCTTGCTACCATGCTGCTTGTCCCTTTAACAAAGCCCAGCCTAACACTAGCACGTAAATGGAAAATCGAATATTCTGCTGGAATATGAACGGTAAAGTGTTGGACAGAATCCCCCTTCTAACTGACCTTTCTAAAGAATATAACTGTATTTGCATACAGGAACACTTTCTGACCGAGGATAGTGTAAACCTTCTAAAGTTTTCCTCGGATATGCATTACCTCGTTCAACCTGCGCGAAGATCTGGGACTCGGGGTCGTCCCTCTGGTGGCCTAGCCATAATCACGCGCTCTAACTCGGGGCCCCCCGTGTGTGTCGAGCAGAATGAATGGTTCCAAGCTGCCAAAATGCATGGCGTGTTTTTCGTAAATGTTTATTTACCAACCAATTACAATGACATCGCTTCAGAAAAGAAGTTTGCAAAAGCATGCCAGAAGCTCGGAAAGTGCCTCCTCAGTTTAGTCCAGAAATCATGCCCTGTTATAATTCTTGGTGACTTTAACTGCAATCTCGACGATCATTCCTGCCCTCGGGCTGTACTATTGCTGAACGCCTTACCAAGCGGATTTAAAGTTGCTAAGAAGGATAAGTGCTATTCCTATATCAGTACCGCAAAAACCGTCTCAAATCTTGATCATGTAGTAACTTACAAACTGGACCTAGAGTCAGTCTCGGTTGGATCTGACGGTGCCTATTCGGATCATTTACCTCTCTCTTTTGCAATACCAGCCGTCAGTCCCCAGTGTGCTCCAAAAACCAAGCCTGAGCCAGCACGTGATTGGAAAAAAGTAGTCCGTGAGCAGTTCCAGCTCAATTGTGAACAAATTTTGAAGAAAATTAAAGTGCCTTTCCACCTCCTACAGTGGGATTGTGGCCTAACAGAAAGCGAGATACGCCTGCAACTGAACATGTATTTCTACGAAATTTGCCACTCCTTGAGAGTAGCTGAAAGGGTTGCTGTCCCATTACGTAGCGTCCGACGTGGGTCGCGAGTGAAAGGATGGGCCTCTAACAGTGAGCTTGTGAAGGCAAGAGCAGCTGCCAAGTTCTGGCTGGGGGTTTGGCACGAGTGCGACCGGCCAAGAAGCGGGGTAGTCAATGAATTGCGGGTTTATACAAAACGGCGGTTCGCGAAAGAGCTACGAAAACATCGTAGTAGCCTCAAACGGGAAACAGTTTCAAAAATCATTGAAAACCCTAATTTGGTCTGGAAGCTCCGTGCCAGGCCAGTAGAAAGTACGGGACAAAATGCTAGTGATATAGATGAGGAAATATGGGTAGATTATTTTGCTGCTGAATTCTCCCCACCAGATGAAGTGAAAAATAAAAAGTTTAGCGAAGAGCTCCATCAGCTTATGACGAAAGAGCATAATTACCTCGTGATTTCTAGTGCGAAAATAACCCACCTTTGTCAAAAATTAAAGAAGAAATTATCCGCCGGTGCCGACCAAATCTGTGCTCTACACCTACTGAATGGTGGTCCAGTTCTATCGGAGCATTTAGCAATAGCTTACCAAATTATACTAACACATGGTATTGTACCGGACATTTTCTGTTTAGGTGTGATCACTCCAGTTTTGAAAAAGGGTAAACCTGCTCATGAACCATCGTCATACAGACCCATTACTGTATCATCTGTGTTTTGTAAGCTATTTGAAAAGCTCATAATTTCGGACATTAAAGCTAGTTGTAAAGTGCCTCCCCACCAGTTTGGATTCCAAGCTGGCTTAGGATGTGCCCATGCCTTGCATGTAGTTGCAAATGTTCTACTGGATGCCCACATTTCGAAAGAAAGCCTAGCTATAGGTGAATATGATGTACGGCGGGCTTTTGATTCGGGTATCCATTCTCAGAATATGGTTGAGCTGAGAAAGTCCGGAGTTGACCATGCTATTGTCAAACCCTTGAACGACATGTATAGTAGGCTCAAGGTCCGTATTAAACTGTCAGGTAAATTAAGTCGTAGGTTTGCTGTGGTGAAGAAAGGTATAAAACAGGGAGCCGTATCATCACCTGATCTGTTCAACAACAGCATATCGACGGCCCAGTCAAAAGTGGCCCCTTGCTGTATTTTTAAAGGCATTGACGTGTCCCTAGTTGGGTTTGCAGATGACCTTCTAAACTTTTCAAGAATTTTGTCTTCTTTGGAATCTAACTTTAAAATTTTGGAGATGGAGTATGATGAAATCGGGTTGAGTTTTAATGTGACAAAATGTGAAGTACTGTTATTTAACTGGAATGCCTCTCAACCCGAAATCCAACTAGGGTCACAGGTGGTCATGCCCTCTAAGTCAATTGTATACCTGGGTCTGCCGATCGGTGAAACTCTTCAGCATACACGAGCACTGCTTGTAAAGCACATCGAGAAGAAGATCAGGTCAGCTTATGGAGCTTCGGTTTCCTCCAAGCGTAATCTAAATAGGTCGCTGCGTGCACAAATATTTGTTGCTGTTGCCTTACCCCATGTTCTTTACGTTCCGCCGTTCTGGAAGTTACTTACAAATTCGAATAAAGTAACTATAAGAAGAATATTCTTCAGGTACCTCAAGTTCCTACTTGAGATGCCATTAAGAACAAGTAATTCTTACCTAACGAGGCGGTATTCAGTACCTGACCCATTTACTGCGGTGGAAGCGTGTCTTGAAAAGTACCGTGATAGAGTAGAAGCGAGTAACCACCAGTGGACCGCCATTCTTACATAGTTGTATTATAGTTCCTTCGTGATTATTTTCATTTCAAGAAGTTTCGTTGTGTTTTGTATGTGTGTTTTCTTCTCTTTTGTTTTTTATCCGTCTTTTGTCAATTGTGACGGGTTTTTCCAATATATTTATTATTATTATTATTTTAATAGTAGCAGCTGATTACATTGATACTGTTAAATCAACTAAACGATATTAAGCTCAAGAAAAATCTTTACATACTCTTGGTATATGTTTTCTATACTTATTGCAAATATATTGGATTACTGTTAGAGTTCAGTAATCATTAGAATAATAACGAAGTAAAAAGACTAACACAATATTAAATTTGGGCGAAAATCCTAATATACACTTTAGTGTACATTGATGCATTTGCTTCATTTAAGGCGTCCTTTAATGCTTCTCTAACTGTAAATTAAAGTTTAAACTATCTAGTTGAACATGAGGTAGCTTATGTGGTTATATGTGAGGTCTTAATTTACTATACATTCTCATGCCTTTATTGTTCACGCAGGACCATGCTGTTTAAGAAACACATATTTCATCGTCATAGCCGCATGGTTGTACGTAAACGATATTAGAGTGATGGGACTGGACATGGCATGAACGAGTGAGGACCTCTATACCCACTCGCTTGATGATGTCTTCCCTTTTTACTTGGCTTAAGGGTTTTCTTGAGGTTCCAGGCTTAGCTTCTCCATTTCAATCGGTTCAACATGATCTTCCTTTGGGTTTTGTCTTCTTGATCTCAGAATTTTTCCATAATCCAGAGTTAACAACATCCTTATAGTCAGGGGAATCATGAATACAAAACATATAGTTAAAAGTATATTCCACCAAAAGTTTGTTGAAAATAGTCTCTATCTACATTCGAAGTATGTTAATCTTTGGTCTTCATTAGTAAACAGAGGAATTTGGGAGTCTAATGCTTCTCTTATTCTTGTAAGTGGTAGGGTTCCTTTGATATTCTCTATTTTAGACCATATTGACGTTCTTATTTCCTTGTTGTTAATATTCGGAATGGTGTATTATAAGTTGACTGCCTTGAAATTGATTATCTTAGGGCTTACCTTGTTTTATGGTTATCGTTCCTACATCTTGCAATAGTAATTCAGTTCTGTAACTTTGATCAATTCTTTCCGTGTTATTATTACATGATATGGTTCCGACGGTTTCGTTTGGAACAGAAAATAGCCACAGATCATTTCTAAGATGTATGAATATCTCGCGTTTGGTACTCCCTATTAAAGCTTCACAAGAACTAGGGATTTCTTCTTTTTGGGTTTCTCTTAAAAATATATCTAACATACAAAATCCGGATTTGACATTGCAAATGGGCAGAGTTAGCTGACATACTAGGTTTTTGAAGGATATACATTCCTTTAAGTCCTGTGGATAAGCCAGAGCATATTATCTTCTGTCTTGATCAATAAGCAAATATTCTGCTTTGGATGTAATAGTCATAAATGAATTAGTCATTTATCTTTGTGATGTGAACCTTCAGTTTTGTTTAATAAGGGAATAGGTTCGCTATTACTGGCTCTCTGGGTAGGCCTAGGTGTAGACCAAACGTCGAAGGATCTGCTAAGTCGTATGATGAGGTTCCTCCGGTAAGGGCAAACAAAGCGCATTCAAATTTACTGACATCCGTCGCTAGGTTGAGCAATGATATTGTGAATATGTCCAGTGACACCATGGTAAGGTTCAAATCTGTTATCCCACGATCTACCTCTGTCTTCAAGTAATTCATTATATTTACCGTCTTTGAGATTTTCTTTGAGATTGCTTCAATTTTATTTCTTTGATAATTGGCTATGCTAGCTTGAATTTTCTGGACGTGAAAGGTTACGTTCATGGCGTTCTTCAGTTTCCTTGCGTTTTCCCTTAGGACGTGCATGTCCTCTTCTGTTGATAACCCAAATAGGCGGGAAACGATTTTTCCGACAATTGGAATTAGACTAGTGGATCCACGATATTTGCTTTTTCGAAAAAATACTTCAAAGATTCTTGTGGTACTATTTTTTAATTTTTTTATCTCTGTGTTGAACGATTCGAATAAGGCTTGTAGGCTCTGCCAATATAATATTAAGAAGGATTGGTGAATTGATAAATTTAAGGAGTTTTTCTCATCTAGATCAGGTAATGGTTCGATATTGTCTTTCATTGGCTCGTCGGCCATGGCTAGTCTGGTGCACGTATATTTTCCGTTTATTTTCCGACACTTCTTGGGCACATATGCATCTTTCTTTTTGTTATCAGAACTTTTCTTCTTTTTATCAGAACTGTACCCTTGAACTGATATGGTTTGTATCGCAGTATGCAATGTTTGGATCCTTTCTCTTGGTTTTATAAGGATTTTGCCGAAAGAAATGGTTTGTGTAAATGTGGCTCCTGTGATCCATAGCTATCTTGTAAATGACGTTGGTTTCCGATAAGTTAAGGTAATTAATTTTCTTGGGGATTCTCCATTGAGTTTGGATTAGGTTCGGGACTGTATTTGTTGTGGTTTCCGATATCAAGGACTGTATTTCTTTGGCTAGTGTCTCAGATATAGGTGTAACTGTCGTGGTATCTTTTTCACATTCCTCTATGGGGCTTGTATATTCATAGTCTAGTTGGGGGGTTGAGTACTTCTTTTTGATTTGTCTAACCTTTTTAGGTTTGTATCTTGTATTCTTCGGGGTTTGCTGATATTTTCCTTTTTGCTTTAGATGGTGTCTGTTGAGCAAAGTTGTTCGCAGCATGGTCTTGACAAATTTGTTTAAGGTAGGTTTAAGGTAGGCAAGTCATCTAACATGGCGTAATTTCCATCATAGAGTTTGCTTTTCCTGGAAGTAGGTACTTGAGGGTTTTCATTGGATTTCGTTGTAGTATTTTAGTAGATTTTAGTAGATTGTAACCTCTTACCTGATTTTAAGAATTGAAATATGAAGTCCTTGAGTTCGTTAGTATTTTTCTCTAATCTCACTACTTGGAGGAATAAGGTTTCAAACGGTTTGGGATCTAGCTTCATAAGTATTTTCCAGGCATTATGGCTTGCTAGCAATGAATTCTCATGTTTGAATATGATTCCATGTTTTACGATGTCTTGGGCTGTCGCGTGAAAAATGAGGATTATCATGATATTTCTTAGTCATTTCTTTTTGTTTGTTCTAAAATTAATTTGTTATTAATTTATATTATAAACTATTTTTCATTGTAATTTTATGTTTTGGTTTTCGAACAAAAAATTAGGTTATCGTTACATGGGTTCTTTGACCGTATTAACTTGGTAAGCTATAGATTCGATCAGGGAATCCGGTAATGAAATGAAGATCTTGTGTTTATATCTTTGAACTAGGTCTTTGATATCTGGACTAAATGAATCTTGTTTTATATTTTATTCTTGATTGTCGGTTTATAAAGAAAACTGTATATCTTGGGATTTTTGATTGTTAACTTATAGAGTAAATAACATATTAATACACTATTAGATTTTTTTTATCATGCACTTTTAACTAAGATTTTCATTTTAACAATAAATAACCACACTAGATGACACTACACTAGATAATATGGTGACCATAATGGAAATAATGGACCCAAGGTATTTGCATTTGTATTGATCTTTCTGTAAGGATTACTTGTATGCAGAGTTCCTTCCATGGTTATCGGCCTGTAGTTTTAATATTGGTGTATCTATTGGTAATGCGGCATTTGAACCTAACGACGTCAATACATTGCTACGGTTTGCCATGACGATCCATTTGCACTGAGAAATTATAATTCGTTATTTTCACCATTTTTGACCGTGTTTAAGTGCATTCAATGCACTAATAACCGGTTTGGGAGGTTCAGACCTCTGAATTTTGCGGCTATATCATGTTTTTGCATGTTTCGTCGAATGGCATTGTGGCACCAATCAGTTAAAGAATGTGGGTTCTTTATGATTCTTACAACGGTAAAAATCAAGTATATGTGGGATTCACAACAACACGTTTGTTCGCGCATGATTATGTCAAAGCCAAGGGACACCTTGGTTCCGAAATTTTCATCTCCGTCGAACAGATTTAGAGTTATTTTCTTTACATCTTTATAATCCCGTGGGGTAATTTGGAAAACAGTGGATTTTGTTATTGGGTTTATGTACGTAAGATTTACGCATTTGTTATATAGGGTTTTAAGAAAGTTTCCTTCTCTTAGCAGATTGTGTCCTTGATCTATTAAAATGGAAAGAAATTTAAGGGGCCAAATTGTAGTGAGTTCATTATCGTCCTGAATATGCCAAAGGTTCTCCACGATAAATTTAGATATTAGGGGTACTTGGTCATTGGGATTTTTTGTATTAAAATATTGAACGCCAAATTGGCACATGACCTGGTATATTCAAGTGTTCTTGTCATTACTCGTACTCTAAAATTATAACAAACTAAACACCATTAATAATAGGATTAGCATGTCTTCCAAGGTTTTCCTCAGAGATTTTAAAAGAAAATGTAGTGTGGCACAGTCAAGGTCTTCTACTGTTTTAATTAGAACATGTTCCCTCAGGGATTCGTTTATATTGTCCATACTGTGGCTTTTCTGGTGTTCCCATAAGGTTTCAACTGCTGGGCCACAACTACTAATTTGTAGGTTACTGGGGAATCTAATCATGTTTTTCTTTCCTTAGACTATTATTTACTTTGGATTTTAGGTTTACAGTAGCAACATACCACACAAATCGCTTCTTTCGATGTCTCGTTGGACCAGTGGTTGACGGCTACTTGGTACCGATATTTTCAAATGTGTTATTTTAGTTTTCGTTGGTGACATGTTCTACTGGATTTAAGGGGACTCGTTTTTTTTTTTCTTTAGTTCTTTACTGGGGTGAAAAGGAAAAATTAGAATTTTTTGTTATTTTTCCATTTCTGTTCTTTTTACTTTTATGATTATCTCTTTTCCTTTGGTACACCTTGTTACGCCTGACGAATAGGTCGCTTCCTTGAACTTTGTATTCTTTAATTTTACTGGTAACTGTTTTGATTGTAAGGATTTCTGCCAAGTTTTGGGTTCACATCGTTGTTCCTAAAGTTGATGATAGATTTGTCGCATCCTAGCATTCGGAGTGACACAAATATGCCTAAAATTATTATTACGTTTGTATACGCTCAATTATTACGTAACTGCGAACTTTTAGCTACTAAGGATGTTTTCCGAGCTAATAAAAAAATCTTAGCTATGATTGGTACAACAACAACTCGAATATATTTTGTCAAATATTTTTTACTGTAGGCTGTCTAGAATTCTTTAAATTTCACAGGAAGTCTGTGTAGGTGTTTTCGGTCATCTTTTTTGTAATAAAAAAATCAAACTGCTTTATTTTTAAAGGGATTTCTAACTTCCTTATCCTTTGTAAATTAACCTTGTAGAATTTCTAAGGAATATGAATATTAGCCACGTGTTAAAAAAGGTTTAGATGCATTAGAAAATCGTAACCAATAGCGTCGAGCGAATACGGTAAAAATTCTCGGATAAGGTACGCCAGGGATGCTTTCTCTGGTAAGATTAAAAATAGCAGAAATGTTTAAAGGAGATCTCTTGATTTTCGGATCCCTGTGTTTATTTGAAGGCCAACTTGCATGCTAGCACACATTGCAGACATTGAGGCAAGGAAATACCTTTGATATTTATAGAAAAATATTTATTTACGTGGGATAATGAAGGATTTTTGGCTTATATTAGTTTGAGCGTACATTGCCAGAGGAAAATGTTTGAAAATACATAGAAGTCAGGAAGTTCTAACTAAAATTTTACAACAACATTTGCCACTTTAGCAATCGTATGTAAACCCTTTTTAGAGAATAACTCACTTTCAGTCAGTTATATATATTTTGAAAGGTTAATGAGGGAATTCAACATATATATTTCAAAGGTTCATGAGTCGTGATTCCTCATGACTTATTTGATTTCGGTCATATATTTTTTGCAAAGTTTATTAGACTCTAGCTTTTCTTTAAACAGTTTAAAAATTATGCAAAGCATATTAGCTATTTGGGCTGTACAGTGGCGGTAGTTGATATCTTCTTAGTTCTCTGAATCGGGCTGTGGCAGTTGTGCTTTTGGGGGTTTCATATGGTGGAGTAGATTCTAAGGAGCATTGGATAGTTTGACTGTTTATTTGAGTAGCGGGGCTCACGGTTTTGGAAGTGGCGCTGTTCCAGGTGGAGGGGCCTTGTTGAGTAGATTCAGTTTGTGAGTCGGAAGTAGATACCGTACTTGATTGGTGATAGTAGTATATGGGGATTGTGGCTCTGAGATTGGTTGTTGGACCCTCTCTGGTGGTCCGTAGGTATGATTTTTTCCGATAATACTGTCCAATTGTGGGTTGAATTGAAAATTGACTTCCGCTGTAAATAAGGTTTCTATCGCTTTCTCTAAGCTTGAACAGAATTCCCTCTGCTTCTGTAATTCTTTGTTGATTTCCGTTTTGTTTTCTTCCAGTTGTCTTTCTAAGTTTTCCTGTCTGAGTTTGATTATTTCCTTCTGTCCCTCCAGGTGGTCGAATTCTTGCTATAGGTTTTGAAGCTTGATCTGTTAAGCAGGTATTCTGGCACTGAAGGAAGCTGCAGGTAAAACCGCGTTGGTCAGGCAATCTTCCACTTTTTTCCTGATTTCTGCATTTTCCTATATAAGTCTTGGAGTTTGAGGAGCTTACCAAAGTTGTTATACCCATTGATAAGCGTATCATCACTTAACGACTACATTCCATTCTGGATTTTTACGGCCTCTTCTTTGACTTCCATAAATTCACCCTCGATTAGCTTGTTCATCTGCTTAGCTACAAGAATCTCATTAATTTCCTTGCTTATTTTTTTCTTTATATTCCTTAACCTTCCAAAGGGATTCAAGAGTAACTTTTACCATTTTATCAATCTTTGATCTCTTTTTCTCTATCTGTGCAGCAGCTTCTATGAGCTTCAAGCGCCTCTGGAATAATTGTTCCATGATTCTTACGTCAGCAGAGGGATAGCGCTAGGTTTTAGAGGAGAGGTCAACCGATTCTTGTTCGGGAGCTTCTAATTTCAGAGGTTTCTGTCAAATTGCTATTCAGATATCGTCTGGGGCAATATGATCTGTGATTCCGGTTATACAGGTCATCTGTAAAGGTTAATTGTTATTTTCATTTTATATCTCATTTCAATCTCTTATGCGAACAATTTTCTTTTATACATTTTGGCACGTTTGCTGTTCATACAAATTTGTATTAAACCCTTTTTTAACTTTTAATTATTCAGTCTCTAGACGTATTTCCATTTGTCTTGTTTTTACTAATCTACCAGACTTTGTGGTAATTTTTTCCTCGGCTTCTTGAGGTTTAATATTTTTACGCTTTGCCATCGATATCAGATCAAACTTTTTTATTGTTTTAATATGAATTTTTTACCTTTTAATTTAGCTTCCTTTGCGTTAGCCACCGCTGAAGGTGGTTTTGATTTTCCTCTGTCTTGAGGTCCTTCCTGGCCTGATTCACTGTCAGATACTGTGGAGCTGGCCTCTTATGATTCGTTATGAGGGCTTTTAGGAGTGGTGCTCTAAAATTTTGGGTTGGAACCTGCTTGTCCTTCATACATTTCTGCTCCTCTCGAAGTGGAAGGTTTATTTTCCGATTTCTCCTGTTGAACCCTTGAATCAGGAGAGTTGAAAGATTCTTATGATCTTTGGGAAGAGTCAATGGTTTTAGCGGTGCGCCTCTATTGTTTAATTACCATGTCCTCCGGGGGGTGGGTTATTTTCTGCACCATTGTTTCTCTCCATGAGGACCATTCTTTGGGCTTAACTTTGGATACGGTTATATCGTGGTACTGTCCTGGATTGACGTCTTCGGAAGTCTGTGGGTTCCAGGGCAAGGTGATTTGCCTTATTTTTCTAGGAAAGTTTATTATATCCATGGCTTCTCTTAAGTTTTTCTTATGTGGGTCCTTACAAGGAGTTTTCTTTATTATGTTACCAGGGGTTTCTATGGCTCTATTTAATTCATCTTGGAGTGATAGAGGTCTCTCTATCGGTGTTGATGGTGATACCTTGTCATCTAGGAATCCTTTTGGGGGACGAGGGGTAGAAATCCTATCTGGGAGAAATAGAGTTTTTGGGGAAAGTGTGTAATCTAATTCCTAAGAAACTTTGTGAGGACGAGCCATTCGGGCTCCTTGATGTTTGTATCCTAACTGGTATTCTGGATGTTCTTTTAGAGACAACTAGGTTTTTCCTAACTAAGAATTCATAGAAGTTTTCTTCATCACTGTCATTTTCAAAGTGGCCCTGTTTGAAATTAAAAGGTTTTTATTCTGCCAATCTCGATTTAGGGGGATCATTTTCCGCGTCCGATGAATCAGTAGTTTGGGTTATGACACCCATCTCTCTGGGAACTTGGCTTGCTTCAACTGGCTAACGTGAGCTTTATAACTTCTCACAGTGTCGGGGCTGGTCATTTTAAAAGTAAAACTATTATCGTATATTTTAATTATTCTGTATGGACCGGCATATTTATTGGATAGTTTTTTGCCTTCGGCTTTTACTACGTTTTTTAGGTAAGTGCAATCTCCTACTTTGAAATTTATATCTCCTTTAACGCTCGGTAAGTTTTCCTTTTCTTGGTTAATTTTAGATTTTTCTAGTTCTTTCCTAACTATCTTGTAAGTCTTTCTCATTCTGTTTATGACATCCTGTTTGTAATCTTCTGTGTTATTGTAGTACTGTCTGGATTAAATAATCTCATCATATGGTATTTTAAAGTCACGGCCAAATAATAAATAAAAAGGGCTTTCTTTGGCTATTTCTGAATGTGCGGTGCGAATCACGTTGGTTAAATATGGTAAGAATTGGTCCCAGTCGTTCCTATTATCTTTTGTATATATACTCAGGACATTCAATAATATTTTGTACGATTTTCTATTTTACCATTTGCTTTTGGGAGATAAAGGGACGATACTAATTTCTCTACGTTAAGGAAACTCATCGAATCCTTAGTTACTTTGGAAACAAAATTGCTTCCATTATTCTTTAATACCAGATTTGGTATTCCAAAATTAAAAAATATATTCGTCAGCACTTTACTTGTGGCGTACGCGCTTTGATTTTTCAATGCTTTTGCGAATTTAAATCCTGAAAAATGGTCAATAACTGACAGCACACACGTATGAACTCTGATGGAAACTGGTAAGCCTCCGCTAGTTCCATATAAATCAAAAGAAATAATATCAAATGGGAATCATGCTACTGGGATCTTTCCCATTGGGAGGTGGTGACAATTGGGGGGTAAACTGACAATGCACATTCCATTCGTATTTTTTTTAGTAAAGTACAAATTATATTCTGGCCTTGGGAAGGCATAGGGGTTTTGAGCCCTACTCATGTTAATCTCTGCTCGTTTTGAGTTTGAATCGGTCATTTATTGTAATTTCTGTTCGTTTTCGGTTTCATTTATTTATCGATGCTGATTTGTGGTAGTTTTGCGCTTGGTAGATTGTTTGATTTTATTTTTGCTCATTTTTGGTTTAATGGAGTTCTTTACTTTTCTTTGAAAAACCTATTTTATGGAAAAAGTTTTTTAAATTAGTTTCTGTTTGTTTTATATTGGCATGGTCTTTTCATGGAAAAAAGTAATAGTTTAAATCTTTTCTTTTTTTTAAGACTTTATAGTTTTGCCTGCTATTTGTATGCTGGAGAAAATTTTTCAGCAATTTTTAACAACATACACCCTTTTAAAAATCTGGACACAGATAGTAGTGTTTAATTTAGTTTCATACCTCCTCTAGTTGACCTGAAATAGTAAACTTGATGGCATTCACAAAAAAATCTGTTTACTTTCTTTGATAGCTTGCATAAACTTACGCTATTTTGATTTGGTTCAATTTTAAGAGCAGAAGTAGCCCCGAAAGTTTGAATATAATGCCTTCAGTCGTTCTTGGGGTACTGCTGAGATGCCTTATTGAGAATTAGCATTAACATAGTGCATTTTGATTTAATCTTAACTTACAACCTTTGCCCTGGGGACTTTGGGGGGTTTGTCATTCTTAAATACATAACTTCCAGACTTTTCAACTACGTTGAACTAAATGGCTATCTCTAAACTTTGACTGAATGTGTTTGGGGATATGGTGGGCGTCAGAGGGGGTTAATTACTCAAAAAAGAAGGCCGAAAGAAAGAACAAGGAGGTTGTCTAAAAGAGAGAAGCGAGTTGGGAAGAGCTGGAACCAATCAGGAATCAAGTTGCACTATACTTCATCCTTTTAAAGACATAGGAAGAAACCGAAGACTACGGTGAAGGAAACGTTCTTCTGTCCCGAAGAACCAATAGCGATGAAATTTCGTACGTCTCCGCTCTTGCCAGAAAGTTATTGTCTAACCCTGCGACTAGTGTGACCGCAGAAAGAATATTTTTGGTGGTAGGCCTGATAGTGACTTAGAAGAGAAATGGCCTCAGTCCACACAGAGTGAATAAGTTGATTTTCATTCACGATAACTATAGCCACATCCCGCAGTTCTAATGTACTTCTTAAAATTGCCCGAAGGAGTTTTTTTCGACGCCCTAATATTGAAAACTAAATAATAAATTTTGTGATACGGTATTCGAAGTTTTGCATACTGTAATTTTCGAGGAATAAAAATAATACTAATTTTAATTATTAATCCTTTTAGAAATACATAGCTCTTAGATATTTCAACTATTCTGCAAGGATTCTGAACTGCCAAAGCCATTTCGTTTTTACCGGATTTCTACTTCTCTTGATGTATAATGAAGAAGACCAGCGTCCAACCAGTGACTCGTAAAGTTTCTACCTCAAGTATAGGTAGAATATCTTGTAAATAAAAATTGGGTTTGAGGAAGACTAAAATCTATTCTCTTATAGGTGCGACGCCGGGGACTAGTGGTAATTGTAATAACACTGGTAGCATTCAAATATTGAACATTATATGCCCCCAGGGCATTACTTACAACCCTTGCCCTGAGGGTTTTGGTGGGGTGGGTTGTCATCCTCAAATACCTATTTTCCAGAACATGAAACTACGTTAAACAAAAATGGCCATCTCAAAA
Organism: Artemia sinica; assembly: GCA_027921565.1. NCBI lineage: Eukaryota > Metazoa > Arthropoda > Branchiopoda > Anostraca > Artemiidae > Artemia > Artemia sinica. The sequence continues at coordinate 45,705,380 of CM051265.1, forward strand.
ATTATGATTCAATGTATTTGGGGAAATGGTGGGTGAGAAGTTTTTACCCTTATAACTTTAATAAATAATATTAACATTTTTATTCCTAAATATCAGTATATGTATATTAAACTGACAATGCACATTCATTTGTATTTTTTTCAGTAAAGTGCAAATTATGTTCTGGCCTTGGGAAGGCATAGTAAAACCTTACATGCCACCAGGGCATAACTTATAACCCTTGCATTGAAGACTGTGGGGGGGGGGTCCTGCTCAAAGGTATAATTTCCTGAACTTTAACTGCGTGGAACAAAATGGCTATCTCAAACTTTTGATTGGATGTATTTGGGAAAATGGTGGGTGTAGAAGGGGTGTTAGTTAGCTTCCAATTACTTCCGACTATTAAAAAGGGCACAAGTCATTTCAATTTCTAATCGAATGAACCTTTTTTGAAGTTTCTACGACAACGCGTTCTATAAAAACTTTATATGCCCCCAATGCATAACTTACAACCCTTATCCTGAGGGCTGTGAGGGGGTTGTCATCCTCACAAACCTAGTTTCCAGAACTTTCTACTACTATTAGCAAAATGGCTATCTGAAAATTTTAATTGGATGTGTTTGAGGAAATGGTGGGCGTGAGAGGGGGGTGAGTTACCGTCCAATCACTTTCAACTATTAAAAAAGGCACTAGCCCTCTCAATTTCCAATTGAATAAGCCCCCTTTGAAGTTTTTACGACAAGTCTATCATTAAAAACCTTATATGCCCCTGGGCATAACTTACAAGGTTTGCCCTGGGGACTCTGGGGAGTTTGTCATCCTTAAATACATAATTTCCAGAACTTTCAACTACGTTGAACAAAATGGTTGTCTCTAAACTTTGATTGAACATGTCTAGGAAAATTTTGGAGGTAAGAGGGGGTTTAATTACTCTCCAATCTTTTTCGACTATTAAAAAGGGCAATTTCCATTTCCAGTCAAATGAGCCCCTTTTGAAATTTCTACAACAGCTTTCTATATAAACCTTATATGCCCCCACCCTTGCACTAAGGGCTCTGATGGGGTTATCTTCCTAATAGACCTAATTTCCAGAACTTTTGACTACGTTGAACAAAATGGATATCTCGAAATTTTGATTAGATATGTTTGGGGACATGGTGGGCGTGAGAGGGGGGTTAGCTGCCCTTTAATCACTTTCGACTATTAAAAGGGCACTATCCCTTTCAATTCCAATTATATGATCCCTTTCTGATGTTTTTACAACATCGCTTTCTATAAAAACCTTACATGCTCCCACGGCATAACTTACAACCCTTGCTCTGAGGGTTTTGGGGGGGGATTGGTTGTCATCCTTAAAGACCTATTTTCCAAAACTTCCAACTGTATTGAATAAAATGGCTATCTAAAAATTTAGATTGGATGTGTTTGGGGAAAAGGTGGGCGTGAGAGGGGGTTAGTTGCCCTCAAATCACTTTCAATTATTAAAAAGGGCTCTAGCCCTTTGAATTTCCAATCGAATGAGCTCTTTTTCAAGTTTCTACGACAAAGATTTCGATAAAAACCTTATATGCCCCCAGGGCATAACTTATAACCCTTGCCCTGAAGACTGTGGGGGGAATGTCCTTCTCAAAGGTATAATTTCCTGAACTTTAAACTGCCTGGAACAAAATGGCTATCTGAAAATTTTGATTGGATATGTTTGGGGAAATGGTGGGCGTGGAAGGGGTGTTAGTTGCCTTCCAATCACTTTCGACTATTAAAAAGGGCACTAGCCATTTTAATTTCCAATCGAATGAGCCCTTTTTTGAAGTCTTCTACGATGACGCGTTCTATAAAAACATCATATGCCCTCAGGGCATTACTTACAACCCTTGTCGTGACGGCTGTGGGGGAGTGTCCTCCTCAAAAACATAATTTCTATCTGGAAATCCACAACACTGAACAAAACGGCTATCTAAAAATTTTGATTGGATGTGTTTGGTGGAAAGGTGGGCGAGAGAGGGGGGCTAGTTGCCCTCAAATCACTTTTGACTATTAAAATGGGCACTAGACCTTTGAATTTCAAATCGAATGAGCCCTTTTTCAAGTTTCTACGACAGGGATTTCAATAAAAACTAATATGCCCCCAGGACGCAACTTATAACCCTTGCCCTGAAGACTGTGGGGGAAGTGTCCTGCTCAAAGGTATAATTTCCTAAACTTTAACTGCGTGGAACAAAATTGTCATCTCAAAATTCTGATTGGATGTGTTTGGGGAAATGGTGGGCGTAGAAAGGGTGTTAGTTGCCTTCCAATTACTTTCGACTATTAAAAAAGGTACTAGCCATTTCAATTTCTAATCGAATGAGCCCTTTTTGAAGTTTCTACGACAGCGCGTTCTATAAAAACTTAATATGCCCCCAGGGCATAACTTACAATCCTTGTCCTGAGGGCTGTGGACCTAATTTACAGAACTTAACACTATGTTGAATAATGTGGCTATCTCAAAATTTTAATTGGATATGTTTGGGGAAAAGGTGGGGGTGAGAGGGGGTTTAGTTCCCTCCAGTCGCTTTCTACTATTAAAAAGGGTACTAACCCTTAGAATTTCCAATCGAATGAGTCTTTTTTGAAGTTTCTACGACAACGCCTTCTATAAAACCTTATATGCCCCCCGGGCATAAATTAAAACCCTTGCCTCGAGGGTTATAGGGGAGTGTCCTCCTCAAAAACCTATTTTCTATCTGGAAATCAACTACGCTGAACAAAATGGCTATCTCGAAATTTTGATTGGATGTTTTTGGGGGAATAATGGGCGTGGGGGGGGGGCTAGTTGCCCTCTAATCACTTTCGACTATTAAAACGGGTACTAGCCCTTTGAATTTCCAATAGAGTGAGCCTTTTTTGAAGTTTCTACGACAACGCCTTCTATAAAAACCTTATATGCCCCCAGGGTATAACTTAAAACCCTTGCTCTTAGGGTTGTTGGGGAGTGTCCTCCTCAAAAAGATATTTTCTATCTGCAAATCAACTACGCTGAACAAAATGGCTATCTCAAAATTTTGATTGGATGTGTTTGGGGGAATGATGGGTGTGGGGGGGGGGGGCTAGTCACCGTCTAATAACTTTTGACTATTCAAAAGCGCGCTAGCTACTCCAATTTCAAATCGAATGAGCCCTTTTCGAAGTTTCTACGACAACGCCTTCTATTAGGTTGTAGGGGAGTAGGGGAGTGTCCTCCTCAAAAACATATTTTCTAGCCGGAAATCAGCTACGCTGAACAAAATTGCTATCTCTAAATTTTCATTGGATGTGTTTTGGGAAAAAGGTGGGCGTGGGTGGGGGGGCTAGTTGCCCTCCAATCACTTTCGACTATTAAAAAGAGCGCTAGCCCTTTGAATTTTCAATCGAATGAGCCTTTTTTGAAATTTCTACGACAACGGCTTCTATAAAAACCTTATATGCCCCCAGGGCATAACGTAAAACCCTTGCCCCGACGGTTGTGGGGGAATGTGTTTGGGGGAATGATGGACATGGGGGGGGGGGGGGCTGGTTGCCCTCAAATCACTTTCGACTATTAAAAAGGGCACTAGCTACTCCAATTTCCAGTCGAATGAGCCATTGTCGAAGTTTCTACGATAACGCCTTCTATAAAAACCTTATATGCCTGAAGGGCATAACTTAAAACCCTTGTCCCGAGGGTTTTAGGGCAGTGTCCTCCTCAAAACATATTTTCTACCCGGAAATCAGCTACGCTGAACAAAGCTATCTCAAAATTATGATTGGATGTGTTTTGGGAAAAAGGTGGGCATGGTTCTAGTTGCCCTCCAATCACTTTTGACTATTAAAAAGTGTGGTAGACCTTTGAATTTCCAATCGAATGAGCCTTTTTTGAAGTTTCTACGACAACGCCTTCCATAAAAACCTTATATGCCCCAGAGCATAACTTAAAACTCATGCCCCGACGGTTGTGGGGGAGCGTCCTCTTCAAAAAGATACTTTCTATCTGGAAAAAAAACTACGCTAAACAAAATGGCTCTCTCAAAATTTTGATTGAATGTGTTTGGGGGAATGATGGGCGTGGGGGGGGGCTAGTTGCCTTCCAATCACTTTTGACTATTAAAAAGGGTACTAGCTACTCCAATTTCCAATCGAATGAGCATTTTCGAAGTTTCTACGACAATTCCTTTGATGCAAGGTGCCCGGGTATGGAGAAGAAGGAAAAAGAAAAATAAATAATACATTGTGCCCACATTGTTCTTTACTTAGGCAGCGCTATCGCGCTGCCTATGATATGATCTGTTCTTCACATAACAGGTCCTCAGGGATTTCTTATGACGGAGACGCAGACCAAATTTGAGATTTATCATCTACTGGTTCGATCATTTCTGAGATCTGGACTCTTTGCATTGTTTTGGGAGGAATTTTTATTTTTCGTACAGTAAATCCATAATATTTCTTTTCCAACTTATTTTTTATTAAGTTAAGATTGGTGCTTTGTTGCGTCAAGTCTTCCGCTGGTAATGTTGGACCTCCTTCCATAATTCAAATATTTTCTTAATTTCTTTTTGCCTATATTTCTGCATTTCTCCTTTTTTTGCCTTTATGGAAGTAGTGTGAGTGTAATAGATACGAAACCTACAGGAAAACCTACAAGAATATGGTCAAAAGTGTAATAGATTGAAAACCTACATGAAAATATACATTGGAATTGCGCAAGAAAAACCCATGGTTGTGTCATTAAACTCACGCGTGAATATTTTAAAAGTTGGCACACTATAATGCATGTCATGAAACTAAAGACAAGGTTTTTTAAACTTGGCAAGGTATAATGTGGTCAAGCATGTTTTGAGAGTTTGGTATTTTGTTCAAAAAAATGCCCCTTTTTCCCAATTATCAGAAAATCATTTTCCAGTCTAAAAACCACATGTGTTTATAATTACAGAGAGTCGCTTTTGAAGTCAGAGTTTAAACGTGTCTTATCTGAGTTATGAAAACAAAAGGTTGATGATTAAGACAAGGATTTGTGTAATTCTAAACGCTTTGGCCATTCAAAAAGCGAGGATTTCTTTTGAATCGAAACTACGCTTGTCTGACTGAAGATACACATTTGAATCAGAAAATGTGAAAATGTACACAACTGAAACAGAGAAGTGTGTTTTGACCGTATTTTCTATAATTTCGTCTGAAAAATAGGAGTTCACACTTAAAAAGTTCTATTAAGAGCTATTTTTATGGAAATGGTTCATTTTTGAACCAAATCTACGCTTTTCTGACTGAAGATATACATTATAATCAGATAAATGTGTTTTGATAGTATTTTCTATAGTCTCGTTGGAAAAAATTGGAGTTCATACTTAAACAGTTCTATTAAGAGCTATTGCTATGGAAATGGCTCATTTTTGAATCGAAACTATGCTTTTCTGACTGAAGATACACATTTGAATCAGAAAATGTGAAAATGTACACAACTGAAACAGAGAAGTGTGTTTTGACGATATTTTCTATAATTTCGTCTGAAAAATAGGAGTTCACCCTTAAAAAGTTCTATTAAGAGCTATTTTTATGGAAATGGTTCATTTTTGAACCAAAACTACGCTTTTCTGACTGAAAATATACATTATAATCAGAGAAATGTGTTTTGATAGTATTTTCTATAGTCTCGTTGGAAAAAATTGGAGTTCATACTTAAACAGTTCTATTAAGAGCTATTGCTATGGAAATGGTTCATTTTTGAACCAAAACTACGCTTTTCTGATTGAAGATATACATTATAATCAGAGAAATGTGTTTTGATAGTATTTTATATAGTCTCGTTGGAAAAAAAATTGAGTTCATACTTAAACAATTCTATTAAGAGCTATTGCTATGGAAATGGCTCATTTTTGAATCGAAACTATGCTTTTCTGACTGAAGATACAGATTTGAATCAGAAAATGTGAAAATGTACACAACTGAAACAGAGAAGTGTGTTTTGACCGTATTTTCTATAATTTCGTCTGAAAAATAGGAGTTCACACTTAAAAACTTCTATTAAGAGCTATTTTTATGGAAATGGTTCATTTTTGAACCAAAACTACGCTTTTCTGACTGAAGATATACATTATAATCAGAGAAATGTGTTTTGATAGTATTTTCTATAGTCTCGTTGGAAAAAATTAGAGTTCATACTTAAACAATTCTATTAAGAGCTATTGTTATGGAAATGGCTCATTTTTGAATCGAAACTATGCTTTTCTGACTGAAGATACACATTTGAATCAGAAAATGAATATAATTTAGTTTTTTTTACGGAAATGGCATATTTTCGTTCCAAAGCTTGGCTTTTTCATAACCAAAGGTTCACATTTGACCCAAAGAAATGTATTTTCTATAATTTTCTTACAAAAACTAGTGTTTACGTTCAAAAAAGCTTTATAGTTTAGTTTTTACGGAAATGGCTTATTTTCGTTCGAAAGCTGGGCTTTTTCATAACCAAAGGTTCACATTTGACCCAAAGAAATGTATTTTCTATAGGAGGAATTGAGTTTTGTGGCTGGTGCGGAAAAATGGTACGTGTGGGGTAAATTAAGTTTTGAGGGGGGTAAAAATGGTAGTTATTTTGTACCCAGCAGACAGGTGACTTGAAATGCTTCATTAGAAATAGTTTATTGCTAATAATACCTCCTCGACAGATATTTTTTTTTATTGTATTTTATAGCTATTAGCCAAACGTTGCTCTGTGTTTGTCACACCAACTAGTAAATATTTATCGGGGTTTTATTTTTTCTGTTCAATTATTTTCAGTGTAAGCCAATATAATTATCTCATTCTTTTATTCTAACTTAACTTGTAGGAATAGGACTTCTAGAATAAGGATTCATTCCCTCGACTAACTCAGTTTTTTCATGTAAAATGGTGAACAAAAGACTATTAATTCTCCATATTCTTCTTCTTCTTCTTCTTATCTAGCTAAACAATGCGCTGTGTTTGTCACACCAACTAGTAAATATTTATCGGGCTTTTATTTTTTCCGTTCAATTATTATCAGTGTAAGCCAATATAATGCTAGGGGGAGTAAAAATGGTAGTTATTTAGTACCCGGTAAACAGGTGACTTGATATGCTTCATTAGAAGTAGGTTATTGCTAATGATACCTCCTCGACAGATATTTTTATGGCTCTAACAATTGTACTCTATGCTTGCCCAGAGACACGATCTGGCTTTCCCACTATTGCTCTATGGCCGGTTATCGAAACTAACTAGTTTATTGCATGTATTAAATCAGTATTTTTTACACAGTGGAACGATAAACACATAACTAATATCTCTAAGAAAGTGAAGATGGAGCATTTTAATAAAGTGTGTTCACATAACAAGGTTATTGTAGCATTGAATGCCAACAAGGATAAGTATTTAAACTATGAAACAAGTACAAGTGGAAGCACTATTGGAATTGTATGCATGCATTGTCATGACAGTAAGGAATTAAATTTCTTTGGAATACCGAAAAAATTCAACTCTTATGTTGGTGGCTCTGCGAGATTGAGATCTCCAGAGATGATTGCACTCAAAGAGAATGCCAACATAAAAATAATCGTTGATGATAGAGGACAACTCCTTGCTACTGTTGCGGGTAACACATTACCTACTGATACATCCAATCGTCACCTTTCGGGTATTAGCATTCAACGGAAGATCAATAAAAGAAAGGCCTACTCTTCTACTAATAACGTAAACCATATCTTGTCTACGTGCCGAAACTGTCACCTGTGTAAAAATAATGTGATAATAGACAGTGAAATTGCCAGAAAAATAAAAAGGGCATTGTCAGAAAATATCACTATGGAATATAAAGATGAATCGATGAAAAACAAAGCACCAGCAAACGTTACTACCATTGATCAAACCGTCAATGAACCAAATAATACCAAGGACGAAAACATATTGAGCCTGTTGATGAGACACCAGTAAAAATTGTGTATGACTCAAAATGGAATAATGATTATTCTACTGATTATGAACTCAGAGAAGACAATAGCTATAATATCAAGAGAGAACATGGTGAACTATTTTATGGAACAGATTCAAAATGTCCAAAGTTAATCATTGATATTAATAATGTATCATAATATATTTTTTGTGTTAATATTCTACATAGCATTATTTCATTAAAAATATATTATGCATTACATTGTTATGTGTTCATTATTTTTAGAGTAAGCTAGCATATCAAACGCTTAGAATGTCTAATAAAACGTCGGAGATGTAAGAAAAGGAATTTGCATACATCTATTGTCAGACACATGGGATAACATTGACAAAATCTTGGTATCAGAATGAATAAATTATTTATCAACATCCGTTATTGAATATGTCATTATGAAAAAATCTGTAAGTAAGTAAGTAACAAACTCTTTCTTGAATTCACCTCTTGGATACACAATACAGAAATTTAATTAAGGAAATTATGAAAAAAAATTGTAAGTAAGTAACAAACTCTTTCTTGAAGTCACCTCTTGGATACACAGTGCAGAAATTTCATTTAAGAAATTATCAAAAATTGTAAGCAGCAAATTCTTTTTGAATTCGCCTCCTGGATAAATAAAAAAGACATTTCATTCAAGAAATTATGAAAAAATTCTAAGTAAGTAACAAACTCTTTCTTGAAGTTACCTCTTGGATACACAATGCAGAAATTTCATTTAAGAAATTATGAAAATATTGTAAGCAAGTAACAAACTCTTTCCTGAAGTCACCTCTTGGATACACAATGCAGAAACTTCATTTAAGAAACTATGAAAAAATTGTAAGTAAGTAAGTAACAAATTCTTTCTTGAAGCCACCTCTTGGATACACAATACAGAAATTTCATTAAAGAAATTATGAAAAAAATTGTAAGTAAGTAGCAAATTCTTTCTTGAATTCACCTACTGGATAAACAAAAAGACATTTCGTTCAAGAAATTATGACAAAATTCTAAGTAAGTAACATTTATTGTTTTCACACTCTTGGATATACAATACGGAAATTTCGTTCAATAAATTATGAAAAAATTGTAAGCAAGTAACAAACTCTTTCCTGAAGTCACCTCTTGGATACACAATGCAGAAACTTCATTTAAGAAACTATGAAAAAATTGTAAGTAAGTAAGTAACAAATTCTTTCTTGAATTCGCCTCTTGGATAAACAAAAAAGTCATTTCATTCAAGAAATTATGACAAAATTCTAAATAAGTAACAAACCCTTTCTTGAATTCGCCATTGGGCTTGCACAATACAGAAATTTAATTCAGGAAACTATGAAAAACATTGCAAACAAACTCTTTCTTGAACTCGCTTCCTGGACAGACAATACAGCAATTTCACTCAAGAAATTATGAAAAAATTGTAAGTAAGTAGCAAACTGTTTCTTGAATTCTCCTCCTGGATGCACAATACAGATATTTCATTCAAGAAATTATAAAAAAAATTGTAATTAAGTAACAAACTCTTTCTTGAATACACCTCTTGGATACCCAATACGGAAATTTCATTCAAGAAATTATGAGAAAATTCTAGGTAAGTAACAATCTCTTTCTTGAAGTCCCCTCTTGGATACGTAATACGATACGGAAATTTCATTCAAGAAATTATGAGAAAATTCCAGGTAAGTAACAATCTCTTTCTTGAAGTCCCCTCTTGGATACACAATACGAATATTTTATTCAAGAAATTATAAAAAAGGGAAAGTAAGTAACAAACTCTTTATTGATTTCACCTCTTGGATACAAAAAAAAGACATTTTATTCAAGAAATTATGACAAAATTCTAAGTAAGTAAAAAACTCATTCTTGAATTCGCCGTTTGCATGCACAATACAGAAATTTCATTCTATGGGACCTCTACACGTGATTAAACACGTTTTGAAACTACATGCTATTTGCTTGCCTTTCCTTGGTACCTTTCCAAACGAGCGGGGATTCCCCACTGGTTCCTACGCATTGCAAAAACAAGGTAAAAGTTTGAATCAAACACTTTTAGGATATCAAGTGTCCTTACCAAAAGTCGACAGGAATGCCCCCCTCCGGCGAAAAAATTGTAAGTAAGTAAGTAACAAATTCTTTATTGAAGTCACCTCTTGGATACACAATACAGAAATTTCATTAAAGAAATTATGAAAAAAATTGTAAGTAAGTAGCAAATTCTTTCTTGAATTCACCTGCTGGATAAACAAAAAGACATTTCGTTCAAGAACCGTAAACTCTAGTTTCTTGTAAGAAAATAATGGAAAATACAATTCTCTAGTTCAAATGTGAAACTTAAGTCCAGTTTTGGATACTCATAATGATGAGGACTGATGGTTCTATTTCAATAATTTTTTTTTCATAAAACAAACTTTTTTTTTAAACTTCGAAATTATTCAACTTTATTTATTTTTTATCTTTTTCTTTTGTGAATATCTTAAAATGACAAAATATCTTTCTTGAATTCACCTCTTGGATACACAATATAGAAATTAAAAAAAAATGTAATTTCCAGACTTCATTTGCATGCAAGAGATACCGAGAGTTCTATGACTCCTCCCCGCAATGAATATTAAGGGTTTTATGACTCCTCCCCAAAATGAATTCAGATGCTTTTAGGAGTCATCCCCCTTAGCCATAACTCCATTCGACCTTGAGCGAAGGTATAAAAGTTTGATGATGTATTTCTCTTCTTAACAAGTACATTAATACCTTCCAAGATGATAGGACTCTATGACACAGAATTTATCGGTTTTTAAAAATCATCTTGTGGTGTTATATTTGAATGTGCATTTTTAGTATTGTCAATGGAACTTGAAGAAATTGACTGTTATCATTGGATAGTGAACTACAACATGTATGAGTATGATAAAAGCTTGTGGAGTACTACATTACATCGTATAAACAGACTGGGATTCTACGATAGAGTGATTACACCACTTAATAATAGTGGTCAGGAACTGAGAAATGTCCAGGAGGAAGTCAGTGAAATTTGCAGCTTTTTCGGGGTTGAAGCACTCTATGTAAAGGGTAATGTACCTACAGATAAAGTTTTAATTCAAAAGTGTGACCCTAGGATTCCACTTTTCAATCTAGAAGAATTTAAGTGTCCTAAATTTGAAGGGGTTTATCATCGTCCTGAAGACGAGGTCAGGTTCTTCGCACACTCGATACCTAAGGTCATACCTGATCGTGATAAATGCATTAGACATAGTAAAAACTATTCCATATCATGGGTCCATCGTTTCTGGATGTTTAAGAGTGAACGTGTGTATGACTATGTGTCATAATATAATTTTTTATTAATATTCTACATAGGATTATTTCATTAAAAATATATTATGCATTACATTGCTATATTTTCATTATTTTTAGAGTAAGCTAGCATATCAACAGTTTAGAATGTATATTAAAACATCAGAGATTTGAGAAAAGGAATTTGCATACATCTAATGTCAGACACATGAGGTAACATTGACAAAATCTAGGTATCAGAATGAATAAATTCTTTATCAACATCCGTTGTTGGATATATCATTATGTCATTATGAAAAAATTGTAAGTAGGTAAGTAAGTAAGTAACAAACTCTTTCTTGAATTCACCTCTTGGATACACAAAGAAGACATTTCATTCAAGAAAATATGAAAATATTTGTAAGTAAGTAACACACTCTTTCTTGAAGTCACCCCTTGGATACACAATACAGATATTTTATTCAAGAAATTATGAAAAAATTGCAAGTAAGTAACAAACTCTTTGAATTCCCCATTTGGATGCACAATACAGAAATTTAATTCAAGAAATTATGGAAAAAAATGTAAGTAAGTAAGTAACAAACTCTATGCTTTTTCTGCATTAATTGTCGGATATGTTGAATAAAATATGCAAAGTCTACATAGCTATATTTCATTTTTTAAGGTTAATTTAGACGAGGTTACGTGCGCGCACGTAACGAAGTCACGTTACACGAAGTCACGGGCACGTTACGTCCGAAGTAATCTGATGGCAACTAGCCCCCCCCCCAACCGTCTTTTCTCCAAATGCATCTGATCACATTTTTTGAATTTTCGTTTTGTCCAAAATAGACCAAAAATCATATAATAAAAACTCCGGGGTTTACAGAGCCCCCCAGAACCCGGTGGCAAGTGTTGTAAATCGTGCCCCGGGGGACTATAAGCTTTTTATGAATGAAATGATCGTATAACTTCGTCGGGGCTGCATTCAATTGGAAAATGAGAGTTCTAGGTCCATTTTTAAGAGTCAAAAGGGACCGGAGGGCAACTAGCCCTCCTGAATTTTTCAAACTAAATCCATCCGATCGAATTTTTGAGACGGCTATTTTGATAAAATAAGTCAAACGAAACTCAGAGAAGAGAGAAAGTAACAAAATGAAAAATAAAATCAAAAAGGGTGAAAAAACGAGGATTTTGTCAGCCAGCGAACCATGAAGAAGACAAAATATAAGCAAATATTTCGACAAGGACCTCCGCCAAGTCGTCCTCAGTGCTAAAACAAAACAAAAAAGAGAAGAAAAAAAAAACGAGAATCTAACCTTTCGAAGTTTCCTGTACAAAGACAGAATAGACACTGAATAAAAAACCAGGCAGGAATCAATGAAAATGAAATTTACCAAGATGATTGTGTAAGGATCTTTTGTCTTGCATTAATTTTGGCTGGTCTACAATTTCGGTTTTCATTAGATATGCAAATAGGTTCTTTTAAGTTTTTTTGGGTGAAAATATTGATTGAGTCCTTCAAGATTAAACTGTCGTAAATTGGGCTTAATGAAATATCTCCAGTATCTCTATTTATTGCTAAATTTTGGTTCATATATTTTTTTATCTCAATTATCTCCTTAAAAGTTTGTGGTACGCCATTAGCAGTTGATATTAAAGTTGCCTCGTCAAACAGAACTAGATGGGTCGGGTTTACGAAAATATGCGAAGCCAATGCCGAATCAAAGTTGTCATTGTTATTTTTTAATCTCAGGGACTTGTCTATTGAAATTTTGTGCTCATGCAAACGTTCACCTAGTTGTTGATGGGTTCTACCAATGTAAAATTTTCCACAAGAACACGGGATTCTGTAGACACCACTACCCAGTACAGGGTCTGTTTTATCCTTTCCTGAGTTAAAAAAATGTTCAACCTTTTGTTCGGTTCTGAACGAAACAGAAAGATTATGTTTATTTAAAATTTTTCTAAGTTTATCGCCAAGTTTCGGGATGTATGGTAAAACGATGAAAGTTTTTTTCTCAATTGCCGGTGTAACTGAATCTAGGGGGACAAGCTCCCTATTTTGTTCTTTTATCTTTTTTAATCGTCTATCTATTATATTTTCAATGAGTTTGATTGGGTAACCATTGCAAAAAAGAATATCCTTGACATAATTTAGTTCAGAATTTATATGATTACGGGAACAAATTTTTAAAACTCTGTCGATTAAAGAGATTATAACCCCTCTTTTTACAGAAGGAGGGTGATGGGAAGAGAAATGTAGATATCGATCATTATGAGTCGGCTTTCTATATATAGAAAATTCAAGACCAGGATTAGTTTTTATAATCAAAACATCTAAGAAAAGCAGCTTACCTGAATCTTCGAGTTCCATTGTGAACTGGAGATTCGAATCAAAAGAGTTCAAATGTGCCAAAAAATCTCTTAGAGAGTCTTGTCCATGTTCCCAAACAGAAACGATATCATCAACAAAACGAAACCAGATGGAGTGTTTTAAGTGGAAACTATTCAAAGCAGACTGTTCTATGAAATCCATGTAAAAATTTGCCAAATAAGGAGACAAGACAGTGCCCATGGATAAGCCCATTATTTGAAGAAAAAATTTGTTTCGGAATTTAAAATACGAGGAATATTTGTTGCAAAGACGGACAAGGGTCATTATTGTATCAATTTCCAAAGTTTGTAATCCGACCAAGCTGAATTTTCCTCTAATTTTCTTTGTAAAGCCTGCTCACATTTATGAACATCGCATGAAGTGTACATAGAAACTGCATCAAAACTAGATAAAACGGTATTTGCTGTTGTACTTTGATTTTTTAACTTCTCAACAAGATCTATGGAGTTTTTAATATAGGATTTCTGTGTGCTTAAAATCCTCCGAAATTTAAAAAAAGACAAAAACACAGTAATTACGAAAGCGGACAAGGGAAACACAGTTGTAATTATGAATTCTGCAGATTATGAATTAAAAGTTAACACCCTTTTAATGGATAAAAATATTTACAAAGAAATAAATTTTGATCCCACGGACAAATACACACGTAAGTTGAGAAATGAACTAGGAATTTTAAAAGATACTAGACTAATTACCCCTCAAATGTACAGAAAATTTTATCCCAAAGGTTGTTCAGCCCCTAAGTTTTATGGTCTGCCTAAAATCCATAAGAAAGATATTCCGTTACGTCCAATTGTAGCATGTTATAGTTCTCCAGCTACGGGTATAGGAAGTTTCTTAGCCACCATTTTTAAGCCTCTTTTAAGCACACAGAAATCCTATATTAAAAACTCCATAGATCTTGTTGAGAAGTTAAAAAATCAAAGTACAACAGCAAATACCGTTTTATCTAGTTTTGATGCAGTTTCTATGTACACTTCATGCGATGTTCATAAATGTGAGCAGGCTTTACAAAGAAAATTAGAGGAAAATTCAGCTTGGTCGGATTACAAAACTTTGGAAATTGATACAATAATGACCCTTGTCCGTCTTTGCAACAAATATTCCTCGTATTTTAAATTCCGAAACAAATTTTTTCTTCAAATAATGGGCTTATCCATGGGCACTGTCTTGTCTCCTTATTTGGCAAATTTTTACATGGATTTCATAGAACAGTCTGCTTTGAATAGTTTCCACTTAAAACACTCCATCTGGTTTCGTTTTGTTGATGATATCGTTTCTGTTTGGGAACATGGACAAGACTCTCTAAGAGATTTTTTGGCACATTTGAACTCTTTTGATTCGAATCTCCAGTTCACAATGGAACTCGAAGATTCAGGTAAGCTGCCTTTCTTAGATGTTTTGATTATAAAAACTAATCCTGGTCTTGAATTTTCTATATATAGAAAGCCGACTCATAATGATCGATATCTACATTTCTCTTCCCATCACCCTCCTTCTGTAAAAAGAGGGGTTATAATCTCTTTAATCGACAGAGTTTTAAAAATTTGTTCCCGTAATCATATAAATTCTGAACTAAATTATGTCAAGGATATTCTTTTTTGCAATGGTTACCCAATCAAACTCATTGAAAATATAATAGATAGACGATTAAAAAAGATAAAAGAACAAAATAGGGAGCTTGTCCCCCTAGATTCAGTTACACCGGCAATTGAGAAAAAAACTTTCATCGTTTTACCATACATCCCGAAACTTGGCGATAAACTTAGAAAAATTTTAAATAAACATAATCTTTCTGTTTCGTTCAGAACCGAACAAAAGGTTGAACATTTTTTTAACTCAGGAAAGGATAAAACAGACCCTGTACTGGGTAGTGGTGTCTACAGAATCCCGTGTTCTTGTGGAAAATTTTACATTGGTAGAACCCATCAACAACTAGGTGAACGTTTGCATGAGCACAAAATTTCAATAGACAAGTCCCTGAGATTAAAAATAACAATGACAACTTTGATTCGGCATTGGCTTCGCATATTTTCGTAAACCCGACCCATCTAGTTCTGTTTGACGAGGCAACTTTAATATCAACTGCTAATGGCGTACCACAAACTTTTAAGGAGATAATTGAGATAAAAAAATATATGAACCAAAATTTAGCAATAAATAGAGATACTGGAGATATTTCATTAAGCCCAATTTACGACAGTTTAATCTTGAAGGACTCAATCAATATTTTCACCCAAAAAAACTTAAAAGAACCTATTTGCATATCTAATGAAAACCGAAATTGTAGACCAGCCAAAATTAATGCAAGACAAAAGATCCTTACACAATCATCTTGGTAAATTTCATTTTCATTGATTCCTGCCTGGTTTTTTATTCAGTGTCTATTCTGTCTTTGTACAGGAAACTTCGAAAGGTTAGATTCTCGTTTTTTTTTTCTTCTCTTTTTTGTTTTTGTTTTAGCACTGAGGACGACTTGGCGGAGGTCCTTGTCGAAATATTTGCTTATATTTTGTCTTCTTCATGGTTCGCTGGCTGACAAAATCCTCGTTTTTTCACCCTTTTTGATTTTATTTTTCATTTTGTTACTTTCTCTCTTCTCTGAGTTTCGTTTGTCATGTATAGCCAGTGTGGTCTAAGAATGTATTTGCGTCAAGCTTACGGGGAGCACTGGACCAATATTGTTTTAGATTTTTTAAATTGTGTTAAGAAACATGCAAATCTTATTTGTCAGTTTAATTTCTTAGAAACTTGTAAAAGACATCGAATTCTTCCACCTTCTTTACGTTTCAACCTACATTTAGGCACACATTCTGAAGGCCCATTTATTCAGAGAATGGGTTTCAAAACTTTAACACATATTTTAAAAGACCATAGATCCAGAAGATACGTCCTTAGTAATAAAATACTTAATTTAAAATCCTTATTATATCAGATTTTGTCCCCTCATGATTTTCACCAGATTTTACAAATCTCACATAGGTCTTTCAGACACATATTCCATTTAGCAACAACTCGTTTATCGGAAAAATTCTCAAAACTGGAATTTCAACAGTTTCAACAAACACGGATTTTCCTTCCTAGATTTTGTCCTGGTCCTCCTTTGGAAAATTTATCCTCTAAGGTATTTACATCCAAGGAACTAAGTATTCTTTCAAAAGGACCAAAATTTGCAATGGCTCAAACACACGTAAATACTTCAGAAATTATTACGGGCGTGGAGTCTGCTATTTTTAGCTCTCATGGTGAAGTCGAAAATCCAGACCTACTCAGAGGTGAAATTGTAAAGAGTATTCTTGATTATAGGCCATCTTTGTCACTTTCAACTCAATCAAAGGAAGAAATTAAAATCCTCCGAAATTTAAAAAAAGACAAAAACACAGTAATTACGAAAGCGGACAAGGGAAACACAGTTGTAATTATGAATTCTGCAGATTATGAATTAAAAGTTAACACCCTTTTAATGGATAAAAATATTTACAAAGAAATAAATTTTGATCCCACGGACAAATACACACGTAAGTTGAGAAATGAACTAGGAATTTTAAAAGATACTAGACTAATTACCCCTCAAATGTACAGAAAATTTTATCCCAAAGGTTGTTCAGCCCCTAAGTTTTATGGTCTGCCTAAAATCCATAAGAAAGATATTCCGTTACGTCCAATTGTAGCATGTTATAGTTCTCCAGCTACGGGTATAGGAAGTTTCTTAGCCACCATTTTTAAGCCTCTTTTAAGCACACAGAAATCCTATATTAAAAACTCCATAGATCTTGTTGAGAAGTTAAAAAATCAAAGTACAACAGCAAATACCGTTTTATCTAGTTTTGATGCAGTTTCTATGTACACTTCATGCGATGTTCATAAATGTGAGCAGGCTTTACAAAGAAAATTAGAGGAAAATTCAGCTTGGTCGGATTACAAAACTTTGGAAATTGATACAATAATGACCCTTGTCCGTCTTTGCAACAAATATTCCTCGTATTTTAAATTCCGAAACAAATTTTTTCTTCAAATAATGGGCTTATCCATGGGCACTGTCTTGTCTCCTTATTTGGCAAATTTTTACATGGATTTCATAGAACAGTCTGCTTTGAATAGTTTCCACTTAAAACACTCCATCTGGTTTCGTTTTGTTGATGATATCGTTTCTGTTTGGGAACATGGACAAGACTCTCTAAGAGATTTTTTGGCACATTTGAACTCTTTTGATTCGAATCTCCAGTTCACAATGGAACTCGAAGATTCAGGTAAGCTGCCTTTCTTAGATGTTTTGATTATAAAAACTAATCCTGGTCTTGAATTTTCTATATATAGAAAGCCGACTCATAATGATCGATATCTACATTTCTCTTCCCATCACCCTCCTTCTGTAAAAAGAGGGGTTATAATCTCTTTAATCGACAGAGTTTTAAAAATTTGTTCCCGTAATCATATAAATTCTGAACTAAATTATGTCAAGGATATTCTTTTTTGCAATGGTTACCCAATCAAACTCATTGAAAATATAATAGATAGACGATTAAAAAAGATAAAAGAACAAAATAGGGAGCTTGTCCCCCTAGATTCAGTTACACCGGCAATTGAGAAAAAAACTTTCATCGTTTTACCATACATCCCGAAACTTGGCGATAAACTTAGAAAAATTTTAAATAAACATAATCTTTCTGTTTCGTTCAGAACCGAACAAAAGGTTGAACATTTTTTTAACTCAGGAAAGGATAAAACAGACCCTGTACTGGGTAGTGGTGTCTACAGAATCCCGTGTTCTTGTGGAAAATTTTACATTGGTAGAACCCATCAACAACTAGGTGAACGTTTGCATGAGCACAAAATTTCAATAGACAAGTCCCTGAGATTAAAAAATAACAATGACAACTTTGATTCGGCATTGGCTTCGCATATTTTCGTAAACCCGACCCATCTAGTTCTGTTTGACGAGGCAACTTTAATATCAACTGCTAATGGCGTACCACAAACTTTTAAGGAGATAATTGAGATAAAAAAATATATGAACCAAAATTTAGCAATAAATAGAGATACTGGAGATATTTCATTAAGCCCAATTTACGACAGTTTAATCTTGAAGGACTCAATCAATATTTTCACCCAAAAAAACTTAAAAGAACCTATTTGCATATCTAATGAAAACCGAAATTGTAGACCAGCCAAAATTAATGCAAGACAAAAGATCCTTACACAATCATCTTGGTAAATTTCATTTTCATTGATTCCTGCCTGGTTTTTTATTCAGTGTCTATTCTGTCTTTGTACAGGAAACTTCGAAAGGTTAGATTCTCGTTTTTTTTTTCTTCTCTTTTTTGTTTTTGTTTTAGCACTGAGGACGACTTGGCGGAGGTCCTTGTCGAAATATTTGCTTATATTTTGTCTTCTTCATGGTTCGCTGGCTGACAAAATCCTCGTTTTTTCACCCTTTTTGATTTTATTTTTCATTTTGTTACTTTCTCTCTTCTCTGAGTTTCGTTTGTCATGTATAGCCAGTGTGGTCTAAGAATGTATTTGCGTCAAGCTTACGGGGAGCACTGGACCAATATTGTTTTAGATTTTTTAAATTGTGTTAAGAAACATGCAAATCTTATTTGTCAGTTTAATTTCTTAGAAACTTGTAAAAGACATCGAATTCTTCCACCTTCTTTACGTTTCAACCTACATTTAGGCACACATTCTGAAGGCCCATTTATTCAGAGAATGGGTTTCAAAACTTTAACACATATTTTAAAAGACCATAGATCCAGAAGATACGTCCTTAGTAATAAAATACTTAATTTAAAATCCTTATTATATCAGATTTTGTCCCCTCATGATTTTCACCAGATTTTACAAATCTCACATAGGTCTTTCAGACACATATTCCATTTAGCAACAACTCGTTTATCGGAAAAATTCTCAAAACTGGAATTTCAACAGTTTCAACAAACACGGATTTTCCTTCCTAGATTTTGTCCTGGTCCTCCTTTGGAAAATTTATCCTCTAAGGTATTTACATCCAAGGAACTAAGTATTCTTTCAAAAGGACCAAAATTTGCAATGGCTCAAACACACGTAAATACTTCAGAAATTATTACGGGCGTGGAGTCTGCTATTTTTAGCTCTCATGGTGAAGTCGAAAATCCAGACCTACTCAGAGGTGAAATTGTAAAGAGTATTCTTGATTATAGGCCATCTTTGTCACTTTCAACTCAATCAAAGGAAGAAATTAAAATCCTCCGAAATTTAAAAAAAGACAAAAACACAGTAATTACGAAAGCGGACAAGGGAAACACAGTTGTAATTATGAATTCTGCAGATTATGAATTAAAAGTTAACACCCTTTTAATGGATAAAAATATTTACAAAGAAATAAATTTTGATCCCACGGACAAATACACACGTAAGTTGAGAAATGAACTAGGAATTTTAAAAGATACTAGACTAATTACCCCTCAAATGTACAGAAAATTTTATCCCAAAGGTTGTTCAGCCCCTAAGTTTTATGGTCTGCCTAAAATCCATAAGAAAGATATTCCGTTACGTCCAATTGTAGCATGTTATAGTTCTCCAGCTACGGGTATAGGAAGTTTCTTAGCCACCATTTTTAAGCCTCTTTTAAGCACACAGAAATCCTATATTAAAAACTCCATAGATCTTGTTGAGAAGTTAAAAAATCAAAGTACAACAGCAAATACCGTTTTATCTAGTTTTGATGCAGTTTCTATGTACACTTCATGCGATGTTCATAAATGTGAGCAGGCTTTACAAAGAAAATTAGAGGAAAATTCAGCTTGGTCGGATTACAAAACTTTGGAAATTGATACAATAATGACCCTTGTCCGTCTTTGCAACAAATATTCCTCGTATTTTAAATTCCGAAACAAATTTTTTCTTCAAATAATGGGCTTATCCATGGGCACTGTCTTGTCTCCTTATTTGGCAAATTTTTACATGGATTTCATAGAACAGTCTGCTTTGAATAGTTTCCACTTAAAACACTCCATCTGGTTTCGTTTTGTTGATGATATCGTTTCTGTTTGGGAACATGGACAAGACTCTCTAAGAGATTTTTTGGCACATTTGAACTCTTTTGATTCGAATCTCCAGTTCACAATGGAACTCGAAGATTCAGGTAAGCTGCCTTTCTTAGATGTTTTGATTATAAAAACTAATCCTGGTCTTGAATTTTCTATATATAGAAAGCCGACTCATAATGATCGATATCTACATTTCTCTTCCCATCACCCTCCTTCTGTAAAAAGAGGGGTTATAATCTCTTTAATCGACAGAGTTTTAAAAATTTGTTCCCGTAATCATATAAATTCTGAACTAAATTATGTCAAGGATATTCTTTTTGCAATGGTTACCCAATCAAACTCATTGAAAATATAATAGATAGACGATTAAAAAAGATAAAAGAACAAAATAGGGAGCTTGTCCCCCTAGATTCAGTTACACCGGCAATTGAGAAAAAAACTTTCATCGTTTTACCATACATCCCGAAACTTGGCGATAAACTTAGAAAAATTTTAAATAAACATAATCTTTCTGTTTCGTTCAGAACCGAACAAAAGGTTGAACATTTTTTTAACTCAGGAAAGGATAAAACAGACCCTGTACTGGGTAGTGGTGTCTACAGAATCCCGTGTTCTTGTGGAAAATTTTACATTGGTAGAACCCATCAACAACTAGGTGAACGTTTGCATGAGCACAAAATTTCAATAGACAAGTCCCTGAGATTAAAAAATAACAATGACAACTTTGATTCGGCATTGGCTTCGCATATTTTCGTAAACCCGACCCATCTAGTTCTGTTTGACGAGGCAACTTTAATATCAACTGCTAATGGCGTACCACAAACTTTTAAGGAGATAATTGAGATAAAAAAATATATGAACCAAAATTTAGCAATAAATAGAGATACTGGAGATATTTCATTAAGCCCAATTTACGACAGTTTAATCTTGAAGGACTCAATCAATATTTTCACCCAAAAAAACTTAAAAGAACCTATTTGCATATCTAATGAAAACCGAAATTGTAGACCAGCCAAAATTAATGCAGGACAAAAGATCCTTACACAATCATCTTGGTAAATTTCATTTTCATTGATTCCTGCCTGGTTTTTTATTCAGTGTCTATTCTGTCTTTGTACAGGAAACTTCGAAAGGTTAGATTCTCGTTTTTTTTTTTCTTCTCTTTTTTGTTTTTGTTTTAGCACTGAGGACGACTTGGCGGAGGTCCTTGTCGAAATATTTGCTTATATTTTGTCTTCTTCATGGTTCGCTGGCTGACAAAATCCTCGTTTTTTCACCCTTTTTGATTTTATTTTTCATTTTGTTACTTTCTCTCTTCTCTGAGTTTCGTTTGTCATGTATAGCCAGTGTGGTCTAAGAATGTATAAAATAAGTCAAAAGATCGAATAACAAAAACTCCAGGGTCAACACAGCCCCCCCCCCCCAGAGCCCTGGAGCAAGTGTTGTATGTTACGTCCGGGGGCATAAAAGTTCCTTATCAACTCACCCCTGGCCCTCCAAGACCCAACTTCCCCCTCCCCCTGAAAAGCCCAACAAAAAGAACGACTTATTAACAAAATTTTTTTCCAGAACTTATGGGAGCTGACCCCTGGTCTTCCATGGCCTGATATTTCGCCTCCTTCTCTTACTTTAAAAGTCTAAGACCTGCTGCGTCATTGCCGCTTTACTTAAAACGAATTATTTTAAAAATGTCTTCTTTTGTACATATTACAATATTAAAAATAAACATAAAAATTATAGTAAAATTAAATTTTAAACTGATGAGCTTTCAGCAATTAATATCATTATATATCAAATATTCAGTTTGATTTTATTAGTTCTTTCCAAGACTCTTCAAGACAAATATATCTTCACTAAAATCAAGAGTTGGATGCTGCCCCCTTCCCTAACTTTAAAAGTCTAAAACCTACAACGTCATTGGTGCTTCAATGAAAACGAATTACATAACTAGTATTTTATTTGCCAGTTATTTCAGCAATGAAAATGAAAACAAAATTACAGTGAAATAAAATCTTCAATTGATGATCTTTCAAAAATTAATAGCATTATATATCAAAGATTCAGTTTGATTTTATTTGTGCTTTCCAAAACTGTTCAGCCCACATATAGTTTCCAGTAAAGCTCCAATGACGCAGTAGGTTTTAGAATTTTACAGTGAGAGAAGGAGGCAAAACCCAAACTTTTGTTTGTTAAGATTTTTGTTCGTTTCAAGCTTGATTTGCATATTCAATTGAAGTTTAACTCATTTTAAGGTTTTTTTACTCATTTATAATAGTACCTATTGTTTTTTCGCTATGATTGTTTATTTAATATAATTTCGGTTCGTTTTTGGGCTTTATTTAAGCTTCAATAGCAGAATACTTTTTTTTGTTTTAAGCTTGATTTGCACATTCAATTTAAGCTTTAATCGTTTTAAGATTTATTTATTCATTTATATTAGTACCAGTTGTATGTTTTTTTTTTGCTATTATCGTGTATTTAGTTTCTTTTCGTTTTGGGTTTCATTTATTCTTTATTAGTTGTTTCTGGTCGTTTTGAGTTAATGTAGGTTTCTATTCATTCTGATCGTAAGTCTAATATGGCCTTTATTTTTCTTTAAAAAACTTATTTTTCGGGTTATAGTTTTTTAATCAATAATGTAAAAAAGCGCAAAAAGCAGGGGTCCATTACACTTACTAATATGTTCCATTTTATTTCATTTGTTCCATTTGTCCCAATTTGTATACAAATTAGCCGCCTTCGAAACCTTATCATCAAGTAAATAAGGTGAGCTTAATTAATGGCAAAATTGCGAAAATGTACTATACTTTCTGTTTCGCTATGTTTGCTCAGGTCAAATTGTTTCCCCTGAGAGTATTTTACTTCCTAACATCAATAATTTCAATCTAAGATTATCTTAATTAAAAATTTTCAAAAATGGATATGAATGCCCCCTCTACATCTGCAAATAGGACAGAAGTGGGATCACTGAAAAACAAGATTTTTTTCATGGAAAAACATAAAAATTAATCATCGAAAAAGAAAATGAGACTTATGCTTTTTATAATAATATTCTTCTTGTAGCTAGATAGGTCAAACCGCTTGTATTTTAGACAAAAGCAGGATACTTTCTATATATTTCAAGCTAGATTTCATGTCCTTGGTAAAACCTACCAAACCACATTCTGAGCCAATAGCTGTATGGAATACTGAGCGTACCAAACAGGTTTCTGAGCCCGTTATCATTAAAGGTATCTCAAATCCCGCCCGGTATTGCTCACATTATTACAGGTATCAAAAGATATCTCATTTACATAAATCTGGTCTGAACAGTCTTAACTATGGATTTGAATAACGGGATCAAACCAGACGACAATAATAAGAATTTTTCTTTTACTTGGAGAAAATGAAACCGGTAAAGGGGTAAATTGTTCACCAACTGAAGGTAAGTCTGAGGTTTTGGTTACTCCTACGCCATGTGACATAAATGAAGTGTTGGCAAAATAAAATATTGTTTAGTATTGGAGTATGCATAAAGTTGAAACTAATAAAGTCGTAGGCACTAAGAAAAGAATTTTAATATAGAAATCTAGAACAATCCTTAAAAATCCTTAGAAATTAAATAGTAAGGTGGTTAGGGATTTGAACCGTCAAGGTCTCTAACCACCAAGGAACTCAGCCTCGAATACCCCTCCCCCTAATTTTCGCCCTCCCCCTATTTCTTATACTTTTTTGAAGTTTTGTAATTTTTTTAACACAGAAATTTTTCCAATTTTTTTTACTTGTTTTAGGATAATATGAAATATGCTACAAACAAAAAGTTCACATTTAATATTTTCGAAATACAAAATGCGAATAATATAGATATGTTAGTCGTGACTTTTACTATTAAAAAAATAATGTTTGTAATAACACTTTCTTTCTTACTTGGATTTTTTTTGCCAGAAAATTAATTAACTTTCTTTATGCGGTTCCATCAATGGTAATCTATGGTTGCTCATCGACACTAAGTGGCTGTCCCAGCGGTACTCGATGGCTATTCATCGACACTACCTGGTTTACTGTATGTTTTCGATAAGTAGTTTTTGCACATTGGAAGCACAAACGTATGTATCATATTAAAAAATGTGAAAATGAAATATTCGAAGAAAATGTGTGCACACGATAAAGTCATCGTTGTGATGAATGCTGATAAGGAGAAATATTTGAAATATGAAACAAGCAATAGTGGGGATCTTATCGGAAATGTATGCGTGCTTTGTCATAACAGTAAGAGATTAAATTTCTTTGGAGTATCGAAACAATTCAACAATGCTAATAGTGGATATTCAAGAGTCAATTTTCCAGAGATGATAGTGCTCAAAGATTATGCGATCCCAAAAACTAATAGTTAATGACGAGGGCCAACTTCTTGATCATTGTGCGGGTAAAACATTACCTCTTGATAAATCACATCACAATCTTTGTGGTATTACCATTCAACAGAATTTAAAAGCAAGACGAGCGTACTCCAGCATCAATGTCATAAACCAGATCATGTCTATGTGTCATAACTGTAACCTGTGTAAATATAATGTGATAATAGACAGTGTAATCGAGAGGAAAATCAAAAGGACATAGACAGATTACATTGCCAAGGAAATTAAAGACAATTCAATGAAAAGCATAGCATCATTGAACATTAATAGTATCACTGGTAGTTTACAATCAGATACCCTCTTTGAACAGAATAATAGCAATGAAGAAAAAGTGAAAATGAAGTACTTCAAGAAAGTATGTGCACATAATAGAGTTATCGTAGCATTGAATGCTGACAAAGATAAATATTTGAGCTATGAAAAAAGCACTAATGGTGACACCATTGAAAATGTATGTGTGCATTGTCATGACAGTGAGAGATTAAACATCTTCGGACTACCTAAAAATTCATCATTACCGATGGTGGACATAATAAAATAAAATTCAGAAAGATAATATCGTTTAAAGATAATTCATGCCCAAAAGTAATAGTTGATAAAGAGGGTCAACTTCTTGCTCATAGTGCGGGTAACATGTTACCTCTTGATAAATTATATCGCCATCGTTCGGGTATTGGTAGTCGACGGAACGTGAAAAGAAAATAGGCATACTCCTGCACTAATGTCGTTAATCATATCTTGTCTAAATGCCAAAACTGTTAACTGTGTAAAAACGATGTGACAATAGACAGTGAGATCACAGGCAAAATAAAAAGGGCATTGACAGACAATATCATCAATGAATATAAAGATGAATTGATTGAAAATGAAGTGCATGTGAACGTTATTACTGCTATTGGTCATATAGTCAATGAACCCAATAATACCAAAGACGAAACGCGTATTAAACCTGTGGGTGACGCCCCAGTAAAAATTGTGTATAAATCAAAATGGATTAATGATTATTCTACTGGTTACAAACCAAGAGAAGACAATAGCTAAAGTATCAAGAGAGAACATGATGAACTATTTTATGGAATAGATTCAAAATGTTCAAAGTTGTTCAATGATTTTAATAATGTACAATATTGTATGTAACACATTTTTATATTAATATTCTACTTGTCGTTTCTTCATTAAAAATATTTTTTGCATTACTTTGTTATGTGATCATTATGATCAGGGTACACTAGCACGTCAACCGTTTAGAATGTCTATTAAAAAGCCGGAGATTTAAGAAAAGAAATTTTCAGAGACATAGATACTACTAGCAGACTCATAAGTCAATTAATTTATGATTGAGTATCAACAATTTATATAAGAAGGCACATTTTCATAGAACACATTCAACTACAAAGATAATATTTAGAATGGATTAATGATTATTCTACTGGTTACGAACTAAGAGAAGAGATTAGCTACAGTATCAAGACAGGACAAGATGAATTATGTTATGGAACAGATTCAAAATGTCCGAAAATGTTCAATGAGGAAAAATTCAAAAGAGAATTTGGTCTTTTCCTCACTTCTTTAAGAAAACTCAGAATTAAAGTGGAAGTTTTTCTCTTCATGGGGAAAATTCATAATTGAAGTATAACTTTTTTCTATCTTCCACGAAGAAATTCAGAACAGGACTTAAAATTTCAATTTAGTTGAACATTTCTCACTTCGATGCGAAAACTCAGAATGAAAGTGGAAATTTTTTATCTTCTTAGGGAAAAATTTAGAAGAGAACCTGAACTTTTCTTCACATCTTTGAGAAAACTCAGAATTAAAGTTGCAATTTTTCTCTCATCATTGAGAAAATTCAGAAGAGAACCTGAACTTTCCTTTACTTCTTTGAGAAAACTAAGAATTAAGGTGGAACTTATTTTCTTCTTTGGGAAAAATTCAGAATCGAAGTACAACTATTTCTATCTTTTACGGAAAAATTTAGAAACGAACTTTAAATTTTTTTCTTGTCTTTGAGAAAATTCAGAACTGAAATGAAACTTTTTTCTCTTCTTAGGAAAATTTAGAATTGAGCTCTAACTTTTTTTCTTCATTGAGAAAATTCGGAATAGAACTTGAAATTTTCTTCACTTCTTTGAGAAAACTCGGAATTAAAGAGGAACGCTTTCCCTTCTTTGGGAAAAATTCAGAATAGAACTCGAACTTTCTTCACTTCATTAAAAAAATTCAGAATTAAAGTAGAACTTTTTCTCTTCTTGGGGAAAAATTCAGAATCGAAGTATAAATTTTTCTATACTCTACGGAAAAATTCAGAACAGAACTTCTGTCATTCTGTTCTGTTCTGTCATTCAGAACAGAACAGAAAATTCAGAAAATTCAAAACTGAAGTGGAACTTTTTTCTCTTCTTTGGAAAAAATTAGAATTGAACTATAAAAAACCAACAAAGAGAAAAATCTCTAAAAAAAAAAAAAAAAAAAAAAAAAAAAAAAAAAAAAAAAAAAAAAAAAAACAAACGAGACTGTGGCCAGTGGAGAGAAAAGGAAAACAACAGAAACAAAACAACGCGGATATTTCGCCTGTATACAAACAAGGCGTCTTCAGCACGAAAGACACAAAAACAAAAAAAAAACAAGATAAAACTAAAAACCAATAAAACCACCACCAAAAAAAAAACAAAAATGTACAATCTGCGCAAACTAATCCACGTAGGGAAAAGATGCTAAAATAGAGTTACTTCAGTGAGGACACCAGAGTAACTGAGGAAAAATAAAAAAAAAAACTGTAAATTACTTTAATTATTCAGTTGCGAAATAATCCTTTTGTTAGCTATTACTGAAGCAAATCGTTTTGGTCTAACAGGTAAAATAGTCCCCTGGTGATTATTTAAAATCTTTACTCCCTTATTGACAATTGATTCACTCTTTAGAAGGTTATCATAAATTGGGTCAATATTTAAATTACCCGTGTCCCTATTTATGGAAAGGTTAGCAAACATATGTTTTTTAATTTCTATGGCTTCCCTGGCCCATTGGGTGTACCCCTTATCATTAGAAATAGCCAAGGCTTCATCAAATTTTACAAAATGGTCTGGTTGAAGCCAAATATGCTCTGCTAAAGCTGAAACGAAAGTTTCTGGAGGCTTGCTTAATTGTAGGGTTTTTTCTATTGAATTACGGTGTTCAATAAACCTTTCAACAAATTGTTGGTGAGTCCTACCAATATAGAACTTCCCACAAGAACACGGAATTTTATACACCCCACTTACTAAATTTCCCCGAGTTAAATCCTTACCAGAACTAAAAAAACTACTCATTGGCCTCAGCGATTGGAAACATGTATCAATACCAAATTTACGTAAAACCCGTGAAAGTTTCTCCCCCAAACCAGGTACATATGGTAATGAAATGAAGCTTTTTGATACAACTAAATCTAAAGACTGAGAAACCTCAATAACCCTACTACTATGTTTGGCCCGTCTATTTTCAATTATTTTATCAATGAACTTAATTGGATAACTATTACAAAATAAAATATCCCTCAAGTATAACAATTCTGAATCCAGAAATTCCTGGGAACAGATTTTAAAGGCTCTATCCACTAGTGAAATTACAACCCCCCTTTTCACCGACATAGGGTGGCAAGAATGAAAATTTAAATACCTATCATTGTGCGTAGGTTTTCTGTAAATCGAGAAAAGTAAATGGAAATCCCTTTTAATTAATAAAATATCCAGAAAAGGTAATTTATTATTATCCTCAAATTCAACTGTAAATTTAATATTATTATCAAAACTATTTAAATGCTTACAAAAAAGGTCTAAGGAGTCCAACCCATGTTTCCAAACGCAGACCACATCATCCATGAACCTACCCCAGAAGCAAGGGGAGATTCTAAAACTGTTTATAGCGGAGGTTTCAATGGCATCTATGAATAGATTTGCCAATAAAGGAGAAAGAGAAGCCCCCATAGGTAACCCAAAAATTTGTCTATAAAACTCCCCTCGAAAACCAAAATAAAAAGAAAATTCATTTACCAGCATAATTAGTTTCATAATGACATCAATATCCAAACTGGCTAACGTCACATCCTGTATTAAATCAAAGTGTTTTTCTAATTTACTTTTTAAAATATCCTCACACCTTTTTAAATCACAATTTGAATACATGGACACAACATCAAAACTGCAAAGAATTGAACTCTCCTCCAACGTGAAATTGCGCAATTTATTAGTAAGATCAGTCGAATTTTTTAAATATGATTTTTGTGTTACCAAAAGTGGACGTAAAGCTACCGACAACCATTTTCCTAATTTTGAAACAGGTGACAGACAAGTTGACACAATGGGGCGGAGGGGGGATCCAGTCTTATGAATCTTAGGTAGACCATAGATCTTGGGTGCCGAACAACCCCTAGGATAATATTTGTTATAAAACTGTGGGGTAATGTGAAAATTATTTTTCATTGACTCTAATTCCTTTCTTGTTGATTTTACATATTTATCTGTAGGATCAAAATCAAGTTTTTTGTATGTAATAGTGTCCAAAATAATGGATTTCATTTGATTATTATAATCTTCAGTGTTCATAATTACGATCGTGTTTCCCTTATCGGCTCTGGTGATAGTAAGGAATTTATCCTTTTTCAAATCAGAAAGGATTTTAATGTCATTTTTTTGTGAAATGTCTTTACCAATGAAGTTCATATTAAAGGTGTTTAGTTTTCTTACGATCTCAGCTCTGAGTTCTTGAGGAGTATCAACCTTATCTATAGAAGCCATAATTCCTGATTCCACCTTTGAAATTATTTTTGAATAGGAGACTGGTGTTGGAAAACAGAACTTTGAACCTTTCAACAAAACGGCTTCCTGTTGAATATTAAGAGGCTTAGAAGACAAATTCTTAATTGCTGGACCCAGACAATGACGAGGATAAAAAACATCTGAATCTTGGAAATTCTCAAACAAAAGTTTATTAAACTTGTCAACCAAACGAACCTTGGACAAATGAAAATCATGGCGAAAAGATCTAATGGCCATTTCCTTAATTCGTATAAAAATATCAGATGGAAGGTTATTTCTTAAAAAGTTTTCAACAGAATTTAAGTCCTTAGACAGTTGAAAACGTCTCTGTTTTTGTTCATAAATTACGTGATTTAAAGCTATTAGGCTTAATTTATTTTTAATTTTGTTTCATTTTCAGTTCCAAAATGGGTACATATTTTAAAAGATTTCGGAATCACTGATTCCTTCTTGCAATTTTTAAGAAAATTTGTTGATTTAATAGATTTGCATGTTTTTTAACTAAAGACAAATAATAATTGACAGAAGCGGCTAATTGTTGCCCGTACAATTGACAGAGCCGATAAGGGAAACACGATCGTAATTATGAACACTGAAGATTATAATAATCAAATGAAATCCACTATTTTGGACACTATTACATACAAAAAACTTGATTTTGATCCTACAGATAAATATGTAAAATCAACAAGAAAGGAATTAGAGTCAATGAAAAATAATTTTCACATTACCCCACAGTTTTATAACAAATATTATCCTAGGGGTTGTTCGGCACCCAAGATCTATGGTCTACCTAAGATTCATAAGACTGGATCCCCCCTCCGCCCCATTGTGTCAACTTGTCTGTCACCTGTTTCAAAATTAGGAAAATGGTTGTCGGTAGCTTTACGTCCACTTTTGGTAACACAAAAATCATATTTAAAAAATTCGACTGATCTTACTAATAAATTGCGCAATTTCACGTTGGAGGAGAGTTCAATTCTTTGCAGTTTTGATGTTGTGTCCATGTATTCAAATTGTGATTTAAAAAGGTGTGAGGATATTTTAAAAAGTAAATTAGAAAAACACTTTGATTTAATACAGGATGTGACGTTAGCCAGTTTGGATATTGATGTCATTATGAAACTAATTATGCTGGTAAATGAATTTTCTTTTTATTTTGGTTTTCGAGGGGAGTTTTATAGACAAATTTTTGGGTTACCTATGGGGGCTTCTCTTTCTCCTTTATTGGCAAATCTATTCATAGATGCCATTGAAACCTCCGCTATAAACAGTTTTAGAATCTCCCCTTGCTTCTGGGGTAGGTTCATGGATGATGTGGTCTGCGTTTGGAAACATGGGTTGGACTCCTTAGACCTTTTTTGTAAGCATTTAAATAGTTTTGATAATAATATTAAATTTACAGTTGAATTTGAGGATAATAATAAATTACCTTTTCTGGATATTTTATTAATTAAAAGGGATTTCCATTTACTTTTCTCGATTTACAGAAAACCTACGCACAATGATAGGTATTTAAATTTTCATTCTTGCCACCCTATGTCGGTGAAAAGGGGGGTTGTAATTTCACTAGTGGATAGAGCCTTTAAAATCTGTTCCCAGGAATTTCTGGATTCAGAATTGTTATACTTGAGGGATATTTTATTTTGTAATAGTTATCCAATTAAGTTCATTGATAAAATAATTGAAAATAGACGGGCCAAACATAGTAGTAGGGTTATTGAGGTTTCTCAGTCTTTAGATTTAGTTGTATCAAAAAGCTTCATTTCATTACCATATGTACCTGGTTTGGGGGAGAAACTTTCACGGGTTTTACGTAAATTTGGTATTGATACATGTTTCCAATCGCTGAGGCCAATGAGTAGTTTTTTTAGTTCTGGTAAGGATTTAACTCGGGGAAATTTAGTAAGTGGGGTGTATAAAATTCCGTGTTCTTGTGGGAAGTTCTATATTGGTAGGACTCACCAACAATTTGTTGAAAGGTTTATTGAACACCGTAATTCAATAGAAAAAACCCTACAATTAAGCAAGCCTCCAGAAACTTTCGTTTCAGCTTTAGCAGAGCATATTTGGCTTCAACCAGACCATTTTGTAAAATTTGATGAAGCCTTGGCTATTTCTAATGATAAGGGGTACACCCAATGGGCCAGGGAAGCCATAGAAATTAAAAAACATATGTTTGCTAACCTTTCCATAAATAGGGACACGGGTAATTTAAATATTGACCCAATTTATGATAACCTTCTAAAGAGTGAATCAATTGTCAATAAGGGAGTAAAGATTTTAAATAATCACCAGGGGACTATTTTACCTGTTAGACCAAAACGATTTGCTTCAGTAATAGCTAACAAAAGGATTATTTCGCAACTGAATAATTAAAGTAATTTACAGTTTTTTTTTTTTCCTCAGTTACTCTGGTGTCCTCACTGAAGTAACTCTATTTTAGCATCTTTTCCCTACGTGGATTAGTTTGCGCAGATTGTACATTTTTGTTTTTTTTTGGTGGTGGTTTTATTGGTTTTTAGTTTTATCTTGTTTTTTTTGTTTTTGTGTCTTTCGTGCTGAAGACGCCTTGTTTGTATACAGGCGAAATATCCGCGTTGTTTTGTTTCTGTTGTTTTCCTTTTCTCTCCACTGGCCACAGTCTCGTTTGTTTGTTTTTTTTTTAGAGATTTTTCTCTTTGTTGGTTTTTTGTCATGGCTGGCCGGTTCGGCTTAAGATCTTTCAATTGAACTATAGCTTTTTTCTGTTCTTTGAGAAAATTTAGAAGAGGAACTGTTTCTCTTCTTTGGGAAAAATTCAGCGGAGAACTTGAACTTTTCTTCACTTCCTTGATAAAAATCAGTGTTACAGTGGAACTTTTTCTCTTGTGTAAGAAAATTCAGAAGAGAAGTGGAACTTTCTTCCTTTTTGGAAAAATTTAGAATCGATCTATAACTTTTTTCTCTTCATTGAGAAAAATCAGAGGAGAAATTGAACTTTTCATCACTTTTTTAAGAAAACTCAGAATTAAAGTGGAACTTTTTTGCATCTTTGGGAAAATTCAGAAGAGAACTCGAACTTTCTTCGCTTCTTTGAGAATACTTAGAATTACAGTGAAACTTTTCCTCTCTTAATTGAGAAAATTAAGTATCGAAGTATAACTTTTTCTGTCTTCTACGGAAAATTTCAGAACAGAAATTGAACTTTTCATCACCTTTTTGAGAAAACTCAGAATTAAAGTGGAACTGTTTTTCTTCTTGGGGAAAAAATTCAGTATCAAAGTATAACTTTTTTCTATCTTCTACAAATCTCATTCTGTATTTCGAAAATATTAAATGTGAATTTCTTTATTGTAAGCATATTTCATGTCATTCTAATATATGTAAAAAAAAGGTGAAAAAATCTCTATGTAAAAAAAATAAAAGTTGGAAAAAGATAAAAAAATTAGACTTAAAAAAGGTACAAAAATAGGGGGGGGGTCAAAAAGTTGGGGGAGGGGGTATTTGAGGTTGAGGTTCTTAATCGTTAGGGTTCTTGGCAGTTGGGAATCTTGATTGTTCAAATCCCTAACCTCCTCACTGCCTGATTTCTAAGGATTTCTAAGGATTCCTGATTTCTATATTAAAATTCTTTTCTTGGCGCCTACGACTTTATTATTTTCAACTTTATGCATACTCCAATACTAGACAATATTTTATATTGCCAACACTCCTAATTTTGTACTTGTGTATTATACCAACCACAGTCAAGAAGTGAAGCTAGTTCAATCAACTTGTGAATGGATGAATATAATATAAACATATTCTAACATTTATGT
Source organism: Artemia sinica (assembly GCA_027921565.1). Taxonomy (NCBI): domain Eukaryota; kingdom Metazoa; phylum Arthropoda; class Branchiopoda; order Anostraca; family Artemiidae; genus Artemia; species Artemia sinica. The sequence goes on from CM051265.1 coordinate 45,738,969, forward strand.
CAAGTGGCGTGGGAGTAACCATTCGCTCAGACTTAATTTTAGTTGGTAAACAATTTTAACCCTTTACCGGTTTCATTGTATCCAAATAAAAAATTCTCATAATTGGCATCTGGTTTCATCCCGTTATTCAAATCCATTGTCAGGACTATTCAGACCCGAATTATGCAAATGAGATATTTCATTTGATACCTGTACTAAGCAATACTGGACGAGATCTGAGATACCATTAATAATTACTGGCTTAGAAACCTGTTTGGTACGTTCAGTATTCCATACAGCTTTTGGCTCAGAATCTGGTTTGGTAGGCTTTTACCAAGGACATGCAATCAAGATTGAACTATATAGATAGAATAGTACTGACAAAGAAGTTAGAAGGGGGAGGGACCAGCTCCAGGAGGTATTTTATTTTTTAATTTTAATTCCAATATATAAATCAAAACTCCAATGTAGTTCCAAATTCTTTTATTTGTAATTACATTGCCTAGTGAGCTCTTATAACGTCCTATTCCTTGCATTTTGGATTCGCACACTAACCCATAAATGTAGAGCTGCCTCTATGTACAATACCATGCTGACTTCTCACTATTTTCACTTTTCTAAATATTTCTTTTAACCTGCTCAAAAAATGACATAAATGTGACGAGGGTTATTACTGTTATTAGTCAAATTTCACTTAACGCCCGCGCTATTTGAGTAACATTTATCTATACATCAGCATACTGTAGGACATGTTTGTTGCTAATAGGATAAAGTGAATTCAAAAAATATATGTAAACTATTCTCAAAATTTAGAAATTTTATGCTCACAAATAAGTGGTACCAATCCGTACTCCTTATCTATTGTTATCAGTATCAATACGCAGCACCTGGAGACCAAGCTTCAGTTGGTGAAGTGAATTTGACTACTACTATCACTAATACTACAGTAGTATCCCCATAATACATTCAACCAGCCATATAAGGAATAAGCATATAATTTCCACGAGCCAGATAGGGAATTAGCATAGGATTTCCACGAGACAGATAGGGAATTAGCATAGGATTTTCAAGGGCTAGGTAGGGGGTGTTTGAGTGGAGTTACTAGTCCCTCAAGGCGTCGCATTTGTGCAATACAAGCGCATGCCCTGTTTCCGTGACCTGGTTGACGCATCTTGTCTCAGTATTAAAAAGTTTTTAAAATGTCAGCATCAAAGGTACTGTAATGGAAGCTTGTTAACTTTGGATATTGAAATCACTAGCAATGGCAAAATAGAACCTGGAATGGCTAAAGCAGCAGTGAAAATTACAAGGGGTTGCAACTAGCCCTAGAATGGGACAAGATGTTTCAGGGCTATGTAATATCATTAAGCAAATTTAAGCCGGAAGAGCCATTTTGCTTTGCGGCTAAAGTGAGTATAGTGCATATACAGAGATTACAAGACGCATTAAACGCGTTAGTAAAATATATTGACGAGAATAATCTATAAAAAAGAATAAGTTTGTTAAAAGTGATACTTTTAGTATGTAATTGGTAGTGAGAGTGTTAAAACGGCTGTATTTGAGAACCAAAAAAATCTTACGGAATCTTGTACAATTGGAAAAATGGTTAATTATAGATGATGCTTTTCTAGAGTTATCCTTTCTAAAAAAATATTTTCCAAAGAGATGCTTACCGATATAATGGGAACTGATTCCCTATCTTCGGACAATTGACTGAAACTTTGTCTTCGTGACTCAGATGCTTTTACTCAATTTATAGATACATTAATTGAGACAAAACAAAAGAATGTGTTGATTTTGCTTTTAACCACTACTTAGACGACCATTTTGTTAGAAATCATGTCTAAAGAAGTTTTGTGACGTCACACCTCCTAGAAGATATTCATTATATTGATCTTGAGTCAGTTTCTTTTTGGTGGTGAGACAGTGAACATCAAAGAAATGTTTTACACATATCCTTTGCTTCTATACATTGGGCAGCTGGTCATCCTGTGAGAATTGTGCTTTTGCTGATGACTATAATGAAAACTATAGATTATGCAATCCATGTAAATTGTATAGAGGATATGCTGTGCAAATTAAAGACTATAATTTCTGTCTTGAAGCGATTTGTGACTATCATACTAGAGGATTTTTATGCTCTAATTGGCACTATAATAAATGCCATCAAAGAGAAAATTCTTACCCTGGCATGATGGTAAAAAACCCTAAACGTGAGTTCCGTTTATTTTTAAGAGACTTGTATCGTCGTGGTTTTAAATTGTTTTGGTAAGAAGAGCCTGTTCTACGCTTCAATTCCCGGAATAATAAAAGAGTATGATTTTTACGTTATCGCTGCGAAGATACCGGCTACTGTAATTATAAACATACAGACTTTTATTAGCTGTTGCAGAAAGTGATCCTTCATATGAGAATTTTTGGTTGACATTGCTTCAAATAAGCAAATTGAAAAACGTGAATTTTAGAATGTGAATCAGAGTAGTATTATTGACTTTACAAAAAGAATTAATAAAAATGAAGTTACATTATACTGTATATAAGTCGACCCTGACTTTGCATGCCAAGATCAATACAAGTTAAATCCTGAAGAGCTGATACCATTTATCGTTTCTGATAATTATCTATACGTAGAAGAAGAAATCAAAAAAGACTTAGTGTTTTTATACATAAAAATTTTATTTATAAACAAATTTACATGCATTTTTAAACCATTTCATTCTTAGATCACTGAAATTTATATCATATTGGTAGGAAAGAGTATTTTCAACTAGAAAGTCGTTCAATCGCGGGTTGTCACTATAAATGTTGAGAAATTCACTGTACGTATGTCCGAGACATCGGAAAACAAAATACAATAGTGCATGAAAACCACAGCTTTTGGTTTAATAATCTTGTACCCGCTTTCTATTTTGAATAATCATTTTTCCACTTTGCCCAAGAAAATATTTAATGTGAGGCGTGTAGAACGTATAAGGTATTTCTATGGTATTTCTAACGTATACGGTATTTCTAGAGTCCCTTCGTGCATGGACAAAGGAGACTGCTATGGCTTTGTGTTATTTGACATGATTCAAATTGGATGGATGGTACCCATCCGTGAGTGCAGCTTCGATGTCTAATACCACCTTGTCGCTCGGTTGGAGCGTCTTCGGAAAATTATTGAACCGCAAGGATTGCATTATCACCCGAAACCGTGTCCACGGGTTGGTACACATGAAGCTTGCAGTGTTTCAAGGGATTTTTCAATTTTAATTCACTACGGAATATAGGCAGACACATTAGACAGTAATAGCAGGTACCCTTTACTGCCTTACCCTCACTTAATATCCTGATAGTATTTGTAATAAGAAAGAAATGTCCAACTGAATCAAGATCTTTGGCAGGCTAATAGAAAAGCCATGCCCAGTGTTTCACCGACTCAATGGACGGACCCCTTGCGAAATATAGAACGCCCTTTTTTCTGTTAGTTCCCCCTCTTCATACTCTGTGTCTTACTGTAAAACTATAACCCAATCTTTATATGTTCTTTGCCCTCTATAAAATGTCAACCCCCTTTAGTGTTACAAGATAATACCCGTTTAAACAATTAAAATCAAATCTAGGAAACTCTACCCCCTCCTCGACCGCATTAACTGCCAAACCGTACAAAAATCTCTTACTAACATTATCTTTCCGGGGTTAATTTCACGCGACAAGGACTGAATACTTTAAACATTCCAAGCCCGTATCGAAATTGAATCGCTGTAAACCCTTACAGTCCCTCAAATCTGCAATATATTTTGCACCCCCTGCCCCCATCCGCCTCTTAAACCAAATTCTTTTTTAAATTTTTTGATATTAACTTCGAATTTCTCAACAAACATTACAACCAGCCCTCTCTCATTTTCCTTATACCCCTCCTTCCTATTAAAAATTCCCCCACTCAGTCCAACAAACCCTCAAAATTACGAAAGTCAGGTTGAACCGTTTGAATCCTCGTTTTGCAGATTATATGGACCCAAATCACTCGTAATTACATTGAAAAAAAAAAACTATTTTTAATTGTAATTGATGACCTTATACTATCGCGCCCTCCTGCCTCCTGAATATGGTTTTCAAGAAGGGCCTGAACCTTAATGATATACGCGTGATCTATGTCAATCGGATGTGTTTTAGACACTACCACTTGTAAGGCTATTAAATGGGTCTCTAAATTCAGCTCTATAAAAATGAATAATGCGCAAAGCGGTATTTTCCAAATAAAAATCAGGCAAACCAAGGGTTTAGCTGGCAGCTCATTGCTCCCCTATATCAAATTGCAGTGCGGGGAGTGTCTCGACCTCACTTGATGGTAGCTTTTCCATCCATTCATAGTCCCTATCAAGGCCGTGACCCCGCACAAACGCATCTAAATTGAACACTGGGGGAGCCACATTAACCGGACTCATCCCCACACTCGAACCCACCTCGCGTTCATTACTCTCTGGGTGGAAATAGCCCCTATTGAGTCGAAATAGCCCCTCTTGAGTCTTAAATATTTAAATATTTAAACACGCCCGCCATTGTCAGAAACCAACTTCAGCTTTTAAAAATATACTATTATTTGTAGAGGAGCGGATAAAATGGGTTTGGTAGGCGCCTTGGAAATACCCACCCAGGACTGGTGTTTTCTCATTGTCAGAACCCCTCTCCACCTTTAAAAATGTGCTATTATTTTTCTAAAGAGACAATAAAATCCAAGCCATGAAATTGAAGTTCAGGCCACAATGGAGAATATGGGACTTATTTAAATGATTATAAAATAGGCCTGGTACGCGCCTTGAAAATACCCACCCGGGACCAATGTTTTCTCATTGCCAGAAATCCTTTCCAGATTTTAAAAATATGCTATTAATCGTCTAAGATTTTTTACTGCTTTTAATTCCAAGAATTAGAAATTAAGACGATTTATTTAAATGGTTATAAAATAGGTCTGGTACGCACCTTCAGAAATAAACCCGATAATCACTAGTCTAGCCTTAGGATAGAAATAAATGTTTTACCATTTAGAGAAATCAATTGATTTAATACGCAGCTTGCGAGAAATAAACCCGGCAATCAATTAGTCTGTAGCCTAGAGTCACATTTCACCTTCGCGTGTTGTTGTTAGAGGTGCCCCCTATGCACAATGTTTACCGCCAAAATAAAACACCTACTAATCATATTAAAAATGTATCATCTTTATAAGATTTATTAGTTGTTGGGAATCTTGATTGTTCAAATCCCTAGCCTCCTCACTGCCTGATTTCTAAGGATTTCTAAGGATTCCTGGATTTCTATATTAAAATTCTTTTCTTGGCGCCTACGACTTTATTAGTTTCAACTTTATTCATACTCCAATACTAGACAATATTTTATATTGCCAACACTCCTAATTTTGTACTTGTGTATTATACCAACCACAGTCAAGAAGTGAAGCTATTTCAATCAACTTGTGAATGGATGAATATAATATAAACATATTGTAACATTTATGTCAAGTGGCGTGGGAGTAACCATTCACTCAGACTTACTTTTAGTTGGTAAACAATTTTAACCCTTTACCGGTTTCATTGTATCCGAATAAAAAATTCTTATAATTGGCATCAGGTTTCATCCCGTTATTCAAATCCATTGTCAGGACCATTCAGACCCGAATTATGCAAATGAGATATTTCTTTTGATACCTGTACTAAGCAATACTGGACGAGATCTGAGATACCATTAATAATTACTGGCTTAGAAACCTGTTTGGCACGTTCAGTATTCCATACAGCTTTTGGCTCAGAATCTGGTTTGGTAGGCTTTAACCAAGGACATGAAATCAAGATTGAACTATATAGATAGAATAGTGCTGACAAAGAAGTTAGAAGGGGGAGGGACCAGCTCCAGGAGGTATTTTATTGTTTAATTTTAATTCCAATATATAAATCAAAACTCCAATGTAGTTACAAATTCTTTTATTTGTAATTACATTGCCTAGTGAGCTCTTATAACGTCCTATTCCTTGCATTTTGGATTCACACACTAACCCATAAATGTAGAGCTGCCTCTATGTACAATACCATGCTGACTTCTCACTATTTTCACTTTTCTAAATATTTCTTTTAACCTGCTCAAAAAATGTTATAAATGTGACGAGGGTTATTACTGTTATTAGTCAAATTTCACTTAACGCCCGCGCTATTTGAGTAGCATTTATCTATATATAAGCATACTCTACGAAATGTCTGTTGCTAATAGGATAAAGTGAATTCAAAAAATATATGTAAACTATTCTCAAAATTTAGAAATTTTATGCTCACAAATAAGTGATACCAATCCATACTCCTTATCTATTGTTATCAGTATCAATACGCAGCACCTGGAGACCAAGCTTCAGTTGGTGAAGTGAATTTGACTACTACTACCACTAATACTACAGTAGTATCCCCATAATACATTCAACGAGCCATATAAGGAATTAGCATATAATTTCCACGAGCCAGATAGGGAATTAGCATAGGATTTCCACGAGCCAGATAGGTAATTAGCATAGGATTTTCAAGGACCAGGTAGGGGGTGTTTGAGTGGAGTTACTAGTCCCTCAAGGCGTCGCATTTGTGCAATACAAGCGCATGCCCTGTTTCCGTGACCTGGTTGACGCATCTTGTCTCAGTATTAAAAAGTTTTTAAAATGTCAGCATCAAAGGTACTGTAATGGAAGCTTGTTAACTTTGGATATTGAAATCACTAGCAATGGCAAAATAGAACCTGGAATGGCTAAAGCAGCAGTGGAAATTACAAGGGGTTGCAACTAGCCCTAGAATGGGACAAGATGTTTCAGGGCTATGTAATATCATTAAGTAAATTTAAGTCGGAAGAGCCATTTTGCTTTGCGGCTAAAGTGAATATAGTGCATATACAGAGATTACAAGACGCATTGAACGCGTTAGTGAAATATATTGACGAGAATAATCTATAAAAAAGAATAAGTTTGTTACTAGTGATATTCTTAGTCTGTAATTGGTAGTGAGAGTGTTAAAACGGCTGTATTTCAGAACCAAAAAACTCTTAAGGAATCTTGTACAATTGGAAAAATGGTTAATTATAGATGATGCTTTTCTAGAGTTATCCTTTCTAAAAAAATATTTTCCAAAGAGATGCTTACCGATATAATGGGAACTGATTCCCTATCTTCGGACAATTGACTGAAACTTTGTCTTCGTGACTCAGATGCTTTTACTCAATTTATAGATACATTAATTGAGACAAAACAAAAGAATGTGTTGATTTTGCTTTTAACCACTACTTAGACGACCATTTTGTTAGAAATCATGTCTAAAGAAGTTTTGTGACGTCACTCCTCCTAGAAGATATTCATTATATTGATATTGAGTCAGTTTTTTTTGGTAGTGAGACAGTGAACATCAAAGGAATGTTTAACACATGTCCTTTGCTTCTATACGTTAGGCAGCTGGTCATCCTGTGAGAATTGTTCTTTTGCTGATGACTATAATGAAAACTATAGATTATGCAATCCATGTAAATTGCATAGAGGATATGCTTTGCAAATTAAAGACTGTAATTCCTGTCTTGAAGCGATTTGTGACTATCATACTAAAGGATTTTTATGCTCTAATTGTCACTATAATAAATGCCATCAATGGGAAAATTCTTACCCTGGCATGATGGCAAAAAACCCTAAACGTGAGTTCTGTTTATTTTAAGAGACTTGTATCGTCGTGGTTTTAAATTGTTTTGGTAAGAAGAGCCTGTTCTACGCTTCAATTCCCGGAATAATAAAAGAGTATGATTTTTACGTTATCGCTGCGAAGATACCGGCTACAGTGATTATAAACATACAGACTTTTATTGGCTCTTGCAGAAAGTGATTCTTCATATGATAATTTTTGGTTGACATTGCTTCAAATAAGCAAATTGAAACACGTGAATTTTAGAATATGAATCAGAATAGTATTATTAACTTTACAAAAAGATTTAATAAAAATGAAGTTACATTATACTGTATAAAAGTCGACCATGACTTTGCATGCCAAGATCAATACAAGCTAAATCCTGAAGAGCTGATACCATTTATCGTTTCTGATGATTATCTATACGTAAAAGAAGAAATCAAATAAGACTTAGTGTTTTTATACATGAAAATTTTATTTATAAACAAATCTACATACATTTTTAAACCATTTCATTCTTAGACCACTGAAATTTATATCATATTGGCAGGAAGAGTATTTTCAACTAGAAAGTCGTTCAATCGCGGGTTGTCACTATAAATGTTGAGAAATTCACTGTACGTATGTCCGAGACATCGGAAAACAAAATATAATAGTGCATGAAAACCACAGCTTTTGGTTTAATAATCTTGTACCCGCTTTCTATTTTGAATAATCATTTTTCCACTTTGCCCAAGAAAATTTTTAATGTGAGGCGTGTAGAACGTATAAGGTATTTCTATGGTATTTCTCACGTATATGGTATTTCTAGAGTCCCTTCGTGCATGGACAAAGGAGACTGCTATGGCTCTGTGTTATTTGACATGATTTGAATTGGATGGATGGTACCCATCCGTGAGTGCAGATTCGATGTCTAATACCACCTTGTCGCTCGGTTGGAGCGTCTTCGGAAAATTATTGAACCGCAAGGATTGCATTATCACCTGAAATCCTGTCCACGGGTTGGTACACATGAAGCTTGCAGTGTTTCAAGGGATTTTTCAATTTTAATTCACTACGGAATATAGGCAGGCACATTAGACAGTAATAGCAGGTACCCTTTCCTGCCTTACCCTCACTTAAAACCCTGATAGTATTTGTAATAGGAAAGAAATGTCCAACTGAATCAAGATCTTTGGCAGGCTAGTAGAAAAGCCATGCCCAGTGTTTCACTGAATCAATGGACGGATCCCTTATGAAATATAAAACGCCCTTTTTTCTGTTAGTTCCCCCTCTTCATACTCTGTTTGTTACTGTAAAACTATAACCCAATCTTTAAATGTTCGTTTGCCCTCTATAAAATGTCAACCCCCTTTAGTGTTACAAGATAATACCCGTTTAAACAATTAGAATCAAATCTAGGAAACTCTGCCCCCTCCTCGACCGCATTAACTGCCAAACCGTCCAAAAATTCCTTACTACTATTATCTTTCCGGGGTTAATTTCACGCGACAAGGACTGAATACTTTAAACATTCCAAACCCGTATCGAAATTGAATCGCTGTAAACCCTTAAAGTCCCTCAAATCTTCAAAATATTTTGCACCCCCTGCCCCCATCCGCCACTTAAAACAAATTCTTTTTTAAATTTTGTGATATTAACTTCGAATTTCTCAACAAAAATACAACCAGCCCTCTCTCATTTTCCTTATACCCCTCCTTCCTATTAAAAATTCCCCCACCCAGTCCAACAAATTCTCAAAATTACGAAAGTCAGGTTGAACCGTTTGAATCCTCGTTTGCAGATTATATGGACCCAAATCACTCGTAATTACATTGAAAAAAAATATTTTTAATTGTAATTGATGACCTTATACTATCGCGCCCTCCTGCCTCCTGAATATGGTTTTCAAGAAGAGCCTGCACCTTGCTGATATACGCGTGATCTACGTCAATTGGATGTGTTTAGACACTACCACTTGTAAGGCTATTAAATGGGTCTCTAAATTCAGCTCTATAAAAATGAATAATGCGCAAAGCGGTATTTTCCAAATAAAAATCAGGCAAAACAGGGGTTTAGCTGGCAGCTCATTTCTCCCCTATATCAAATTGCAGTGCGGGGAGTGTCTCGACCTCACTTGATGGTAGCTTTTCCATCCAATCATAGTCCCTATCAAGGCCGTGACCCCGCACAAACGCATCTAAATTGAACACTGGGGGAGCCACATTAACCGGACTCACCCCCACACTCGAACCAACCTCGCGTTCATTACTCTCTGGGTGGAAATAGCCCCTCTTGAGTCTAAATAGCCCCTCTTGAGTCTTAAATATTTAAATATTTGAACACGCCCACCATTGTCAGAAACCCTCTTCAGCTTTTAAAAATATACTATTATTTGTAGAGGAGCGGATAAAATGGGTTTGGTAGGTGCCTTGGAAATACCCACCCAGGACTGGTGTTTTCTCATTGTCAGAACCCCTCTCCACCTTTAAAAATGTGCTATTATTTTTCTAAAGAGACGATAAAATCCAAGTCATGAAATTGAAGTTCAGGCCACAATGGAGAATATGGGACTTATTTAAATGATTATAAAATAGGCCTGGTACGCGCCTTGAAAATACCCACCCGGGACCAATGTTTTCTCATTGCCAGAAATCCTTTCCAGATTTTAAAAATATGCTATTAATCGTCTAATATTTTTTACTGCTTTTAATTCCAAGAATTAGCAATTAAGACGATTAAATTTAAATGGTTATAAAATAGGTCTGGTACGCACCTTGCGAGAAATAAACCCGATAATCACTAGTCTAGCCTTAGGATAGAAATAAATGTTTTACCATTTAGAGAAATCAATTTATTTAATACGCAGCTTGCGAGAATTAAACCCGGCAATCAATTAGTCTGTAGCCTAGAGTCACATTTCACCTTCGCGTGTTGTTGTTAGAGGTGCCCCTTACGCACAATGTTTACCGCCAAAATAAAACACTGACTAATCATATTAAAAATGTATCATCTTGATAAGATTTATTAGTTGTTAACAAAAGACCTTACATAAGTACGCCCCAGAGATAACAACCTCTTGTTCATAACAGATATTTGCCAGTTTTAGAGAAAGAGGAAACGAACCAAATTTGATGAATCATATGCAAGAAGGTTTAAGCGTGGGGACAAAAAGGCAGCTTTTTCGAATAACGTATTTATTAGCGAAAATAATAATTTATTTTGAATAGATCAGTGTATCATTGACTTGAGGAGGGGGAGGGGCTTTTTACATGCTAAATAAGGGATAATATGAGATGAAAAAAGAGTTTAATCGTTATAATGTATGGGTAAGGAGGGGGTGGAGGAGGAGTTACTTTCAAAATAATATAGAAAAAGAGACTTACTTCTTGGTGACAAGAATTGTCCATTTTCCTAGTGAGTTGTATCACCTTTAAAATCCGAAACAGGGCTGATGTAGGATCGCCTTTCCGGTATCTATTTATAGTACCCTTGGGACACGAAGGAATAGCATTGGGGCTTCTATTTATAGTACCTCCCAGACACAAGGGCATTGCATGAGGGCTTCTGTTTATAGTGGTTCTGGGACAAAGGAAAGATAAAACACGAGGATCCCCGGTGTCTTCAAGAAATTGAATAGACGTCTAGACTCTATGACGAAATGGCTATGAATCTTGGCTTCTATTCATAGTGCCCTTCAGACAAAGGGCTTTGCTTGAGACTTCTATTTATCGTTGGACAAAGAGAGGATACAGGGAGGCATGGGGTCTGGATTTCAATAAATCCAATAGACGTCTAGAAACCATAATAAAAATGGCTATGTATCGTGACAAAATAGCGTCTGATCTATTAGATTAATATTTTTTAAGGGGAAATCTTAGATTTTTTTAATACTGAAAAAAGATTGCGTCACCTGGTCACAGAAACAGGGGCTTTCATGGTAATCTTGCAAGCCGGCGGGTAGAAAAAGGGACCGAGTTGCACAGGTGCGACGTTTTGAGGGACTAGTAGCTCCACTTATGCGACCCCTATCTGTCCCGTGGAAATCCTATGCTAATTCTCTATTTAGCTTGTGGAAATCCTTTGCTAATTCCCTATCAGGCTCATAGAATATATTATGGGGATATTATTAGTAGTAGCAAATCACCGCAGCACTAAGAGTAGTGTGCATGTACGCAATATCACGAGCATATGAATATACATTACAGTTTCACGAGCACATGAATATACAGTGCAGTTTCACGAGCACTTGAATATACAGTGCAGTTTCACGAGCACAAGAATATACAGTACAGTTTCACGAGTACATGCCTTACCACGGGCTATTACTAGGACTGGTATATGCCTTAGCAGACGGGTTTCTGAGGCAACACGCATTTAGGTTCAATAGCCAAATTAAACTTCGTCACATTACGTATTCAAAGGTTTATTAAGCCTTCTGTAAAAAAAATATTGGTTTCAGTTGTATGGGTTAGATAATCATGTTTTTTCGTACGAATAATGTTTTTACTAAAGATACAGTCAAGCAGTGCATGTTTCAGAGTCAAAAATTGTCAAACACTGATAACCTCTAGGCTGAAGGTACCTTGCATCTTTTCTAAAATTGATGGCATATGGTGTTAAATCATTTGCCAAAAAATAACTACCATTTGCGAAAAAAGGTATAGCATTTGCGAATTGGAGTATATGAATGGTCTTAATTGATGATTGAGTAATAGGGGTAATATTGATCTTAATTGATTATTAGATTGTATGAAGGTAGTAAAAAAAGGGTTAAACTGATTACCAGTTAAGGTAAGCTAGAAGGGGTTGTTAACTAATAGGCTATTTATTATAAAATTGGAATAGCATCAATCTATGGAAATGGTTGACGATGATAAAATGACCTTGTGAGTTGACCTAGCTTAACTTCTCTGATGTGTTTTTTTATAATACACAAGTACCATTTGAACAGTGTTGTCCTTATAAAATATGCTATAAAATTCTAGTATACTAAAAAGTTGATACTAATAGAGATGTAGATGGCAAGAAAAGAATTTTAATAAAGAAATTCAGAACAATCCTTAGAAATCCTTGGAAATCAAGTAGTGAGACGATTATGAGTATGAATCGTCAAGGATCGTAAGCACCAATGACCCTAACCACCAAGGACTTCAACCTCCAAAGGTCCCCTAACCTAATTCTCCAGGGACCTCCCCCAACTTTTTTAGCCCCCTCCCCCCATTGTTTTTACTTTTTTTGTTTTTTATTATTATTATTTTTTTAGCGTGCTATTTTTTTCAACTTTTTTTACATGACTTAGAGTGACATAAAACACTTAAAACATACAAAAACCACATTTCATATTTTCGAAACTCAAAATGAGAATGGTATAGATATTTTAGTCGTGACTATTACTATTAGAAAAATAATATTTGTGCTAGCACTTTTTTTTGGACTGAATTTTTTGTGCCCTGAAATTATTCAACTTTTTTATGAATCTTAAAATGACATGATATATGCTTGCGGCTCTAGCAATCGTACTCTATGCTTGCTCAAACACACAATGTGGCATTCCCACTGGTACTCTAACATGGGTTATCGACACTACCTAGTTTATTGCATGTATTAAATCAGTATTTTTTACGCAGTGGAACGATAAACACATAACTAATATCTCTAAAGAGTGAAGATGAAGCATTTTAAGAAAGTGTGTTCACATGATAGTGTTATTGTAGCATTGAATGCTGACATGGAGAAGTATTTGAACTCTGAAATAAGTATAAATGCTAGCACTATCGGAAACATATGCGCGCGTTGTCATGACAGTAAGGAATTAAATTTCTTTGGAGTACCAAAAAATTCAACTCTTATGATGGTGGATATGCGAGATTGAGATCTCCGGAGATGATTGCACTCAAAGAGAATGCCAACATTAAAATAATAGTTGATGAAGAGGGGCATCTTCTTGCTACTGCTTGTGATAACATGTTACCCAGTTTTAAAACCCTATCGTCAGCTTTCGGGTATTAGCATTCAACGGAAGATCAAAAAAAGACAGGCGTACACTTCTACTAATATCACAAATCATATCTTGTGTACGTGCCGGAACTGTTACCTGTGTAAAAATAAAGTGTTAATAGACAGTGAAATTGCTGGAAAAATAAAAAGGGCTGTGGTAGAAAATATCACTAAGGAATATAAAGATGAATCGTTGAAGAACAAAGTGCCAACAAATGTTACTACCTTTGATCAAACAGTCTTTGAACCAAATAATAGCAATGATGAAATGCATATTGAACATATGGATGACCCCCCAGTAAAAAATGTGTTCACATGATAGTGTAATTGTAGCATTGAATGCTAACAAGGAGAAGGATTGGAACTATGAAACAAGTACAAGTGGTAGCACTATCGGAAACGTATGTGTGCGTTGTCATGACGGTAAGGAATTAAATTTCTTTGGAGTACCAATTACCAAGAATTTCCATCATACACATTCTGGATATGCGAAAGTATCATTTCCAGAGATGATTGCACTCAAATATACTGTCAACATAAAAATAATAGTTGATGTAGAGGGGCATCTTCTTGCAAATGGTTATGGTAACATGGTACCTATTGATAGATCCTATCGTCAGCTTTCGGGCATTAGCATTCAACGGAAGGTCAAAAGAAGACAGGCCTATTCATCTACAAATATCATAAACCATATCTTGTCTACGCGCCGGAAGTGCTACCTGTGTAAAAATATTGTTGTAATTGACAGTGAAATTGTCGGAAAAATAAAAAGGGCATTGGTAGAAAACATCACTAAGGAATATAAAGATGAATCGATGAAAAACAAAGTGCCAGCAAACGTTACTACCAATGATCAAACAGTGAATGAACCAAATAATATCAAAGACGAAACGTATATCAAGCCTTTCGATGACACACCAGTAAAAATTGTGTATGACTCAAAATGGAATAATGATTATTCTACTGGTTACGAGTTAAGAGAAGACAATAGCTACAATATCAAGAGAGAACATGGTGAACCATTTTATAAAACAGATTTAAAATGTCCAGAGTTGTTCATTGATATTAATAATGTATCATAATATATTTTTTGTATTAATATTCTACATGACATTATTTCATTAAAAATATACTATGCATTACATTGTTATGTGTTAATTATTTTTAGAGTATGCTAGCATATCAAACGTTTAGAATGTCCACTGAAACATCGGAGATGTAAGAAAAGGAATTTGCCTACATCTATTGTCAGACACATGGGATAAAATTGACAAAATGTAAGTATCAGAGTGAATAAATTTTTCTATCAACATCTTTGTCAGATACATCGGATAACATTGACAAAATCTAAGTATTAGAGTGATTAAATTCTTTATCAACATCCTTTGTCTGATACATGGGATAACATTGACAAAATCTATGTATTAGAGTGATTAAATTCTTTATCAACTTCCTTTTGTCTGATACATGGGATAAAATTGTCATCACTAAGTGTCAGTGTGAATAATGTTTTTTATCAACATCTTTTGTCAGATATATCAAATGTAATTGAAAAAATCTAAGTGTCAGAGTGAATACATTCTTTATCAACATCCTTTGTCGGGTATATCGGATAAAATTGACAAAATCTAAGTATTAGAGTTATTGAATTATTTATCAACATCCTTTGTCTGATATATGGAATAACATTGAACAAATCTATGTATTGAGTTATTAAATTCTTTGTCAACTTCTTTCTGTCTGATACATAGGATAAAATTGACAAAATATAAGTATCACAACGAATAAAATCTTTATCAACATCCTTTGTCGGGTATAAAGGATAAAATCGACAAAATCTAAGTACCAGATTGATTAAATTCTATATTAACATCCCTTTCTCGAATACATGGGGTAAAAGTGACAAAATCTAAGTGTCAGAGTGAATAATTTTTTTTTATAAACATCTTTTGTCAGATACAACGAATATAATTGACAAAATCTAAATACCAGAGTGAATAAATGCCTTATCAGCATCTTTTGTCGGATATGTTGGATGAAATTGACAAAATCTAAGTGTCAGAGTGAATAATTTTTTTTATCAACATCTTTTGTCAGATACATCGAATATAATTGACAAAATCTAAATATCAGAGTGAATAAATGCCTTATCAGCATCTTTTGTCGGATATGTTGGATGAAATTGACAAAATCTAAGTGTCAGAGTGAATAATTTTTTTTATCAACATCTTCTGTCAGATATGTCGGATAAAATTGAAAAAATCTAAGTATCAGATTGAATAAATGCTTTATCAACATCATTTGTCAGATATGTCGGATAAAATTGACAAAATCTAAGTATCCGAGTGAATAAATTCATTATAAACATCCTATGTCGGATATGTCGGATAAAATTGACAAAATCTAAGAATCAGAGTGATTAAATTCTATATCAACATCCCTTTCTCGGATACATAGGATAAAATTGACAAAATCTAAGTATCAGAGTGAATAAATACTTTATCAACATTTTAAAAATGCATTATCAACAACATTTGTCGGGTATATCAGATAAAATTGACAAAAACGAAGTATCAGATTGATTAAATTCTATATCAACACCCCTTTCTCGAATACATGGGGTAAAATTGACAAAATCTAAGTGTCAGAGTGAGTAATTTTTCTATAAACATCTTTTGTCAGATACAGCGAATATAATTGACAAAATCTAAATATCAGAGTGAATAAATGCTTTATCAGCACCCTTTGTCAGATATGTTGGATAAAATTGACAAAATCGAAGTGTCAGAGTGAATAAATTTTCTTATCAACATCTTTTGTCAGATACATCAAATATAATTGACAAAATCTAAGTATCAGAGTGAATAAATGCTTTATCAGCATCCTTTGTCGGGTATGTCAGATAAAATTGACAAAATCTAAGTATCAGAGTGATTAAATTCTATATCAACATCCATTTCTCGGATACATGAAATAAAATTGATAAAATCTAAGTTTCAGAGTGAATAAATGCTTTAACAACATCTTTTAAATGCATTATCAACATCATTTGTCTATATGTCGGATAAAATTGACAAAAGCTTAGTATCAGAGTGAATAAATTCATTATCAACATCCTTTGTCAGATATGTAGGATAAAATTGACAAAAACGAAGTATCAGATTGATTAAATTCTATATCAACACCCCTTTCTCGAATACATGGGATAAAATTGACAAAATTTATGTGTCAGAGTGAATAAATGCTTTATCAACATCATTTCTCAGATACATCGAATATAATTGACAAAATCTAAGTATCAGAGTGAATAAATGTTTTATCAGCATCATTTGTCGGATATGTCAGATACAATTGACAGAATTTAAGTATCAGGGGGAATAAATACATTATCAACATCCTTTGTCGGGTATGTCGGATAAAATTGACAAAATCTAAGTATCACAGTGAATAAATTTCTTTTTAATCAACATCTTCTGTCAGATACATCGGATAAAATTGACAAAATGGCGTGCCAATCTAAGTGAACCTAAAGTAACCCAACTTTTTGCATATCTCACTCACTACAACTATGTGTCTGAGCGGGTGTGCTGCCATCTATAACCGGTCTAACCTAAATTCAACGTAACGACGCATGAAGTCAAAATGAAAAGAACTTCCATTTTATGACTGTTATCTGATGTATCCGATAAAAACGTTGAAAACGAATTTATTCACTCTGATACTTAGATTTTGTCAATTTTATCCGATGTATCTGACATAGGATGTTGATATAAAAAGCAATTATTCACTCTAACACCTAGATTTTGTTTATTTTATTCTATGTATCTAACAGAAGATGTTGATAAAAAAAAAATTATTCACTCTGACACTTAGATTTTGTCAATTTTATCTCGTGTATCCGAGAAAAGTATGTTGATATAGAATTTAATCACTCTGATACTTAGATTTTGTCAGTTTTATCCGACATACCCGACAAAGGATGTTGATAATCAATTTATTCACTCTGGTACTTAGATTTTGTCAATTTTATCCGATATATACGACAAAGGATGTTGATAAAGCATTTATTCACTCTGATACTTAGATTTTGTCAATTTTATCCAATGTATCTGACAAAAGATGTTGATAATGTATTTATTCTCACTGATAAGCCTACTTAAATTCTGTCAATTTGATCCGACGTATCCGACAAATGATGGTGATAAAACATTTATTCACTCTGATGCTTAGATTTAGTCAATTATATTTGATGTATCTGAGAAATGATGTTGATAAAGCATTTATTCACTCTGACACTTCAATTTTGTCCATTTTATCCCATGTATCCGAGAAAGGAATGTTGCTATAAAACTTAATCACTCTGATACTTAAATTTTGTCAATTTTATCCCATGTATCCGAGAAAGGGAGGTTGATATAGAATTTAATCACTCTGATACTTAGATTTTGTCAATTTTATCCGACATATCCGACAAAGGATGTTGATAATGAATTTATTCACTCTGATACTTAGATTTTGTCAATTTTATCCAACATATCCGAGAAAGGGATGTTGATATAGAATTTAATCACTCTGATACTTAGATTTTGTCAATTTTATCCGACATATCTGACAAAGGATGTTGATAATGAATTTATTCAGTCTGATACTTAGATTTTGTCAATTTTATCCAACATATCCGACAAATGATGTTGATAAAGCATTTATTCAATCTGATACTTTGATTTTGTTAATTTTATCCCATGTGTCTGACAGAAGATATTGAAAAAAAAATTATTCACTCTAACACTTAGATTTTGCCAGTTTTATCCAAAATATCCGACAAAGAATGCTGATAAAGCATTTACTCACTCTGATACTTAGATTTTGTCCATTTTACCCCATGTATTCGAGAAAGGTGTTGATATAGAATTGAATCAATCTGATACTTAGATTTTGTCAATTTTATCCGATATACCCGACAAATGATGTTGATAATGCATTTAAAGGATGTTGATAAAGCATTTATTAACTCTGATACTTAGATTTTGTCAATTTTATCCGACATATCCGACAAAGGATGTTGATAATGAATTTATTCACGCTGATACTTAGATTTTGTCAATTTTATCCGACATATCCGACAAAGGATGTTGATAATGAATTGATTCACTCTGATACTTATATTTTGTCAATTTTATCCGGCATATCCGACAAATGATGTTGATAAAGCATTCATTCACTCTAACACTTAGATTTTGTCAATTTCATCCGACATATCCGACAAAGGATGCTGATAAAGCATTTATTCACTCTGATACTTAGATTTTGTCAATTATATTTGATGTATCTGACAAAAGATGTTGATAAAAAAATTTATTCACTCTGACACTTAGATTTTGTCAATTTTATCCAACATATCCGACAAAGGATGCCGATAAAGCATTTATTCACTCTGATATTTAGATTTTATCAATTATATTCGTTGTATCTGACAAAAGATGTCGATAAAAAAAAATTATTCACTCTGACACTTAGAGTTTTTCAATTTTACCCCATGCATTCGAGAAAGGGATGTTGATATAGAATTTAATCAATCTGACACTTAGATTTTGTCGATTTTATCCGATATATCCGACAAAGGATGTTGATAAAGAATTTATTCACTCTGATACTTAGATTTCGTCAATTATATTCGATATATCTGACAAAAGATGTTGATAATAAAATTCTTCACTCTGACACATAGATTTTTTCAATTTAATCCCATGTATCAGACAAAAGGAAGTTGATAAAGAATTTAATCACTCTAATACTTAGATTTCGTTAATTGTATCCGATATACCCGACAAAGGATGTTGATAAAGAATTTAATCACTCTGATACTTACAGTTTGTCAATTATATTCGATGTATGTGACAAAAGATGTTGATAAAAAAAATATTCACTCTGACACTCAGATTTTTTCAATTTAATCCCATGTATCAGACAAAAGGAAGTTGATAAAGAATTTAATCACTCTAATACATAGATTTTTTTCAATTTTATCCGGTGTGTCTGACAAAGATGTTAATAGAAAAAATGCATTCACTCTGATACTAAGATTTTGTCAATGTTATCCCATGTGTCTGACAATAGATGTATGCAAATTCCTTTTCTTACATCTCCGATGTTTCAATGGACATTCTAAACGTTTGATATGCTAGCATACTCTAAAAATAATGAACACATAACAATGTAATGCATAGTATATTTTTAATGAAATAATGTCACGTAGAATATTAATACAAAAAATATATTATGACACATTATTAATATCAATGAACAACTTTGGACATTTTTAATCTGTTTCATAAAATAGTTCACCATGTTCTCTCTTGATATTGTAGCTATTGTCTTCTCTTAACTCGTAATCAGTAGAATAATCATTATTCCATTTTGAGTCATGCACAATTTTTACTGGTGTGTCACCGAAAGGTTCAATATACGTTTCGTCTTGGATATTAATTGGTTCATTGACTGTTTGATCATCGGTAGTAACGTTTAATGGCACTTTGTTTTTCATCGATTCATATTTATATTCCTTAGTGGTATTTTCTACCAATGCCTTTATTATTTTTCCGCACTGACAATTCAGGAATCACGTCATTCACGGAGAAAGAAACACGCAGGCCATTTAGCCGATCAAAACAAAGGAGAGGTGGAACCGATTTTGTTACCCATGCTTGAATACCACAATCAGCAAGCTTTGATCTTTTTTCAATCAGCCATTTTCTAATATCTCTCACTGCCGTCGGAGCATCATCACTAAGATAAATATCTTTATGACCGCAAACAGTCTTTCCTTTGAGTTTTTTACTCTGTTTCAGAATCGTTATTTTTTCTTCTTTAGACCGAACAGTAACTTTAAAATATCTACGCTCTTTTTTTACTTCTGTAACAGCAAATTCTGGGGTCTCGTTTACACCTAGTCCTTCTTCACAAACAGTTTTGAAAATCTCTTTAGCTTCCTCTTTATCATCGCAAGGTACATTCCAAACCACTATATTTTTCTCATTCATTCTATACTTGCAATGCCTTAATCGATTTTTCAGCTGATTATTTTCTTCACGGAGAAACACTGACTCAGATGTAACAACACTAATCTGTGATTTTACATTAATTATTTCATTCTCAGTAGCCGCCACATGGGTCTGGATCGTCGAAAATTGCTGCGATTGGCCAGATAGAGCTTCCTCAAGCGATTTGACCCGGGTTTCCAGAGTACCCGGGTCAGGGAAGAGGAACCTCAATGTGGATGTGCTTAAGCTAGTAGGTTCGGACCATCTACCGGTATTTTTAGAAATTAGATAAAGGAGTGCTCCCCATAGGAGGGATATTTCAAGTTAAAGTCGTATTGATAAGAAAAATGTTAGACGTCAAATACCTAGGGAATTGTCTACAGAGGAAAAAGTTAAATTAAGTGAAGCGTTTTCAGAGGATGACGTAGCTATAAGGCTAAGTGATTTAGAGAAGATAAATAACCAAGATAGATTGATAGAAGAGTTCACCGAGATTTTACATGAAATAGCAGGCCCAGTTCTAGGAAATAAAAGAGGTTGTAAGGATATAGAATTTTTTGATGAGGAATGTAGAATAAAAAAATTAGAATTGATTAAAGAATTGGAGATTTTGAGGGAAGAGGAAAAAGAGGAAAATAGGCTTCGACTAGTAACAAGGTTTAAAAATGTTCACCGGGAGTATAAACACCTTTTAAAACAGAAGAAAAGACTGGCTATTCAAAAAGGTAAGGAGGAGCTGATCCAGCTATATGAAAAGAGCGATATGCGGTCTTTCTGGAGAAAGATAAAAAGGGGTGTGTGTGGGGGGGGGATCCACCTCCAATCACTGGAAATCTTAAATAGAGCACTAAAACTTCTGATGACCAATCCAATGAGCCCCGTCCGAAGTTTATACGATCACCCTTTCTATATATATCTTAAATGCCCCGAGGGCATAACTTACAACCCTTGCCCTGAGGGCTCTGGGGGAAACCGGCTGTCATCCTCAAGAACTTAGTTTCCGGACCTTTCATATACGCTGAACAGAATGGCAATCTCAGAATTTTGATTGGGTGTGTTTGAGAAAATAGTGGGTGTGGGAGGGGGTTAGTTGCCCTCCAATTACTTTTGACAATAATAATAATAATAATAATTTATTATAAGCCAAAAACAGGCCATACAGAACAGTATTCTTAATTACACTCCACCAGAAAAATAACATAAATATCAAGTTTCATTCATTGATGTCAACGCTTCATTTACATATTTACATAACTGCCTGATTGTCCTTTTTACAGTCGTTTTCAGGATCCCCGGGAACTCAAAGTTACCACCCTCAAAATACTTTCCCCTTAATAGAGAAAGTTGCTGGCACTCGGAGAGAATATGGGCCACATCCTCAATACCTAGGTTACATCTGGGGCAAGAGTAATCCGCATCTGCATCTGGGACCACCCTTTTTCTTTCAAATACTCTTTTTCTATTTTTTAGTTGCAGGCAATTCGCTCGGATCCGAAACCAAGTCCTAAATGTCTCCCCTGGTAATCCTAGTTTAAAATAAAATTCAAATCCAAATATCTCTTTTACTTGGGAATAAAACTTCAATGTTTCAGATGTTTTAAATGCCTGGGTCCACATTTGAACTTCCTGGTCTTTTATTCTTTCTATAATAATAGCCATAAACGGTTCACCCTGATCTGAGGGTCCTAGTCCCTCATTCCAAATATAGGATAATCCTAATCTATCTAAAATATTTTTATTTGATACACCACGATCTTTTACGTTCCGACCGTAGCATCTCCACATAAGCTGCTTTTGCTAACCTATCTTCTGGGAGACTTGGAACTTTTAGCCAGTACCGGATCATCTGTGCTAATCTACTCATTCTCAGCGAAAATATTCCTAGGTCACCTTTTATTGCCTGATTGTGGGTCGTTACATGAAGACCAATTAATCTTTTATAAGTGTTGCAGCTGAATTGATTCCAATTGTGCTGCCGGGTCATGCCTCCAGAGTTCAGCTCCGTAATGGATAGTAGGTAAAACTTTAGAATTAAAAACATATTTATGCATTTTTAGATCTTTTATACTTGAAAGCCTTGAATCACGTAAAATGGCAGCTGAAACTGCTTTCCCTCTCTTAATTATCTCTTTTAAATGATCTTTCTATCCTCCGTTTGCTGAAAGTGTTACTCCCAAACATTTAAAATTTTCGCTCTCTTTTACTTTTTCACCTTTACAATAAAATTCTACTTTTTGATCATCATTATTCACACGAATTCCTCTAAAAACCACAGTCTCAGTCTATTTGATATTCAACGCTAGTTTCTTTCTATCTATATATTCTTCTAATATACTCAGTAAGATTTGGAGCTCCTCTGGTGACTTGCCTATCAACAACGCATCATCAGCAAAAAGCAACAGAGGTAACGTCAGGTTCCCTAGTGACACCATAGGGACCCATATCTTTTTAAAATGGTCAACAATATCATTTATATACAACGTGAACAACCTAGGCAAAATACTACTACCCTGTTTTACTCCTTTTCTAATTTCAAATGGCGACGATAATCCCTTCCCTAAAACTTTAACTATACCAAATGTCTTTCTATACATATCAGCTAATGTCCTAACAAAAAGTCTTGGTAAGCCTACCTTTAACAGTTCTAAGCACAGGAAAATCCTATCAATACTGTCGAAGGCCTTTTCTAGATCTAAAAATGCAACGTACAACCCACTCTTCCCTTTTGCATATTTCTCTACAAACACCTGTAGGACTAAGACCCTATCAATAGCATTATATCCATCTCGAAATCCTGCCTGCTCCTCCTTCAAAATCCTATATTTTTCTAACCAATGAGCTAATCTAGCATCTAGTATTCTTTCTAATATTTTGCTAAGACTAGGTACTAAAGATGTCGGTCAATAATTACTGTGATCCGCTGGCTCTCCCTTTTTGAATAGCGGCAAAGTCAAGGATGTTTTCCACGCCGAGGGCCTTTCTCCAGAAGCCAGAACTGAGTTGGAGATAGCCAAGAAGATGGGAATAAATAAAATTTGGAACCGTTTCAAGATCTTTGTTGGGACTCCATCGCTACCAGGTGCTGATCCACCTTCCATGGCGCTTAGCATTCTTCCATTTCTTCTTTCGATGCAGGTTTTATCAGATCATAATCGTGTTCTTTCAGTGGGAGACTGATCTCATTCTCTGTATTCGATAATTCGTCGCTGAACCAGCAGTCAAACGAATAGTCTTCCTGAACCGCGTTGTTGTAGTATGTCGGCCATGTTTTCGGGTCAGGTACTTTTGGATGGGCTATGGAGGCCTCTTTTTTTTATCTTTCTTCAGAAAGACCACATATCACTCTTTTCATAAAGCTGGATCAGCTCCTCCTTACTTTTTGAATAGCCAGTCTTTTCTTCTGTTTTAAAAGGTGTTTATACGCCCGGTGAACATTTTTAAACCTTGTTACTAGTCGAAGCCTATTTTCCTCTTTTTCCTCTTCCCTCAAAATCTCCAATTCTTTAATCAATTCTATTTTTTTTTTATTCTACATTCCTCATCAAAAATTCTATATCCTTACAACCTCTTTTATTTCCTAGAACTGGGCCTGCTTTTTCATGTAAAATCTCGGTGAACTCTTCTATCAATCTATCTTGGTTATTTATCTTCTCTGAATCACTTAGCCTTATAGCTACGTCATCCTCTGAAAACGCTTCACTTAATTTAACTTTTTCCTCTGTAGACAATTCCCTGGGTATCTGACGTCTAACATTTTTCTTATAAATACGACTTTAACTTGAAATATCCCTTCTATGGGGAGTACTCCTTGATCTAATTTCTAAAAATACCGGTAGATGGTCCGAACCTACTAGATTAAGCACATCCACATTAAGGTAATTTGGATCCCAGCGAATATCCACCAAAACATAATCAATTAAACTTGCTTTAGCCCTAGATACGCAGGTAAACTCACCCCGATTTTTATCCTTTCCAAATCTTCCATTTAAAATCATCAAACCCGATTCTGCACATAGTGTCAGCAACCTTTTCCCCCATTTATTTACTCTTCTTTTTTATCCCTGCTAGCTCTGGGAATCCTGTAGACGGCTGGGACTGCTGACGGAATACCTGGAATTAACACATCTTTTAATTCAACTTCATCACTAGTATAAGCATTAAAATCGTACTAGCAAAGGGCACTAGCCCTTTAAAATTCCAATCGAATAAGCCTTTTTTGGAGTTTCTACGAGAAAAAATGGCCATCTCATAATTTCTGTCATGTGGCGTGGGGTATCCACCCTCCAATCACTCTTAATCTCAAAAAGGGCAGTAAAACTTTTGATTAGCAATCCAATGAGCGCCCTCTAGAGTTTATACGATCACCCTTTCTGTAGAAAACTTATATGGCCCCAGGGCATAACTTACAACCCCCGCCCTGAGGGCTCTGGATGGTTTAGCATCCTCAAAGACATAATTTCCAGACCTCTTATTTACTTTGAACAGAATAGTCGTCTCAATATTTTGATCGGATGTCTTTGGAAAAATGATGGGTAGGGGAGGGGAGTTAGTTGCCCTCCAATCACTTTCTACTATTAAAAAGGGCACTAGCCCTTTTAGTTTCTAATTGAATGAGCCTTTTTCGAAGTTTCTACGACAACAAATGACTATCTCAAATTTCTATGAGATACATTTCGGGAAAAAACGAGGAGTTGGCGGAGGGTAGGGGTAGTACGATTACCGTTTCTATATGAGCCTTATATGGCTCCAGGGCATAACTTAAAGTCCTTGCCTTGAGGGCTGTAGGGGAGTTGTCATCCTCGAATATATAATTTCCGGACCTTTCCACTACGTTGAACAAAATAGCTATCTCAAAAAATACTTAGGCAGCACTATTGAGCCGCTTATGATACCAGACAAATACACTAAAGTGATTAGTGTTATGTACGAGAATAAAACTGCTGTGGTTAAGTTAGGAAATGAGGTTTCGTATTAAATCAGGAGTTAAATAGGGTTTTGTTCTATCCCCCTTTATATGGATCATTTGATGGATTTTGTCTTAAGTAGCACAGGAAAGGCAATGGGAGACCATGGAATCAAATGGGGAGGAATAACCCTGGTGGAATTCGATTATTCTGATGGTTTAAGCATCCTAGATGAACGTGTGAGCAAAATGAATGAACTATTATAAGTTTCACGAGTTCAGAGTGCTAGAATATGTTTGAATTGAAAATAAATGTTAAGAAGACTAAGTCACTAAGGATGGGAATAAGTGAAAATGAAAAGGTGACGTTGAGTAACGAAAAGATTGATCAGGTGGACAGCTTCGCTTACCTTGGTAGTATTATTAGTAAAGTCGGTGGGAGCAGTTAAGAAGTTAAAAGTATAATAGCCAAGTTTCAGGGTGTTTTTTCACAGTTAAAAAAAGTTTGAAAGAATAGGAAGATAGGTCTGCAAACCAAGATTAGAATATTAGAAGCTACACTACTTTCCCTCTCTTAATCATCTCTTTTACATGATCTTTCCATCCTCCGTTTGCTGAAAGTGTTACTCCCAAACATTTAAAATTTTCGCTCTCTTTTACTTTTTCACCTTTATAATAAAATTCTACTTTTTGATCATCATTATTCACACAAAATTTAATTCCTTACTGTCATAACAACGCACGCATACGTTTCCGATAGTGCTACCACTTGTACTTGTTTCATAGTTCCAATACTTCTCCTTGTCAGCATTCAATGCTACAATTAAACTATCATGTGAACACATTTTTACTGGGGGGTCATCCATATGTTCAATATGCATTTCATCATTGCTATTATTTGGTTCAAAGACTGTTTGATCAAAGGTAGTAACATTTGTTGGCACTTTGTTCTTCAACGATTCATCTTTATATTCCTTAGCGATATTTTCTACCACTGCCCTTTTTTATTTTTCCGGCAATTTCACTGTCTATTACAACATTATTTTTATGCAGGTAACAGTTCCGGCACGTAGACAAGATATGATTTATGATATTAGTAGAAGAGCACGTCTGTCTTCTTTTGACCTTCCGTTGAATTCTAATACCCGAAAGCTGACGATAGGGTTTAACACTGGGTAACAAGTTACCACAAGCAGTAGCAAGAAGATGCCCCTCTTCATCAACTATTATTTTTATGTTGGCATTCTCTTTGAGTGCAATGATCTCCGGAGATCTCAATCTCGCATATCCACCATCATAAGAGTTGAATTTTTTGGTACTCCAAAGAAATTTAATTCCTTACTGTCATGACAACGCGCGCATATGTTTCCGATAGTGCTAGCATTTATACTTATTTCAGAGTTCAAATACTTCTCCATGTCATCATTCAATGCTACAATAACACTATCATGTGAACACACTTTCTTAAAATGCTTCATCTTCACTTTTTAGAGATATTAGTTATGTGTTTATCGTTCCACTGCGTAAAAAATACTGATTTAATACATGCAATAAACTAGGTAGTGTCGATAACCCATCATAGAGTACCAGTGGGAAAGCCGCATCGTGTCTATGAGCAAGCATAGAGTACGATTGCTAGAGCCGCAAGCATATTTCATGTCATTTTAAGATACATAAAAAAGTTGAATAATTTCAGTGCATAAGACAATTCAGCCAAAAAAAAGTGCTAGCACAAACATTATTTTTCTAATAGTAATAGTCACGACTAAAATATCTATCCCATTCTCATTTTGAGTTTCTAAAATATTAAATGTGGTTTTTATACGCTTTAAGTATGTTTTATGTCACTCTAAGCCATGTAAAAAAAGTTGAAAAAAATAGCATGTTAAAAAATAATAATAATAATAAAAAACTTAAAAAAAAAACAAAAAAGTAAAAAAAATGAGGAAAGGGGGGAGGGGGCCAAAAAAGTTGGAGAGAGGGGGGTTCCCTGGAGGTTGAGGATAGGGGACGTTTGAAGGTTTAGGTCCTTGGCGGTTAGGGTCATTGGTGCTTACGATCCTTGACGATTCATACTCACAATCGTCTCACTACTAGATTTCCAAGGATTTCTGAGGATTGTTCTGAATTTCTTTTATAAAATTCTTTTCCTGCCATCTACATCTCTATTAGATACAACTTTTTAGTATACTAGAATGTTTTAGCATATTTTATAATGACAACACTGTTCAAATGGTACTCGTTTATTATGCAGAACACATCGGAGAAGTAAAGCTAGGTCAACTCACAAGGTCATTTTATCATCGTCAACCATTTCCATAGATTGATGCTATTCCAAGTTTATGATAAATAGCCTATGAGTTAACAACCCCTTTAGGCTTACCTTAACTGGTAATAAGTTTAATCCTTTTTTACCACCTTGAAATGTAAGAGTTGGAATATTTCAGTAGTGTTTTGTAGTGGTTCACCTTGTCACTTTTACATTCTCTTGATGTTTCAAAGTTCATTTTGGATTTTTTTCGTTGAAATGTAAGAGTTGTAATATTTCAGTAGTGTTTGTTATGGTTTATCTAGTCATTGTTACATTCTCTTGATGTTTCAAAGTTCGTTTTAGATTTTTCTTTCCTTGAAATGTAAGAGTTGGAATATTTAAGTAGTGGTTGTTGTGGTTTACCTAGTCACTGTTACATTCTCTTGATGTTTCAAAGTTCATTTTGGATTTTTTTCGTTGAAATGCAAGAGTTGGAACATTTCAGTAGTGTTTTGTTGTGGTTTGTCTTGTCACTGTTACATTCTCTTGATGTTTCAAAGTTCATTTTGAATCCTTTTCGTTGAAATACAAGAGTTGGATTATTTCAGTAGTGTTTTCTCATGGTTTACCTTGTCACTGTTACATTCTCATGATATTTCGAAGTTCATTTTAGATTTTTCTTTCATTGAAATGTAAGAGTTGGAATATTTCAGTAGTGTTTGTTATGGTTTATCTAGTCACTGTTACATTCTCTTGATGTTTCAAAGTTCGTTTTAGATTTTTCTTTCCTTGAAATGTAAGAGTTAGATTATTTCAGTACTGTTTGTTATGGTTTATATAGTCACTTTTACATTCTCTTGATTTTTCAAAGTCCATTTTTGATTTTTTACGTTCAAATACAAGAGTTGAATTATTTCAGTAGTGTTTTCTCATGGTTTACCTTGTCACTGTTACATTCTCTTAATGTTTCAAAGTTCATTTTGGATTTCTTCGTTGAAATGCAGGAGTTGCATTATTCCAGTAGTGTTTTGTCGTGGTTTACCATGTCACTGTTACATTCTCTTGATGTTTCAAAGTTCATTTTAGATTTTTCTTTCCTTGAAATGTAAGAGTTATATTATTTCAGTACTGTTTGTTATGGTTTATCTAGTCACTGTTACATTCTCTTGATTTTTCAAAGTCCATTTTTGATTTTTTACGTTGAAATGCAAGAGTTGAATTATTTCAGTAGTGTTTTCTCATGGTTTACCTTGTCACTGTTACATTCTCTTAATGTTTCAAAGTTCATTTTGGATTTCTTCGTTGAAATGCAGGAGTTGCATTATTCCAGTAGTGTTTTGTCGTGGTTTACCATGTCACTTTTACATTCTCTTGATGTTTCAAAGTTCATTTCGGATTTTTTTTAGTTGAAATGTAAAAGTTAGAATATTTCAGTAGTGTTTGTTGTGGTTTACCTTGTCACAGTTACATTCTCTTGATGTTTCAAAGTTCATTTTTGATTTTTTTTTTCGTTGAAATGCAAGAGTTAGATTATTTCTGTAGTGTTTTGTCATGGTTTACCATGTTACTGTTACATTCTCTTGATGTTTCAAAGTTCATTTTAGATTTTTTTTTGTTGAAATGTAAGAGTTAGATTATTTCAGTAGTGTTTTATAGTGGTTTACCTTGTCACTCTTACATTCTCTTGATGTTTCAAGGCTCATTTTGGATTTTTTTTTTCATTGAAATGTAAGAGTTGGATTATTTCAGTAGTGTTTTGTCGTGGTTTACCGTGTCACTGTTACATTTCTTGATTTTTCAGAGTTCATTTTAGATTTCTTTCGTTGAAATGCAAGAGTTGGAATATTTCAGTGCTGTTTTGTCGTGATTTACCTTGTCACTGTTACATTCTCTTGATGTCTCAAAGTTAATTTTTGATCTTTTTCGTTGAAATGCAAAAATTGGAATATTTCAGTAGTGTTTTGTCGTGGTTTACCTTGTCTCTGTTACATTCTCTTGATGTTTCAAAGTTCATTTTAGATTTTTTTCGTTGAAATGTAAGAGTTGGAACATCTCAATAATGTTTTGTCGTGGTTTACCTTGTCACTATTACATTCTCTTGATTTTTCAAAGTTCATTTTGGATTTCTTTCGTTGAAATGCAAGAGTTGGAATATTTCAGTAGTGTTTTGTCGTGGTTTACCTTGTCTCTGATAAATTCTCTTGATGTTTCAAAGTTCATTTTAGATTTTTTTTCGTTGAAATGTAGGAGTTGGAACATCTCCATAATGTTTTGTCGTGGTTTACCTTGTGACTTTTACATTCTCTTGATGTTTCAAAGTTCATTTTGGATTTCTTTCGTTGAAATGTAAGAGTTGGAATATTTCAGTAGTGTTTGTTGTAGTTTACCTAGTCACTGTTACATTCTCTTGCTGTTTTAAAGTTCATTTTAGATTTTTTGTTGAAATGTAAGAGTTGGAATATTTCAGTAGTGTTTTGTATTGGTTCACCTTGTCACTGTTACATTCTCTTCATTTTTCAAACTTCACTTTGGATTTTTTTTTCATTGAAATGCAAGAGTTGGAATATTTCAGTAGTGTTTATTATGGTTTACCTTGTTACTGATACATTCTCTTGATGTTTCAAAGTTCATTTTAGATCTTTTTCGTTGAAATGCAAGAGTTAGATTATTTCAGCAGTGTTTTGTCGTGGTTTACCTTGTCACTGTTACATTCTCTTGATGTTTCAAAGTTCATTTTAGATTTTTTTTTTTTTGTTGAAATGTAAGAGTTAGATTATTTCAGTAGTGTTTTATAGTGGTTTACCTTGTCATTCTTACATTCTCTTGATGTTTCAAAGTTCATTTTGGATTCTTTCCGTCGAAATGTAAGAGTTGGATTATTTCAGTAGTGTTTTGTCGTGGTTTATCATGTCACTGTTACATTTTCTTGATTTTTTGGAGTTCATTTTAGATTTCTTTCGTTGAAATGCAAGAGTTGCAATATTTCAGTAGTGTTTTGTCGTGATTTATCTTGTCACTGTTACATTCTCTTGATGTCTCAAAGTTCATTTTGGATTTTTTTCGTTGAAATGCAAGAGTTGGAATATTTCAGTACTGTTTTATCATGGTTTACCTTGTCACAGTTACATTCTCTTGATTTTTCAAAGTTCATTTTGGATTTCTTTCATTGAAATGCAAGAATTTGAATATTTCAATAGTGTTTTGTCGTGGTTTACCTTGTCACTGTTACATTCCCTTGATGTTTCAAAGTTCATTTTGGATTTTTTTTTGTTGAAATGTAGGAGTTGGAATATTTCAGTAGTGTTTTGTTGTGGTTTACTTTGTCTCTGTTAAATTCTCTTGATGTTTCAAAGTTCATTTTTGATTTTTTTTTTTGTTGAAATGTAAGAGTTGGATTATTTCAGTAGTGTTTTGTCGTGGTTTTCCTTGTCACTGTTACATTCTCTTGATGTTTCAAAGTTCATTTTAGATTTTTTTCGTTGAAATGTAAAAGTTGGAACATCTCAATAATGTTTTGTCGTGGTTTACCTTGTCACTATTACATTCTCTTGATTTTTCAAAGTTCATTTTGGATTTCTTTCATTGAAATGCAAGAATTTGAATATTTCAATAGTGTTTTGTCGTGGTTTACCTTGTCTCTGTTAAATTCTCTTGATGTTTCAAAGTTCATTTTAGATTTTTTTCGTTGAAATGTAAGAGTTGGAACATCTCAATAATGTTTTGTCGTGGTTTACCTTGTGACTATTACATTCTCTTGATTTTTCAAAGTTCATTTTGGATTTCTTTCGTTGAAATTTAAGAGTTGGAATATTTCAGTAGTGTTTGTTGTGGTTTACCTAGTCACTGTTACATTCTCTTGCTGTTTTAAAGTTCATTTTAGATTTTTTTTTTTGTTGAAATGTAAGAGTTGGAATATTTCAGTAGTGTTTTGTAGTGGTTTACCTTGTCACTGTTACATTCTCTTGATGTTTTAAACTTCACTTTGGATTTTTTTTTCATTGAAATGCAAGAGTTCCGTCGAAATGTAAGAGTTGGATTATTTCAGTAGTGTTTTGTCGTGGTTTATCATGTCACTGTTACATTTTCTTGATTTTTCGGAGTTCATTTTAGATTTCTTTCGTTGAAATGCAAGAGTTGGAATATTTCAGTAGTGTTTTGTCGTGATTTATCTTGCCACTGTTACATTCTCTTGATGTCTCAAAGTTCAGTTTTGATTTTTTTCGTTGAAATGCAAGAGTTGGAATATTTCAGTAGTGTTTCGTCATGGTTTACCTTCTCACTCTTACATTCCCTTGACGTTTCAAGCTTCATTTTATTTTTTTTTTCCATTGAAATGTAAGAGTTGGAATATTTCAGTACTGTTATATCATGGTTTACCTTGTCACAGTTACATTCTCTTGATTTTTCGAAGTTCATTTTGGATTTCTTTCGTTGAAATGCAAGAGTTGGAATATTTCAGTAGTGTTTTGTCGTGGTTTACCTTGTCACTGTTACATTCTCTTGATGTTTCAAAGTTCATTTTGGATTTTTTTTTTGCTTGAAATGTAGGAGTTGGAATATTTAAGTAGTGTCATGGTTTACCTTGTCTCTGTTACATTCTCTTGATGTTTCAAAGTTCATTTCGGATTTTTTATTTCTTGAAATGTAAGAATTGGAATATTTCAGTAGTGTTTTGTCGTGGTTTACCTTGTCACTGTTACATTCTCTTGATGTTTCAAAGTTCATTTTGGGTTTTTTTCGTTTAAATGTAAGAGTTGAAATATTTCAGTAGTGTTTTGTCGTCATTTACCATGTCACTGTTACATAGGTTAGGCTACAATAGGTTAGGTTACGTTAAGTTAGGTTAGCCTACGTACGCGCAGTTAGCCTACGTACGTAGGCTAACATAACCTAACTTAACCCAACCTAATCTAACCTAACCTACTTGACTTTGACTTACTTGACTTATGTCAAGTAGTGTTTTGTCGTGGTTTACCTTGTCTCTGTTAAATTCTCTTGATGTTTCAAAGTTCATTTTGGATTTTTTTTGTTGAAATGTAAGAGTTGGAATATTTCAGTAGTGTTTTGTTGTGGTTTACCTTATCACTGCTACATTCTCTTGATGTTTCAGAGTTCATTTTAGATCTTTTTCGTTGAAATGCAAGAGTTGGAATATTTCAGTAGTGTTTGTTGTGGTTTACCATGTCACTGTTACATTCTCTTGATGTTTCAAAGTTGATTTTGGATCATTTTCATTGAAATGCAAGAGTTGGATTATTTCAGTAGTGTTTTGTCGTGGTTTATCTCACTCTTACATTATCTTGATTTTTCAAAGTTCTTTTTTGATTTTTTTCGTTGAAATGCAAGAGATGGAATATTTCAGTAGTGCTTTGTTGTGGTTTACCTTCTCACTGCTACATTCTCTTGATGTTCCAGAGTTCATTTTAGATCTTTTTCGTTGAAATGCAAGAGTTGGAATATTTCAGTAGTGTTTGTTGTGGTTTACCATGTCACTGTTACATTCTCTTGATGTTTCAAAGTTGATTTTGGATCATTTTCATTGAAATGCAAGAGTTGGATTATTTCAGTAGTGTTTTGTCGTGGTTTATCTCACTGTTACATTCTCTTGATTTTCCAGAGTTCATTTTAGATTTCTTTCGTTGAAATGCAAGAGTTGGAATATTTCAGTAGTGTCTGGTCGTGATTTACTATATCACTGTTACATTCTCTTTATGTCTCAAACTTCAGTTTGGATTTTTTTTCGTTGAAATGCAAGAGTTGGAATATTTCAGTAGTGTTTTGTTATGGTTTACCTTCTCACTTTTACATTCTCTTGATGTTTCAAAGTTCATTTTAGATTTTTTTTTTCATTGAAATGTAAGAGTTGGAATATTTCAGTACTGTTTTGTCATGGTTTACCTTATCACAGTTACATTCTCTTGATTTTTCAAAGTTCATTTTGGATTTCATTCATTGAAATGCAAGAGTTGGAATATTTCAGTAGTGTTTTGTCGTGGTTTACCTTGTCACTGTTACATTCTCTTGATGTTTCAAAGTTCATTTTGGATTTTTTTTTTGTTGAAATGTAGAGTTGGAATATTTAAGTAGTGTCATGGTTTACCTTGTCCCTGTTACATTCTCTTGATGTTTCAAAGTTCATTTCGGATTTTTTATTTCTTGAAATGTAAGAATTGGAATATTTCAGTAGTGTTTTGTCGTGGTTTACCTTGTCACTGTTACATTCTCTTGATGTTTCAGATTTTATTTTGGGTTTTTTCGTTGAAATGTAAGAGTTGAAATATTTCAGTAGTGTTTTGTCGTCATTTACCATGTCACTGTTACATAGGTTAGGCTACAATAGGTTAGGTTACGTTAAGTTAGGTTAGCCTACGTACGCGCAGTTAGCCTACGTACGTAGGCTAACATAACCTAACTTAACCCAACCTAATCTAACCTAACCTACTTGACTTTGACTTACTTGACTTATGTCTCCTGCCGGGCGCTGCTCGGCGTAGAGAGTGACGTCTGCCTCCTCCATCCACTTCGGTCCATGGCAAGCGTTTGCACATCGCTCAACCTGATATTTGCCATCGCCAGGAACTCGGACAGGCTGTCAGACCATCGTTTCTTCGGTCGGGCCGCGAGGTCGCTTCCAACCGGCTTTGACAGGGTCGAAGTCATGGATCGTTTTCGCAGGTATGTGTGGAGGCATTCGAAGTAGGTGTCCGAACCATCGTAGTGTTCGCTCGGCTGCTTGGGTCGAAAACCGAGACTGCTTGGTGAGCTGCAGCAGCTTCTCATTGCTGACAAAGTCGAACCATCGTAGACCTTCGATCCTCCTCAGGCTCTTCGACTGAAAGACATCAATTGCCTTGTGGGTTGCGGCTGAAGCTTTCCACGTCTCAGCTCCATAGAGCATCACAGAGCCGATGAGGGCGTTGAAAATCCGCAGCTTCGTTGTGCGACTGATGTTCGGTTTTCGCCAGAGGTGACGGTTCAGTCTGCCCATGGCAGAAGACGCTTTGGATATTCTCGCTTGTAGTTCAGAAAGAAGCGAGCCATCTGAAGAAATTATGGAGCCCAGGTAGGTGAACCTTTGGACAACTTCGATGCTAGTGGTGCTATCCAGGCTAACTGAAGGATTGGCAGCAGGAGAGGATGGGTCTATGGCCATAATTTTCGTTTTAGTCCAGTTTATCTGCAGTCCTACTTTTGCAGCCTCTTCTCGTAGGATTCGAAGCGCTTCCAGCAACTGCTCCATGGAGTCCGCCAGAATGACCAAGTCATCGGCAAAATCAGCATCTATAATGACACGATCTCCAAACTTGAGTCCAAAGCTGAGACGTGAAGTAGTCCATGTCATAACGTAGTCTATGATGACATTGAAGAGCTCTGGGGCAACTGCACATCCTTGGCGCACTCCTGTCGTGATTTGAAAGAACGGGCTGCGGCGGCCGTTCACTTGAACACAGCTCCCCGTCCCATGGTGTAGAGCTTTGAAGACTCTGCAGTATTTCTTAGGGAGGCCTGTCGATTCTAGAATCCGCCAAAGAGCTTCTCGGTCCACTGAGTCGAACGCAGCACGGAAGTCGACGAAGGTAAAAAAAGCTTTTTGTCGGAACTCCGTTGCTTTTTCTATGATTTGTCGGATCGTAAAAATCTGCTCGATGGTTGAACGGTCCGACATGAAACCAGCTTGCTCCGGTCGCCGGATTTTACGAATGATATTTCGACATCGATCTAGCAGGACCATTGAGAATGTTTACTTTGTTTACTTTAAAATGTTTACGTTAAAAAAATGGTTACTTTAAAATGTTTAATTTGTTTACTTGAAAATGTTTACTTTTAAAATGGTTACTTAACCATGTTTACTTTAAAATGTAACAGTGACAAAGTAAACCATGAGAAAACACTACTGAAATAATCCAACTCTTGCATTTCAACGAAAAAGATCCAAAATGAACTTTGGAACATCAAGAGAATGTAACAGTGACATGGTAAACCATGACAAAACACTACTGAAATATTCCAACTCTTGCATTTCAACGAAAAAGTTTCAAAATGAACTTTGAAACATCATCAGAATGTAACAGTGAAATGGGAAACCAGAAAAAACACTACTGAAATAATCCAACTCTTACATTTCAACAAAAAAAAAATCTAAAATGAACTTTGAAACAGCAAGAGAATGTAACAGTGACTAGGTAAACAACAACAAACACTACTGAAATATTCCAACTCTTACATTTCAACGAAAGAAATCCAAAATGAACTTTGAAAAGTCGAGGGAATGTAATAGTGACAAGGTAAACCACGACAAAACACTACTGAAATATTCCAACTCTTACATTTCAACGAAGAAAATCTAAAATGAACTTTGAAACATCAAGAGAATGTAACAGTGACAAGGTAAACCACGACAAAACACTACTGAACTGATCTAACTCTTGCATTTCAACGAAAAAAAAATCAAAAAATCAAAAAATCAAAATCACAACAAACACTACTGAAATATTCCAACTCTTGCATTTCAACGAAAAAAAAAATCCAAAATGAACTTTGAAACATCAAGAGAATGTAACAGTGACTAGGTAAACCACAACAAACACTATTGAAATATTCCAACTTTTACATTTCAACGAAAAAAATCCGAAATGAACTTTGAAACATCAATAGAATGTAACAGTGACATGGTAAACCACGACGAAACACTACTGAAATAATCCAACTCTTGCATTTCAACGAAGAAATCCAAAATGAACTTTTAAACATTAAGAGAATGTAACAGTGACAAGGTAAACCATGAGGAAACACTACTGAAATAATTCAACTCTTGCATTTCAACCTAAAAAATCAAAAATAAACTTTGAAAAATCAAGAGAATGTAACGGTGACTAGATAAACCATAACAAACACTACTAAAATAATCTAACTCTTAAATTTCAAGGAAAGAAAAATCTAAAATGAACTTTGAAACATCAAGAGAATGTAAGAGTGACTAGATAAACCACAACAAACACTACTGAAATATTCCAACTCTTTCATTTCAACGAAAAAAAAATCAAAATGAACTTTGAAACATCAAGAGAATGTAACAGTGATAAGGTGAACCACTACAAAACACTACTGAAATATTCCAACTCTTACATTTCAATGAAAGAAAAATGTAAAATGAACTTTAAACCATCATGAGAATGTAACAGTGACTAGGTAAACCACAACTAACACTACTGAAATATTCCAACTCTTACATTTCAAGGAAAGAAAAATCTAAAATGAACTTTGAAACATCAAGAGAATGTAACAGTGACTAGATAAACCACAACAAACACTACTGAAATATTCCAACTCTTACATTTCAACGAAAGAAATCCAAAATGAACTTTGAAACATAAAGAGAATGTAACAGTGACAAGGTAAACCATGAGAAAACACTACTGAAATATTCCAACTCTTGCATTTCAACGAAAAGGATTCAAAATGAACTTTGAACATCAAGAGAATGTAACAGTGACTTGTTAAACCACGAGAAAACACTACTGAAATATGCCAACTCTTGCATTTCAACGAAAAAGATCTAAAATGGACTTTGAAACATCAAGAGAATGTACTAGTGACAAGGTAAACCACAACAAAGGAGGCAGGGGGAGGGGGAGGGGGGAGGTTAGTGGGGATCTTTGGGGCCCGTCGCCCTTTGGGGGCCCGGGGGGCCTTTGGGGGCTCGGGGGGCATTTGGGGGCTCGGGGGGTCTTTGGGGGTCAGGGGTCCCTTTGGAGGCTTGGGGGGCCTTTGGGGGCCCAGGGGGCATTTGGGGGCCCGAGGGGCCTTTGGAGGCCCGGGGGCCCTTTGGGGTTGGGGTAGGGGACCTCACAACACTGTTCAAATGGAACTTGTGTATTATAACGACCACAGAGTTTCACCCCAAGTCATCTTCTAAATCATCTTCTAAAATCATCTTCTAAAATGTCTCAAACTGTTTCGCCCAAATCATCATCTAAAATGTCTCAAACTGTTTCGCCCAAATCATCTTCTAAGATGTCTCAAACTGTTTCGCTCAAATAATCCCTAAATGTAATTCCTGCGTGTTCCTTTTGTTTTGGCATCCCTGCGCTGTCACATTTGAAATTCCCAGGAAAAAATCCCGCGTTAATCTCTTCATCTCTAAGGTGTTCCTAGCTACATTATTAAGGTTTCGATAGAATATTAATTTATCGCTAAGCCTAATGACCAGAGAAGCCATATTTAAAAATAGAATATTCATTTATCTCTGTCACTAAAGACCATTTATCTCTCAGACCTAAAGACCAAATAAGCCATATTGTTTCTTAATTCCCCTTTCGTGGATCAATAATTCCCCTCGATTATGCAAATCAATTTCTCAGAAATATAGTTCCCCTACGTGTCATTGACCCGTTAGTGGATCGATAATCCTTGAATAAATTATAACCTGTCAGCGTTAGACTCAATTACAGATGGCAGCAGTGGTGTCGTTCAGTAACTCATTAGGCCTCCCTATTGTCATTCAATAATAGAAGCGACTTTGAGGTAATGTAACGTCTAATAAATGAAGTTCTGATATCAATTCTAATAAACAGTTGGATGAGATCTTTTTGTACTCTAATGGTATTGAACCGATTACTGATTATTGATAATTTCTTATGATATATCTGAGTTTCGTTTGACAACTATGTTCTTCAATATTTGAAGAGAGTTTTAAAATGACATTATGCCTTATAAACGAAGCTATGATATGGATTCTAATAGACAATTGAATGAGATCTTATACATATTTTTTAGCTTCTAAGAAGTTTTCCATTCATTTTATGAAATTTGTGTTTGATGTAGGAATCGAACGTGAGACCCATGATTACCTGTGGTAAATGAATGACACGTTACTCGACCGATCCAACAAGTCATTAAAAATGATATGATTTTAGAAATATATTCTAAGGCAATCCATTTATTGTTCCCGGGAAGTTGGTCAACTGATGTTAAGCGTCACTACATCGTAACAAGTTATTTGCGCAATCGATTTCTCAATTAGATCAGTCATCTGCTTCCGGGCACCATTTTTGGCATCATTCAGAGAATATGCATACCACGGTGATTTGATATTCATGCTGGACCGACATATTCCTTTGATGGTTAATGAAACATGCTTCGATCTCCAAAAATTGTATAATGTCCGATTACACCCATTGAGTTTATACTGGGACTATGTTATATGTGTTTGCATATCATATATCATCTATGGTTCTAAGGAATACCCCTCGCTACAACTAGACCCCGGCACCGCACCGATGAGGGAATACCGACGGCGGCGGAGCCAAAAACAGCAGCGGCGGTGCGCCGCCGACACGCCGCCAGTAAGATGTCGGCGGCGCGCCACCGGCGCGATCAATTTTGACTGCAAACATTAATGTTTTTATCAGTCTTTCTTAAATCACAGCTTAAATTGACAAATGTACTTTCTCTACTCACTGACAGTACACTTTCATAGGATTCTCAACCTAGTAGCTACTGGTAGCAACCAAACTATCATATTTTTGTAAAAGTCTCTCACCTCCCTTCACACTCCTTTTTGTATTTTTTTAAGCAGCCATATAATGTTCTATAAGATCCGTCTCTGCTTTAAATAAAAAAAAATTATTAACTTTTTGGCATCCCTGCTTTAAAAATAAATAGATTTGATATATTATCATTTAAATATTTTACCTCCCTACCCCCCCCCCCTTTGGATACCATCTTGATAGGATACCGTCTGTGCTTTAAATTAAAAAAAATAATTAACTTATTGGCAGCCCTGCTTTCGAAAATAAATCGAGGTATTATCATTTAAATATGATAGCTCCCTACCCCCCCCCCCTCTGGATACCACCATGATAGGATACCGTCTCTGCTTTAAATTAAAAAAAAAATTAACTTTTTGGCATCTCTGCTTTTAATAACAACAAATTTGAGATATTATCATTTGAGTGTAATGCCTCCGAACCCCAACCCCCCCCCCCCCTCTGGATAAAACCTTGATAGGATACCGTCTCAGCTTTACATTAAAAAAATAATTTATTTAATAATTCACTAGGTCACTATTGGTTCAAACAAACACGCGAAATAACGTTAAAAAGCTTAGTGTTCCGTGAAAAAAAAATGAGGCTATGAGTAGAGGGGTACAGTTACAACAACAAAAATGTCGAAATTATTCAGATATACCTCAAATTATTGTAAAACTGAGTCATAGATTTGCCGTGGCATTCAATAAGATCCAAAGAATCTAATTAAAAGGGAGCACACACAAAAGCCAAATTACGGCAGTAGCCTATGAGAAATTGCAAAATACCCAAGAAAATGAACAAGTCCCAATGAAGGACCCTGGGTCTATCAAAATATTTCAATGGTTTCCCAGGAGAATTTATATCATTTTCTTCCGTCTCGACTTTCAATGAAAAAAATAATTATCTTTTTTGCATCCCTGCTTCCAATTTAAAAAAAATGAGGTATTATCATTTAAAAGTGATAGCCCCCTATCCCCCCTATAGACAATAATTTACAATTTCTTATGAATCATGTTTTTGGGTAACTTCTGTTTCATTCTTTAATTTCCCAACCTTATACATAGCTCAATCTGTAGCTAAATTTTGTCTCAATAGAAGGTTTTTTTGGGAGGGGGATAAATTTTTTCTGAAAGAAGATTGTATTTTATTTAATCTACCAGGCCTTCAATAATTGTGTATTAAATATTAAGAAAATCTTATCTAAAAACAGCGAAAGAAAACAAAATTCTTCAAACTTACGATTCAGCTATAGAAACAATCTGTCAACTATCTTTAAAAGTCTAACTGAATCTGTATAGAAGTGAATGCGTTCTATTCAAATTAAAAATTAAATTCTTGACTACAAATGATGTAAGAAATAGCAATTTGGAAACTGCATTCGAAATTATTTAATCTCATTTCATAAAGACGATACTTTTTTGTCAACATATGAAGAACTGTGTATATTGCAATTGCATCTGTCTGGTTCTTATGCAAAGAAACAAAAGAGACGAAAATTAACGAACAAGAGAGTAGTGAAGAATTACGGTATGCAAAGTAATATATGGCAGGGAAAGTCACTGGTGATAAATCGCTAGGGGTGGCACCATGATTGAGTGATTTTCGGGGATTCGGGGAACCATTTTTTTTTCGGGGTGACGCATAGATTTTCGGGGAAATACCTGAAAATTCGGGGATAATGCAAGACTGGCTTGATTTCTAATCAGGGAAATCGAAATACTAAACCACACGAAAAAGAAAAGCTCCGACTTTGTGGTTGACGCAATAAAGAATTGCCGCAAAATTAATTCAAAGTCAACCAAACGCCGCCCATTCTGCCGGCGGTGGTGACACTCTTGAAGTGCGCCGGCGGCGTAGCGATACTTCGGCGGCGGTCAACTGGGCCTCTCATTGGCGGCGTCTTGTCAATCCACCGGCGACGCGGCGGGGTTGAGCTACAACCCATTCTTGAACTTTTGAGCTCAATCTTTGAAATGTTTTTGAAATTGGACCTTCAGGGGAAGGTAAAGAGCAATACAAAACTAAAAAGCGCATAAAAACTGCCTTGGGGTAGTTTGCGAGCTTATCCCTTGATTCTAAACAAAAAAGAATTGAATGATTCTGCGGCGGCGGGGCCAAAAAGCAGCGGCGGCGCGCCGGCGGAATGCTGCCGGTAGGATGTCGGCAGCACCCCACCGGCGCGATCAATGTCACAAACATTAATATTTTCATCAGTCTGTCTCAATTCACAGCTTAAATTTACAAATGTACTTTCTCTACTCATTGACAGTACACTTTCATAGGATACTCCACCTAGTAGCTACTGGTAGCTACGATTCAGCTATAGAAACAATCTGTCGACAATCTTTCAAAATCTAACTGAATCTGTATAGAAGTGAATGCGTTTTATTCAACTTAAAAATAAAATTCTTGACTACAAATGATGTAAGAAATAGCAATTGGGAAACTGCATTCGAAATGATTTAATCTCATTTCATAAAGACGATACTTTTTTTGTCAACATATGAAGAACTGCGTATATTGCAATTGCATCTGTCTGGTTTTTATGCAAAGAAACAAAAGAGACGAAAATTAACGAACAAGAGAGTAGTGAAGAATTACGGTATGCAAAGTACTATATGGAAGGGAAAGTCACTGCTGATAAATCGCTAGGGGTGGCACCATGATTGAGTGATTTTCGGGATTCGGGGAACCAATTTTTTTTTTCGGGGTGACGCATAGATTTTCGGGGAAATACCAGAAAATTCGGGGATAATGCAAGACTGGCTTGATTTCTAATCAGGGAAATCGAAATACTAAACCACACGAAAAAGAAAAGCTCCGACTTTGTGGTTGACGCAATAAAGAATTGCAGCAAATCTAATTCAAAGTCAACCAAACGCCGCCACCTCTGCCGGCAGTGGTGGCGCTCTTGACGTGAGCCGGCGGCGTAGCGACATTTCCGCGGCGGTCAACCAGGCCTCTCGTTGGCGGCGTCTGGTCAATCCACCGGCGACGCGGCGGGGTTGAGCTACAACCCATTCTTGAACTTTTGAGTTCAATCTGTGAAATGTTTTTGAAATTGTACCTTCAGGGGAAGGTAAAGAGCAATACAAAACTAAAAAGCGCATAAAAACTGCCTTGGGGTAGTTTGCGAGCTTATCCCTTGATTCTAAACAAAAATGAATTGAATAATTCTGCGGCGGCGGGGCCAAAAAAGCAGCGACGGCGCGCCGGCAGAACGCTGCCAGTAAGATGTCGGCAGCACCCCACCGGCGCGATCAATGTTGACCACAAAAATTAATGTTTTCATTAGTCTTCCTCAATTCACAGCTTAAATTTACAAATGTACTTTCTCTACTCATTGACAGTACACTTTCATAGGACACTCAACCTAGTAGCTACTGGTAGCAACCAAACTGTCATGTTTTTGTAAAAGTCTCTCGCCTCCCTTCACACTCCCTTTTGTATTTTTTTAAAGCAGCCATATGATGTTCTATAAGATCCGTCTCTGCTTTAAATTTAAAAAAAATAATTAACTTTTGGCATCCCTGCTTTCAATAAAAAATTCAAGATATTATCATTTAAATATAATACTTTCCTTACCCCCTCCCCTCTGGATACCACCTTGATAGTATACCGTGTCTGCTTTAAATTTAAAAAATAATTAACTTTTTGGTATCCCTGCTTTAAAAAATAAATAAATTTGAGATATTATCATTTAAATATAATACCTCCCTAACCCCTCTCCCTCTTGATACCACCTTCGTAGAATACCATCTCTACTTTGAATTAAAAAAAAATAACTTTTTAGCATCCCTGCTGTCAATAAAAAATTCAAGGTACTATTACTTAAATGTAATAACTCCCTATGCCCCCCCCCCCTCTGGATACCATCTTGATAGGATACCGTTTGTACTTTAAATTAAAAAAAAAACAATTATCTTTTTGGCATCCCTGCTTCCAATTAAAAAAATGAAGTATTATCATTTAAAAATGATAGCCCCCTATCCCCCCCCCTATAGGCAATAATTCACAATTTTTTATGAAATATGTTTTGGGGGTGAATTCCGTTTCAAATTATAATTCCCCAACCTTGTTCATAGCTTAGTCCATAGCTAAAGTTTGTCTCAATAGAAGTTTTTTTTCGGGGGGGGGGGTAAATTTTTTTCAGAAAGAAGATTGTATTTTCTTTAATCTATCAGCCGTTCAACAATTGTGTATTAAACATTAAGAAAATCTTATCTAAAAGCAGCAAAAGAAAACAAACTTCTGCAAACTTACGATTCAGCTGTAGAAACAATCTGTCGACTATCAATTTCAAAATCTAACTGAAGCTGTATAGTAGTGAATGCGTTCTATTCAACTTAAAAATAAAATTATTGACTACAAATGATGTAAGAAATAACAATTGGGAAACTGCATTCGAAATAATTTAATCTCATTTCATAAAGACGATACTTTTTTTGTCAACATATGAAGAACTGTGTATATTGCAATTGCATCTGTCTGGTTTTTATGCAAAGTAACAAAAGAGACGAAAATTAACGAACAAGAGAGTATCGTTTTGACCTGGGTTTGCATATTCAATTTAAGTTTCACTCGTTTTAAGATTTATCTTCTCATTTATATTAGTAACTATTGTTTGTTTGTTTGCAATGATTGTTTATTAAATTTTGTTCGTTTTGGGCTTCATTTATGCTTCAATAGCAAAATATTTTTGTTCGTTTTACGCTTGATTCGCATATTCAGCTTTTAAGCTTTACTCGTTTTGAGATTTATTTATTCATTTATTTTACTACCTGTTGCATGTTTTTTGCTATGATTGTTCATTTAATTTCTGTTCGTTTTGGGTTTTATTTATACTTTGATAGTAATTTCTGGTTGTTTTAAGTTTTAGTTATTATAGGTTTCTATTTCTTGTGATCTTAAGTTTAATATGGCCTTTGCTTTTCTTTAGAAAACTTCTTTTTCGGAAAGTTTTTTTTTAATTAATTTCTGTTTGTTTTTCGATTGCCAAAGTTTCAAGCTTTTCAAAATTCCCTATTTCAAAATGTTTTTTTTAATCCAAAATAAATTAGCAGTTTTAGTAGGAACTAATAAATTAAATTGAATATTGGATACATAACAATATTAATAGCTCAAGATTTTGTTTCGCCCAGGCCGGATTTAAAGCTTTGACGCCTCTAGGCCCAAGCGTTTTGGCCGCTTTGTTTTTGCAAGATTTTCGGGGAAATCCCCAAAACTTCGGGAAAATAGGGAAAGCCACAGGGTCTAGTGGGCTTATTGGTAAATCCTTGTCTGGTTTCAATGCAATTTTCATTTTATTTTCAATGTTGTAATAAGAACAAAAGAAAATATTTGTAATATAATCCAAATAAATTAACAGTTTTAGTAAGAACTAATAAATTAAACTGAATATTGGATACATAACAATATTAGTTGCTGAAAGCTCACCACTTCAAGACTTTTTTCCACCCAGGCCGGATATAAAGCTTTGACACCTCTAGGCCCAAGCGTTTTGGCCGCTCTATTTTGCAAGATTTTCGGGAAAATCCCCAAAATTTCGAAAAAATAAGGAAAGCCACAGGGTCTAG
The DNA here is from genome assembly GCA_027921565.1 of Artemia sinica. Taxonomy (NCBI): domain Eukaryota; kingdom Metazoa; phylum Arthropoda; class Branchiopoda; order Anostraca; family Artemiidae; genus Artemia; species Artemia sinica. Next base: position 45,783,901 of record CM051265.1, read on the forward strand.
TGGGCTTATTGGTAAATCCTTGTCTGGTTTCAATGCAATTTTCATTTTATTTTCAATGTTGTAATAAGAACAAAAGAAAATTTTTGAAATATAATTCTTTTTAGTAAAGTGCTAAATACGCAGTAGGCCTTATACTTTTACCGTTAGGGAAACGGACAGTAACCATACTCTTGTTTTTAGTGGAGACACCATTCAGTACAAGTACATAGCCCCTACTCGGTGAAAACGACCGCGGTCTAACAACCAATCCTTAATCCAATTCTCACTTGTGTTTGAATTCTGTTCTTCCGATTATTATAATATAAAAAACGGTAAACTGATTTTGCAGAACTTTGTGGCCACTGAAGTAAGAAAATAATAATTCTAAGTAAGAAAATTGGTTATTTAAGTCAGAGAATGATACTTTTACCGTTAGGAAAACGGACAGTAGCCATGGGCACCCATAAGTTGATTTTTTTTTTGGGGGGGGGGAGGGGGCTTACCTGGTCTAATCGGCACTTCCAATGCTGTATAATAAAAATCACAAAACAAAATATCATAGGCAGTGTGATAGCGCTGCCTCAGTAAAGAGCAACGTGGACACAATGTATTATTTATTCTTTTTTTTGCCAAGGCACTTCTTATAGAAAGATATGTCATAGAAACTTCAAAAAGAGCTCATTTGATTGGAAATTGAGAGGGCTAGTTCCCTTTTTAATGGTCAAAAAGTGATTGGAGGGCAACCTGCACCAATCCCTCACGCTAATCATTTCCCCAAACACATCCAAGCAAAATTTTGAGACAACCATTTTGTTCAGCGTAGTTTAAAGGTCTGGAAATTATGACTTTGAGGATGACACCCCCCCCCCCAACCCTCGGGAAAGGGTTGTAAGTTATGCCCTGGGAGATATAAGGTTTTTATAAAAAGGGTTGTCCTCAAAGGGGGCTCATTGGATTGGTAATGAGAAGTTCTAGCGGCCTTTTTAACAGTCAAAAGTAATTGGAGGTCAACCAGCCCCTCCCCCCCCCCTATTCCAATCATTTCTCTAGTCACATCCAATCAAAATTTTTAGATGGAAATTTTCTTCAGTGTAGTTGAAAGGTCCAGAAATTATGTCTTTGAGGATGAAATCCTACCATATCCCTCAGGGTAAGGGTTTTAAGTTACACCCTGAGGCATATAAGGTTTTTATAGAAAGGTTGGTCGTAAAAACTTCGGAGAGGGCTCATTGGATTGGTAATCAGAAGTTATAGTGCTGTTTTTAATAGTCAAAATGATCAAAGGGCTGATATTCCTCCTCCCCCCCCCCCTCCAGACACGTTGTATTTTCCTGAAATGCATCTGATAGAAATTTTAAGATGGCCATCTGTTGTCGTAGAAACTTCGAAAAGGGCTCGGTCGGAAATCGAAGGAGTTAGTGCCCTTTTTTATAGTCAAAATTGGTTGGAGGGCAACCAGCCCCCCCCCCCCAACACCCATCATTTACCAAAACGCTTCCAATCAAAATTTTAGAGGTAGCTATTTTGTTTGACGTAGCTTAAAAGTCCAGAAATTATACCTTTCACGATGAGACCCCCCCCCCCCCAGAGCCCTCAGAGCAAAGTTTGTAAGTTATGCCCCATATATGCCCCCGAATATAAGGTTTTTATGGAAAGTGTGGTCGCATAAACTTTGAAGGGGGCTCATTGGATTGGAAATCGGGAGTTTAAGTGCCCTTTTATGAGTCAAATTTATTGGAGGGCAGCTATTCGCCCACGTCATATTTTCCCCAAATGCATGCGATAAAAACTTTAAGACAGCCATTTGTTCAAAAATATTCCAAAGATCACATAACATGGCCTTTGGGGTTGACATAACCCCCCCAGAGTCTGGGGGTTAGGGTTGTAAGTTATGCCGCGGGGCCATATAATGTTTTTATAGAAGGGGTTGTCTTGTGAACTTCAGAGGAGGCTCATTTCATTGGAAATGTATAGTTCTAGCTCCATTTTAAGAATCAAACGTGATGGAGAGAAAATAGCCCCCCCTCTGACGTCCTCTTTTCCCCAAACACATTTAGTCGAAATTGCGAGACAGGCATTTTAAATCAATAGTCCAAAGAGCATACAACAATGTCTTCAGTAATCAAACATAAGGATTATTTAGGCGGACGTTGAACTATATCAAAACAAACTATGAGCATGTGGACTTTCGAAAAGGTGACAAAGTGATATCTCAAGAACAACTTATATTATTAAGTTAGACCTTAAGAGTAGGTTGTGGTGGATTTTGAACTAGCCAAAGGCACTATGAGTTTACTTTTAATACTATCACTCCAGTTACAGTAACTAATGACGCTAGAGTATTAAGGTGAAACTTCTAGGAAGCGTTTAGGGGGAGTTTCAATTGAACTAGAAAACTGTATGCATTCAGGTTTTCAAAAGGGCATATAATCAATATGCTAGGCAGCACCACTCTATAATAGCTAGAAATATCATTGAAACATTTAAAGGAGCTAATTCGAAACAAAATTGAAAGTTCTAGTGTCCTTTTTAAGAGTTTTTCGGAAAGTTTTTTTCATTAAATTCTAAGTAAGGGACTTGGTTATTTAAGTAAGAGAATGATACTTTCACGGTTTGGGAAACGGGTAGTAGCCATACTCTCGTTTGCAGTGAAGACACCATTCTTTAGACCATCCATTTTCTTCACTTGAAAGGAACATGTATTACAAGAGACGTTATCCCCAGAAACGGTTTCATGTTTCGCATGATCAATGCCGATAATACGGTAAAATTCTGATAATTTTAGCTCTACTGGAACTATTTTTACATCAAAGTTATTATATTTTCACTTTTTTTTAGTTTAAAAAAGAATATTGTAATTGGCCACTAAACTCGGCCCTGAAGCCCCATTGTGTAAAAAGCTAAGCCGTTCAGATCTAATTGGAACTTACAAAAGACAGTTCTGGCCTTTTGTCATCGCATGTAGCAGCAAAACATGGACAAACGAACTCATTCGTTGATGGATATCCCATAAACATGGTTTTACTTGATGATCCTGAAATCTGATATACTTCTGTGCACCAAACTTTTCCGGAATAATTTAATTGGTGACGGGATTTGGCTTGATTTGAATTACTTCAAATGGGCTAATAAGGATATGGAGTAACTTGATCTAGCGACGTACCATCCCTATATTGAGCCAGCATTTTTGTAATTTGAGCCGCTTCGACACTCACCAGTTTTTTTGTTTTTGTTTTTCCTATTCAAATGTTCTCCAGCTAACTTCAAATTTCTAAGCCTCATGCACAGGAAGATTTATTCTCTTGCTTATGATTTGCTGGGCCAAAGTTGGAGACTCTTACGAAAACAGATCAAACGTCACCTTGATCCGTTCAGGTTTAATCACAACATGTAGACTACTTGCATAAAATTTGTATAAACAAGGAGCAGACCTCGAAGGTCTGCTTAGCTTAAACTAGAATCACAAAAAGTTAGCTACTGTTCCATACACATTTTGTTCAGATCCCTAACTGCTAAAGAAAAAAAAATTATTATCGATTGTCACATAGAATGTAATTTACACTGAGAAAAAAGTGCCAAGTTTAAAAAAACGAACTTAGAATTTCAATTATTTTACGCTTTGCCCTCAAGTGTTCCAGTTTTAAACTTGAAAAAGTTTGCTCAATATTATTTTTTTTTGTACACAGACTAAACAAAGTCTTTAATTTAACAATTATAACAAATTTTTAGTTGTTCTTAAATTTACTTACTGGTAGAATCTTTTTTAAATTGCTGGATATACAAAGAACTTTTTTTTTTCTATTCTGTTGCAACTGTTTCCAAAAGGAAGGCTGGAAAACTGAGTTAATACTTGATGTACCATGTTTCAATACATGCAGTGCACAGTTTTGATAAGTTTATAATCTTTTAAGGGTTACCAACACCTTTGCTAGGCTAAGTATAAGGTAGGCTGTTCATTAACTTGCGAGGCAATGTTGTTTCTAGAAAACTACTCTCTATTGTATGGGCTAACCACTCATAGAGCAGGTAAGGCTTGATTGAGCTGGCATATCTTCAAGAAATTAATTGCGCCACTAAACTTGCTAGATGAAAGAAAACCTACGCGAAACAATTCTAATCAATCTTCCCCTCATCTAAAAAACATTTATATAGACACTCAATTGAAGATAAAGTTGATTTATTACTCATTTTAAATCTTCCGCAATATAACTCACAGTACCAAAATTCCTAATAGGGAATTAAAAGCTGCATATGGTTAAGTTAAGTAAAAATGTCAAAATCCATTGCAAGCATATTCAAAACAAATAAGTAATAATGCAAAGTCAGGGCTTTGCTTGCAATATATATATAGGTTATATATATATATATACATATACATATATATATATATATATATATATATATATATATATATATATATATATATATATATATATATATATATATATATATATAATATATATATATATATATATATATATATATATATATATATATATATATATTATATATATATATATATATATATATATATATATATATATATATATATATATATATATATATACACATATATGAGCATATTGCATATCCTACACAATTTGTCAAAGTAAAAAACAATCCATGAAGTCATGAAAGATCCTTGACTTCTAAGTTTGCTCTGGAGGTATATCAGCATTGAACACTAAGCCATTGAAAATAACTAAGCCTGATGCAAAAATTTCAAATAATATTTTAAACTGCAGGAAATCACACAAGAATTTAGCTTAAACAGTATCACGAAAAAGTACTTTGGAGCTACTGCTCCCTCGAATTCTCTCTTGGCTTCATTACTTCAGGCAGATCTGGAGGGGAGGAAAGTGCTGTCACATCGGGTGCTTCAAATTCACCATTTGGCTCTCTAAAAACAAAAAGAAGGGTTCAAGTCTGGAGTTGTTTTCATCGTATCTACACAATCGGTATCAGATAGTTCAGAATGGGTCATTTTTATCTTCAAAAAAGAAAGTAGAGTGTGGGGTCCCACAAGGGTCAATCTTGGGACCTCTACTTTTCATCATTTTCATTGATCGAGTGAAACACTACCTGTCAAGAGGCTGGTGTCATCCTGTTTGCAGATGACACTTTGCTCTTTCTGGCAGCGCCTTCACTTGATGTTTTGTATAATAAAATTCATAATGCAATTTCTGAATTTCTAACTTTTTCTCAGCAAAATATGTTAACCCTAAACTTTTCTAAAACTTGTTTCATGATATTTTCTAGACTTTCGTCTAGTGCTGGAAATGACCATATCACGGTTCAAGAAAATGTGATAAAGAGAGTAGTAACAACGAAGTATTTGGGGTTTTTTAATTGATGAAAACCTGTCGTGGAAATACCATTCAAGTGCAATAGCTGAAAAATTAAGCAGAGGCCTTGGGGTGATGCGAAGAATTAAAAATCTAGTCCCAAAAAAGATCCTGAAAATGATTTATTTTTCTATATTTTACCCATATATTAGCTACGGATGCTCTATATGGGCAAGTAATTTTGTAACATGTTTCAAAAGAGTACAAAAACTTCAGAATAGAGCTGTAAAATTATTATCTGAGTTTGATGATTCTGATGAGGTTCCTGCTCATGAGCATTTTAAAAAGAATAAGTTAATGGATGTATCCCAAATTCGAGATTACCAAGTCGCGATTTTCTCGAATAAATATTTGAATCAGCTGCTCACCCCTGCTTTTGAAAATCTTTTTACTTTTAATAGAGACCGTCATGATCATAATACAAGAAAAGCAGATAACTTAACTCATGAGTTTAGGAGCACCACTCGGGCATCTTTTGTGATTCGCCATTATGGTCCCCATGTTTGGAATATATTGCCCGAGTGTGTGAAAAATGCGCCTAGTCTTCCGGCTTTCAAGTCACGGGCAAAGAAGTTTCTTTTATCTCGTGAGTGAATTTGGTGTTAAGCCCACTCCAGGTTGTCATTCTGTTTAAGGTATTTCCCCGATTTACTATGCTTTTTATTTTTTTTTTTTTTTTTCTATCTACTTCTTGTCTTTTCCTCTTTCTCTCTTTTTTCCTTTATTCCTTCATCAGATAAGTTTCTTGTGTGTTAAGTAGCAAGGTATGAATGTTGTTTTAATTAGATGAGAGTAATAACCTCGCTTGCCCTTTCAAGCTTATTGCCTTTCTTGGCAGGCGAAAGGCGAATAGTGTTTGTTTTCTTTTTTAATAAATGTATATCTCATCTCATCTCATATATATCTTTGGCTCTCTAAAAACAAAAAGAACGTATATATATATATATATATATATATATATATATATATATATACATATATATATATATATATATATATATATATATATATATATATATATATATATATATATATATATATATATATATATATATATATATATAATATATATATATATATATATATATATAATATATATATATATATATATATATATATATATATATATAATATATATATATATATATATATATATATATATATATATATATATATATATTATATATATATATATATATATATATATATATATATATATATATATATATATCTATATATATATATATATATATATATATATATATATATATATATATATATATATATATATATATATATATATATATATATATATATATATATATATATATATATAGTATATATATATATATATACTATCTCTATAGGTGAGCAATAATTGTGTATGTATGTATGTTCTCGAAAACGGCTCCATTTTTTCGGGAAAATGTATATCTTGCGATATTCTCGCATAAGAAAACTATCTAGGTAGATCAGAAGTGTGAGAAAATTCGTTAAGAGCCTTAATATTGGTTTTTGCAAATGACGTCATGTACTATGTTAGTCAATCATATAAGCATTTCTTAAGACATCATATACGGCATCATTTAAGTATTTTCTAATATGATATCATGCACAGCATCAATAAGATTGCTGAATTTCCAACGCAACAGTAATTTATATAATAAAATGTCTGTTGGAAGGCCCGAAAAACCTAAATTTGCAGTTTCAGTTGCTATAAATGATGATTCTTTGGAACCAACACCTGAAATATCAAACGAGATAAGATGTAAAATTCGACAACCTGGACTATCAATTGTGCCAACACCATTACGGACAGCTAAAGCAAAGGCCATTGCTAAATTGTCTGAAGCAATCAAAATCCAAAAACGTGTTAAAAATGAAAATGAACAGCAAAGACACAGGCGGTTAGAAGATATGCCAAAACGACAAGTAGAACGTGTTAAAAATTAAAATGAAGAGCAAAGGCCCACACAGTTAGAAGACATACGACACCAAACAAGTGAGGGAGTCAAAAATGACAATGAAGAGCAGCGAGTCAATGAGAAACAACCTAGACAGCGAGAATCAAAACGTGTCACACTTCAAAATGATAACGATGATGATTGGGTTTGGGATTTTGACATGGATAAGGTCATCAATGCCTACCATACATTTGTTAAAAAAAATAAAGGTTCGGCGATATGTATTTCATAATGACGAAAGATAAGCCTAGGTGTAACGAAGCATACAAATTGAAATGATAGCGATGATGATTGAGTTTTGGATTTTGACATGGATTAGGTCATCAATACCTACCATATCTTTAAAAATCAAAAATATGGACTGGATAAATCGTTGGAAGAAAAAGAAGTTTTTGTCCCACCACCTGGACAATTAAAAGAAACGAAGGTGGTCGCCAATGCCTTCCATACCTTGTAAAATCAAAAACCTGGACAATTAAAAGAAGCAAAGGTTCGGCGATGTCTTTCATAATGACACAAGACAAGCCGAAGCAAAAGTTGAAGGTCCAATAAAAAAAATGTAATTTTACAAAGGCACCACTTCTAATTTAAGGTCCATTTGGACGTCATGACATCAAGAAAAAGACTTAGAAGACCAACGACAGGGAGAATCTATATATAGAAGCCTGCCGCATGCCGAGGGCAGGGCTCCCGGCACTATATATATATATATATATATATATATATATATATATATATATATATATATATATATATATATATATATATTATATATATATATATATATATATATATATATATATATATATATATATATATATATATATATATATATATATATATATATATATATATATATATATATATATATATATATATCTGATATAATAAAACAAAAATTTGCAGTTGCAGTTACTATAAATGATGATTCTTTGGAACCAACACCTGAAGTATCAAACGTGATAAAATGTGAAATTCGACAATCTGGACCATCAATTGCGACAACACCAATACGGACAGTTAAAGCAAAGGCCATTGCTAAACTGTCTGAAGTAATCAAAATCCAAAAATGTTTAAAAAAGGCCATTGAAGAACAAAGACACGGGCGGTTCGAAGACATGCGAAAACGACAATAAGAGCATATTAAAAAGTAAAATGAAGAGCAAAGACACACGCGGTTAGAAGACAAACGACACCGAACAAGTGAGGGAGTCAAAAACTAAGATGAAGAGCAGCGAGTCAATGAAAATCAACCGGGACAGCGAGAATCAAAACGTGTCAAAATTGAAAATGATAGCGATGATGAATGGGTTTGGGATTTCGACACGGATAAGGTCATCCATACCTCCCATACCTTTGTTAAAAAAAAAAAAGGTTCGCCGATATGTATTTCATAATGACGAAAGATAAATCTTGGTGTAACGAAGCAAACAAATTCAAAATGATAGCAATGATGATTGGTGTTGGATTTTTGCATGGATAAGGTCATTAATACCTACCATCGAACTTTAGTGTAAAGAGTGAGGTATTGAATAGGGGTGAACCCCCTAATATACGTATTAAAAATATATGGATATAGAAGTTCGTTACGTAAGTTAATTCGTAAAAAAAATTCCTTATACGTTAATGCTTCGTATCGAAGTACGCGTGGAGATGTTAAGGGTCATTGTTCGGGGTAAATTTTCCCCTGGATTTGAATCACCCAAACACATCCAATCAAAATTTCGAAATTGCCATTTTCTTCACCGTAGTTGATTTCCAGATATATATATATATATATATATATATATATATATATATATATATATATATATATATATATATATATATATATATATATATATTATATATATATATATATATATATATATATATATATATATATATATATATATATATATATATATATATATATATATATATATATATATATATATATATATATATATATATATATATATATATATATATTATATATATATATATATATATATATATATATATATATATATATATATATATATATATATATATATATATATATATATATATATATATTTATAAATTTTCTCATTACTTTTTTAATCATACCGGAAATCTTCCCTCCGTGGAAAAGTTTTTTGATTGAACGGAGCAGAATTTACTTTTGAAGTTCAGGAAAGGGCGGTCCCAAAAACTATTCTAGTATACCTACTTGGAGAGCATTAAAAATCAGCTCAAAAGAAGACACATCGAATATTTTGACAGCTTTTGAAGTTTCCTGTTATGCCAACTGCCTTGATTGAAATCTTTACGGACATAGGATGCACATTATTAATGCTGTATGTACATTGATTAGACAAAGTTTTGCCTAACAATGAGCAAGAGAGCATATGTTTCCTTTGTTTTAAACTAGTCTCTCGTCAGTTTTTTTTTTTTTTTTTTTTTTTTTTTTTTTTTTTTTTTTTTTTTTTTTTTTTTTTTTTTTTTTTTTTTTTTTTTTTTTTTTTTTTTTTTTTTTAACTGTTGTTGGCCTTTCTATGTTCCCTTATTAATTTATACCAACATTAATTTGAAAGCTCCCTTTGGTGCTAAGAAAATTTGCTAGTGGGTCCTTTGTCTTTGAGACTGTCAGCCGCCACTGAGACTCACAAAATTATATTTTTGATATCGAACATCCTTAAGCCTGTTTGTGAACAGGGTCTGGAGATGAATATGGTTCCTAATTATAATCCAGTTGATGTGAAAAAGATGGTCACTATTTCAAACTGCAGTCATGACAAGAAAAGACAAAATTGATATTTTAAAAAAAAGTAAGAAATTAAAGGGGAGAATTATTAGTGGGAATAAGAACATAACTCTGAGTGATGATGCTCCACTAAGATTACAAATTCCTAGTAAGCGATTGTATGAGCAAAAATTGAAACTTCAAGGAATCGGTGTTGAAGCTTATTGTGATTATAATTCTAATGGTGATGGTAAATAATATTTGAGAGCCACTTATAATTTTCTTCCATATCTGTGGCGTGATGTTATACCGAATAATCTTTATGTTTTCCATCTGAATTGCCAGGATACTGGTACTTCTTTCCAGCATTTGCAAAATCTGTCACGTAAAAGCGGACCGCACGTTATGGAACTTGCTGAAACTTGGTTAAATGATCACACTTCGTTGTTATTAGATATTTCAAATAATCAGTTAGTGATAAAAAACAGAGATTTTCACCAACATGGAAGTTTGCCGGTTAAGACAAAAAATTATCTAAGTGTTACAGTTAAGGTGGAACTAACAAACCACAAGGAAATGGTATTTGAGGCTGCAATTGGCCCTCATCAGTAAATGCTGTGGAATTTATAAGTTTACAAAAAGAGCAGTCAAATATGTTACCTGTCTCTAATGAGCCTTGTTTCGCATGTCGTGACATTAATTCGGATTTGTGACACCGTGATTTGAATCAACAAAAACATGGGTTTCTTGACTTGACGTTCAGTTGGGGGGGGGGGGTAAAGCCAGCTATAAACATATGTGCTCGTGCGACGCCGAATGGTTCTTCAATATTCGATAATACTTTTGTGAATATTTATTATGAGCACCACTCAGTTCTATTAAATGATGTTTCAGGCCATTTTGGAGTGATAATAACAGTACCTCAGATCAAACAAATAATTAGTGGAGTACACGAGCTAAAGTGTTGTAACGTGTAGTTGATTTAGAAGTGATGGTAAGGTATAAACAAAAGTTTGAAAACCCTAATTTTAGTTTTTTGGAGTATCAAAGGGATATAAATCGCAAATTTGATAATTGGTAATCAAAAGTAACTAGTCTTCTCCAAGATGTTAGGATTAAGAAGGTAGGAAAATATTGTGCGTCTAAAAAGCCTTGGGTCGCAAAAAGTTTGTCATTATCTTTTTTTTAAAAAAAAAGAAACAAAACGTTTTCAGATTTTGTGTGGAAAAAAGCAATGACTGAGGAAGATTACAAGTCTTATAACAACATGCTGAACAGTATATTACGAAAGTCTAATGGTGATTATTTTGCATTTAAAATTAAAGAAACAGAGGGTAATTTCGGAAAAAAAAACATGGAGGTTAATTAAATCTTTTATGAAATGAAATCGGGCTTTTGAGACTGAAATTACTCCAGATAATGTGAATATCGAATCAATCTGTGAACATTTTCTAGTGTGGGATTTAAAATTGGATCGAGTTTCTTCTTGGAGCAAGATGCCAAAATTGAGGCCAGTAAAATTAATTCATGCATCTGAAGTCGGAAACGATATAAAAAACGTTGCAGTCGGATCTGACCTCATTAATCTATAGGTGTTCCGTGGTGTTTACCATGTGCTTTGTATGGAATTCGACTATTTAAATAATGAGTGTTTCAAATTTTGAGTTCTTCACGATAGTTTGAAAAAACACACGTGAAACCTTTCTTCAAAGGCGCTGACACGGAAAATCTGGATAATTATAGGCCAAAATCGCTGCTTCCTATTGTATCTAGAGTAATTGGAAAGTTGATCCATGAGCGAATTGTGAAGTTCCTTGAATCAAGACCCTTTTTCAGTTCTACGTAATTTGACTTCAGGAAAGCGATGTCGACCGAGCAAGTTATTATATTTTTAACGTCGTTTATTAATGATGCCTTAGACCGGGGTCTGAAAATTGCTTCGGTATTCCTAGATATCAAGAAAGCCATCCAACCTGTAGATTATGAAGTATTGATGAAAAAGTAATTGGGGTAATATATTGCAGTTATTAGGGTTTCTGCTGAATAAACGGACCCAGTCAGCTAAAATAGGAAATTGTGAATCAACTGACAAAAGTATAAAGTGTGGCAATCCCTAAGGGTCAGTTGTGGACCCCCTTTGTTTTTTATATATGTTAATGATTTAGACAAGTGTATGATAAGTTGTGGTCTGTCAGCTAGGGAAACTTCTATGCTTAAGGCTATTTTGCAGAGCTCGCAGATGATACCCATTACACAATAACAGCTAGGACAGAAAAGGAATACTAAATCTTTGAAAACTGGTATCGTATGCACTAAAACACGGATGAGACTTAATAAGCTGAAGATGAATTAAAAGAAAAGCTCTGTGGTAATATACGGTAGAAGCATTAATTATTGTCCTTGGATTGAGCCGCTATCATGCATGCTTAATCAGTGAAGTTTCTTGGAGCTGTACTGGATGAGTGCCTCCAGCTTTAAGAATCATGTCCGTCACATTTCTGCCAAGATCGCTCGTAGCATCGGAATGATAAGGGAACTTGAGCATATTTTCCCGGATAATATACTAGGGCCACTTTATTTCTCTCTTGAGCATACACATCTAGCATACTGTGTTACTGTATGGTCTTCTACGTTTGTTGTTTATCTGCACCCGGTAAGAGTGCTTTCAAAATCAAATGGTTAGAGTGCTGACTGGTGAATCGTTCTTCAGTGAGATCCAAGCATAATAAACATGAGATATTAACCAATTTTTGGTTTGGTGAAATTTTATAACACTGTATTTATTTTCAAGTACGAAAATGATTTGTTGCCCAAGTGGTTTAGTGGGTTTTTGCCAGTTTCAAGTGTTCACAAATACAGCATAATGGGTTCAAGTCAGTTTAAGAATCCTAGTCGAGTTACTACTCAATCGATATTTTCTGTGCATCCTGTTTGCCCTAGTGCCTGGAATAGTTTGCCATGGATTACTGTACTGCAATCAAGCCCGAGTAAGATCCAAAGGTTGCTGGAAGATTATTGTTTCAAGGCTTATGAAAAGGGTGGGTGGTGAGTTGTCTAGTTCATTCATTTATTAAACGAAACTAACTAAATTGTTGGATTTTCTTTTTAGTTTGATGAATTGAAGATGTTTTTTCTTTTTTCTTTTCTTTTTTTTGGTGGTTCACTTTGGTCCCCTTTAATAAGATGATTTATATTTAGGCCTAGTAGGGTGATTATTTACCTTAACACGCTTTACTTTAAGTTTTGTTATATTTTTTTTTTTTTTTGTGAATAAACCCCTTTCTTTCTATAAAAAAAATTAAAATAAATAAAAATGTTGTATTCTATGCTGTGCCTGTAAATACAATGTTGAGCAATATGACCAAACCTTTTGGCTAACAGGCTAACAAAAACTGTTTTTCTGGCCATCACTATTATTTTCCAGAGACAAAGGAAACTGGAGTCACAGCGGATTTGCTAATACAAATAATATCCTTAAAACATTAAAAGGCATGAAACCTCCAAAAAATCTGCTCCATCCATTGATTTATAAGGGTTCAGAAAGTCTGCCAGAGTCAGCTCCATGTTAGATGTTCAGCATAATCTCAACACACCTTTGTACAATGCAACAGTTAAAGGAAAACAACTATGTTTTTATTCAGTCTAGTCAGAATTGGCATTTAGGACTCTTGTCATACCAACGAACTCTGATCACAAGTTTATGAAATAAGCAATCTTTCTACTAAAAGAAAAGAGAGGCTGTAGGTGCCAAAGTAGTAAGTAGACGATTTTTTCTGAAAATTCTTCATTGACATTTTAGTGCAATTGAAATAAATTACAAAACTGGAAAGCAGATGAGTTTCTAGAAATTTTTAATGTCGGAAATTATCAGGAAGGTAAAATATCATTTCCTAATCCATGTCTAAAATCACTGCAAGACAACAATGGAGTTTTTTTATGCCCAGTGGCTGAAAAGTGAGCTAGTAATTATGCACGATGATAACGACTTAAACAATGAGTCTGCACTCTATTTAATTTCTTGTTTATGAAATACCGAATCAGGAGAACCTTAGCAACAACTAAAACATACAAGTAAAGTAGTAGCAGTCATTTCAGCTAGAAATGTTTCAAATGCGCTGTCTTTGAGCTTACATAAGAAATGCCTAAGAAGGAGAACGACTTTCAAGTTTAGTTTCGCTTTCAATCAAAAAAGCTATTGAAGGACAATAAAAGAGAGGAGCTGTATAAACAAGTAAGAAAACTAGACAACCAAGAAAATAGAAGACTTGAAGTAACACACAAAACTCTTGTGTTTCATCCCACAAAGGGCTTTATTGCTCCCTCATCTTTAAAGTTGCCGCATGCAAAAGCTACTTACCTATATACAAGACGTAACTCAAAAGGCGTCTGCGCACGTGCAATTGTCGAACTGATGTGATAGTCAGAAAGGGTTTTATCGTCATCAAGTACTACACCTTCTGGAGTCAGAAACTGAAGATTTTCTGGAGGAACATTGGTAATCCCTAAAAAAAGTGTAGAGAGATATTTATTGCAAGACATTATACATTAACACTTACGCACATAGTAGCCCAGCAATAACACACATAATATTATAATAACAACAAATAATACAACAGACACAATTATAATAAAATGTCACTAAACCCCTTGGACAAGTTTATTACTTCTTGGGGTGGCCATTAAACTGCAGTTGTTGTTTGATTGTCATAATAAATTTTGCCGTCTGTACTCTTCACCAGCTCACAATTTATCGAAAGATTTTCTCTATGTGCCATGCCCACATGGACAAATTTACCCAACCCTTTAGAAGCATGAAAATTTGTACTCAATTTATTTTTTCAAACCTATCCACTTCTCTAAAATATACTGAAATATACTCCCTCTTCAAATCCATCAACTCCTAACATATAACCGCAATATGGATAAGATCTTCCCCCACTCCACACATAGGACGGTGACAAGAACCCTTTTTAATCCTATACTTTCCAATATATCTTTTCGTCTCCAAATACCCAAAAAAAAAATTACCACAAACAGAAATTACCACCAATAGACCCTCACTACTTACTCTCACTTTTAAGTAATTTTCCTCCCCCAAACCTCCTTAGCCTGTCCACACACTCCCAAGGATGCCAATAATGATTTCTGACTCAGCCATATTTGAATTTCCTTTTCTATTAGTCTATCTTTTACATTTTTACAACTAGCCCCACATCCAAACCAAGCACTTTCCCCTTATTCCGATACTCGCTAAAACAACATCTATCATAAACCCCTTTGGCCAGAATAAGCCATTTCTCCTGCTATCTACTAGAGTCCCCTTATATGTTTTCTCTACTGGACTGCTACTACGCCGATTTAAAACCCTTTCCCAGTATTTTACAATCTGCACTAACCTTTCCGCCCTTAACAGAAACAAATCTAAACCTATTACTACTAACAGCTCACTCCAGCACCAAGCCACCTGAGGCCACGACAGATACGCATGCTCCTCCTCCATCCCAATCTATTCAAAGCCTCCCTCTTTACACCTTCCCAGGAAGTTCCTATTTCCCTTAAATTTTCCTTATGACATCCTCCCACCCCAACCGAGGACGACCTGCTTTTCGTTTAGCCCTAGACAGTTAGCAGAAAAAGACGATCTTTGGTAGTCTCTTATCCTTTATCTGCAGAACGTGCCCCAGCCATCTCAACCTTTCTCTCATTATAGCCCTAGAAAGCGGGATTGAACCACACTTTTCGCACAGCCTACTGTTTGAAATACGGTCCAGTCAGTCGGGTACCCAAAACAATCTGTAGGCAGTTTCTCTGGAAAACATCTAGCAAACCATCCTCCGTTTTTTGGAGCGCCCATGCTTCAGAACCATAGTTGACCACTGTCATCACTGTAGCTTCCAAAAATCTAATCTAGGTTTGCAGAACTTACCTTCCTATTCTTTCAAACTTTTTCAACTGTGAAAAACACCCTGGACCTTGGCTATTCTACTTTTAACATCTTCACTGCACCCACCGTTTTTACTAATAATACTACCTAGAGCTGTCCACCTGATCGATATTTTCATTACCCAGCGTCACCTTTTCATCTTCACTTATTCCTAGCCTTAGTAACTTAGTCTTCTTAACATTAATTTTCGAATCTATTCTAGCACCCTTAACTCACAAAACCTATAAAAGTTCACTCATTTTTATCACACTTTCATCTATGATACTGTGTGATAATACATGATTAAACTTATCACTAACCCCCAACAGCCACTTAAAACGCATTTAATATAACTGGTCTACCTTTTCTATTTTGTCCATACCCCACACCTCTGCTAAATAAGACATTATAAGAGCTAGCTTGGCATGAAATATCCTTTTCAGAAGCATAAGGTCTACCAGACGTACTTTAAGAACACTGCTTTTTAAAACAAACTATATATCATAAAGATTTTTTCTAACTACTTAATCAATTCGCCTTTCCCACCTACCAATCGAAGTAAACTTCGAGAAAGCGACGTTTGAAGTAAGTGACAAGGAAAATAAAATTTAAAACTTAGTGCTGGTCAGACGGGAACTTAAATTTATTTATCAAAATAGATCTTTGTGTTTGAGGTTGTAGCCCACTCCTTCAGAATGAAGCAACAGGAAATGCATATTTCCTTTATGCTGCATGCACAAACTAAAATAAATTCAGGAAAAAAAAAATCCTTACTGGGTTCAAAATCAGAACAAACTGACCACAAGTCATCCGAATTATCTGCCTAAGCATATAGATTTACTTAAACCTAGGTTTTCCCACTGCAGTTGTCATATTACATAATAGTTTCTTTTCATGATGACATCTTGAGTACTACAAACGGATGATAAAGCTGGTACAACCTGAAAAATGCAGCATCCTTCTCAAGAGATCGCCTTTCTTTGTCTTTGCCAACCACGTCTCCAAGAGGGATCAGACACCATAAATACCATCCAAAGCAATAACACCATAAACAACCTTATCTTGGTGTTACACTGTTGCTCTTCTCTTAAGCAAGATATGACGGGTATACTATCAGCAAAATCACCATCACAAAGATTGCAGCTTTGGTTCCATTTGCAAAGTTCCACCTTCAATGCATATAGTCTATGAGGGCAGCAAAATGGCCTGAGGATACAATACCTCTTTGGCAAACACATGATGTAACATTAAACCATTCAGTAAGATCCCTATGCTCACTCAGTTCAGAAAAAAGCAGATCTTGTTATCCGTCTTGCAAAAAGTGGGGTAGCAGAGTAGCAATGCTACTTGGCAATTTTTATAACCTAGTGAAATTTGTTGGCAGATTTTGCCTGAAAATAGCATTTTTCATATAAAAATGCTTTTTGCTCTAAGAAAAGCTGTCAAAACATAAGTTGTGCAGCTAAAATGTCGGCAGCTTTTGGAATTCTGCTGGATTCTGCTACTGGCAGCTGTGGAACTTTTTCCATATCTGCTTGTTGTGATGAAAAAATTATGTAGACAATTTTGTTTGGAGAACCATGGTACTGTAAAATTCCAACAAGGGAATTAACTTTCATGTGGACAAAGTTGAATGCATTCCAAATAACAGTCAAAATTTAGTGTCACATCAGCAACCCAGTGGAAACCATGCTGCCTCAAACCATCTCTGACTCAACTCTGTAGCTGAAATTTTGCATTAAATCATTTCTTCTTTTAAGTTTCCTCCTATGAAAAGATAAATGCTTGATGGGGTTGATGATTACTAATAGCTGTAATATCACCTTGATTTCTCAATCTAATTGTTCTTGCATAGTTTTTGGTTGTTGCATTAAGGATAATAAAAACTTCTTTTTTCAGAGTCATTTCCAGGAAATATTTTTCAGTTTGGTTTAATGTGCTAAGGAAGCATAACCAAACTACCCCTCCATGATCATAATTCTAGTATTTTATAATTATACTATTTAAAATACATTTTATAGATATGCTTCATGAGGAGGAGGGAAACTACCTCATAACATTGGTCTGACAGACTTCCTTTGGAAAGAAAATGGAGAAACCATTTTTTGACATTTGGGCATTCTTCATGTCCCTCAAAAGAACTACTGACACTCCTATAATGATAGGACCTACATCATCTATGTTTAATGTAAAATCAGACTTTTCTATAAAAAAAAGATATTTATTTTATTGTTATTTCTCAAATCACCTGTTTACTTACATTGGAATCAGCAAAATTATGACAATCAGGCAAGCCTTTAAAAAAGATACAAATTATAGCTTTGAAAAATAATAAAAATAAATGCTATCAAAATGATAAAAGTACAAACATAAAATATCCAGCTCTTTATTTGCATTAACAGGAGTTGTTCTATATTTACCAGTCTATATCTTGTTGCTAGGGATAAAGTTGAAAAAGCTACCAAACCTCACCTTGAATCATTTTCTTAAATGTAAGAACCTGAGTATTTTCACTGCAATCTAGGAAGATAGAGCTCTTTTTCCTTCTTACAATGAGAAAGACCTCCTAGAAAAAAATTATCAAAATAAGAAATAAAACCAAGCTTGATGACAATCTTCAGAATGTAGGCACTAAGAGCCAAAAATGTAGGGATTACAGAAAGAAGAGAAATAAATCAAGTAAAGCTGAGTTTACAAGGAAATTTAGAACACATATTTTTTCTTCTTTTTTTTTTAATACATAGCATTCTTTTGATGGAAATTAAGATGAGAAAATAATAATCAAAATAGCTACGTGACATGCCAGAGAAAGGAAAACTACAAAACATGGAAATAAAAACGAAAATCCATTAAGTTTACTGAGTTTGCAAAGAATTCATGACTTCAAA
This sequence comes from Artemia sinica, assembly GCA_027921565.1. NCBI lineage: Eukaryota > Metazoa > Arthropoda > Branchiopoda > Anostraca > Artemiidae > Artemia > Artemia sinica. The sequence goes on from CM051265.1 coordinate 45,802,707, forward strand.
TTTTGCATAGAACCAAACAATAATTTTAGATCTAAAGTAATATTTAGGGCATAATACATTTCATTCACTATAATACCATAAACACTAGGTTATACATCTTCTATTTTAAGCATGCACTTAACTCTTTGGCAAATGTATGAGAGAGTGACTCAATACATATGGATTAAGCTGTATCCCAACTCTAAAAACAGATACTACAAAAGGAACGTTTTCTCTTCTCAATGACTGAGCATAAAATAAGGATCTAGTAATTAAGATGTTTCCTTCTGTGGAGCTACCAAATTAGAATGTACCTATCATCTGGAACTATCAGAGAAGGGGGTGGAGTGTATTTCAGAAAAGTAACCATGATATTTCGAAGTAGTATAAAATAAGAAATTTTATGGTACTGCTGTATTTTTACTTTATTAACATATTTCCTATAGAAGTAGTCAATAACTAAAGTGATCTGTCCTTTCCCTCCTGCTTGGCTTCAAGGGTTCATTTGTGCATTGAGGTGATAACATCAAGTAATGGGTGTAGGTGAGGCTTTGACAGTAGTTAATAAAGAAGTTAATTAAAAAATATGGTAAATATTTATACTAACAGAGTATTCAGATAGCTAAGAAACAAACTTATAGGATCCTCAGTGCCATTAGGGACATGTCCTTGCTTCAGTACTCTCAAGATGTTCGTCAGTTGGTTCATCAGAAATGCATTTCTCTGAGTCAATGGGTATCTAAATTCTGCAACTTAAACCAAGGGTAAGGGTCTCCCTTACCCTAGTCTATGAGTCATGTGCGTAAAAAGGTTCTCTCCAAGATCAAAATTAGCCTTTGATCTAGTTTCTGTTATGGGTTGGAATATCTTTTCATGGAGTCCTCTTGAGGTGTTTATTTTTGAAGGGTGAAAATACATCTGGAAAGACAGTTTCTCCAGGTTGTGCTTTACTTTGTACAGCTGTATCTGGTATCCTCTCATTTGTCTACATTTCAGGGTGGTACAATCAGTTTGAATAGTTGTTCTTCATAGCTTAAATCTTTCAAACAAGGAAGAAGTTTGGTGGCATGTCTTTGGACCCTTTACAGGGTTGCTAACTCAGTTTTATAGTGGGGTCCCCAAATCACGTTTCCCTACTCTATTGTAAGTCTGACAATCCCCTTGTAGAGTTTTTACAAAAGTATGGTTGTCAAAGTACTTGAAACTTTGTCTGACCAGCCCAATGAGCTGTGATGCTTTGAAAATAGTTTCCTGGGTGTGCTTGTGAAATTTTAGCTGCAAATCAACAATAATGCAAACATCTCTTTCAATCAACAAGTATCAGTTATATTTTGCAGCCCACTTTGTTGTTTATTGTTAGCTGGGGTACTAAAGCAGTACTTTGTTTTTCCTATCCACAGCACCTTGGTTTTTGATGCATTGAAGTTGAGATCTAGGCTTTGGATGTTCTCAGTTAAGGTGTTGATGTCTTTTTATGGTGTCATAGCATCTTGAGATGACATGTACTTCCTATAGTTTTGTGTTTTCCTGTACTTTGGTAAAGCTGATGATATTTCTGTTGATTTTGTTGATGAAGAGTATTAAGAGGAGAGGACCAATCACGCTACCTTGTATCACCCTGCTGGTCACTTTTGCTGGATTGGAGATGTTGTCACCCACTCTACCTTTTTGAGTGTGATTCCTGAGGAATGGTTCTATCCAGGATAGTATTCGTCACACTCTCTTAGAGCCATAGTGCATCTATTCTGTCTGGGCCTTTGGATTTGTCTGATTGAAGTTTCTGGAGTTATAGTTTGATTTCTTACTTTGTACTGAAGACTTTCAAGTCATTTGTTTCATGGGATGGTTCAGGGTTTACTTGCTTTGGCTCAAAAACAGAACTAAAGAAATCATTGAAAGTATTGGCCCTTTCAGATTGAGAACTTGCAGATGAACCATCTTTGTTTATGAGTGTAGGGATTTCTCTTTTCATGGTCAACTTTGTATTTATATGTTTCTAGAATTTCTTAGGGACCAATTTTGCATCACAAGCAATTTTCCTTTCTTGTTCTTTTCCTACTTGTCTAGTTACTTCTCTCACCTTGTTCCCTGCTCAGTTGTATTCTTTTCTAGTTGATTCTGTTTCCATATCATGTTTTTGGAGGTCCTTTAATTTGTTCATTTGTCTTTTCTTGATATTAATTGGTCTTTGGAGCTGTGGGTTCATGTGCGGCAGTGTTTTTGTATGAAAGCTGTAGCTTGTCTTGAATTATTTCTTTAACTTTGGTGATGTCCTCTAAAGGGATAGTTTCTGGTAAATGTTTCATGACAATATTCATTTTTCTGTGTTGGGTTTCTTGCAGACAAAAGGCTTCTCCTCTAACTACTTTTCAGTTTTCATCTGTATTTTGAACTGTTTGAATATGACTTTCTTCCATGCTCTCTAGTTTTGAGTTTAAATCCAGGAATGCACTGTTGAGTTTAAATCCCGGATTGTACTGGTGCATTTCTTCAAAGCTGGGTTTTTTGGCTTGTTCAGATCTTGACATTGCAATTTCCAAGGATATTTGTCTTACACAATTTTCCACTCTTGCAATGAGGTCATACAGCACTTTTTTTTCAGGGGGAAACATTGGAGGTTGGTATGTGGCTGTGGTGAGAGCTTTGCTTGTCTTTGGGAGCAGTGTTTTGGGGACACCTGTTTTGATGCCCTTTGCTGTGTATGAGATTTTTGTTTGGTTTCTGTTCCTGTTATTGTTATTTTCACTTGGATTGTAATAGTGTGGGGCACTTCTGATTCTAATGGGCCTGTTTTGTGCATCCATTATAGTTAAAGAGATAACAACTTTTATAAGTAAAAGGCAAAATCAACAAACCTAAAGCTTTTCTTGGATTTCTGATGCATTTCCTCCCTTGAGATTTGATGTTTAATGATAAAAATGAGACTTTAAGTTCAGACCTAAGTGCTTGCAATGCTATCTAGTGGAGTTCTATAAAATTCTGTGAGATTCAACAAAACAATACTTATCTGTAACTTCTCAAAACAGTTGCCACTAAGTCTGTAAATAACTTCTCAAAAATTATCACTAGGTCTGGATTTACACATTAATTCAATAATATTATTATTATTTTATAATATTGTTTGGTAGCCTATTGTTCTTATATATAGGCTATTGCTGTTGTTGACTGCTTTTCTTATTTATATAGACCTACCTTTGCAGTCAGAATTTCACCCTGAATCCAAGTATGACATTTGTTTCCATTGTAAATTCAATTTTAAGCCCTTTATGGACCCTTGAGGATGATATTTTTCTCTGTTGCTGTAGATAGGGTAAAAAACAGTTGGCAATTGAGCAAAATTATAAAAACTCAAACCCTCACATCTTGCTACCACATAGGAATTAAGAAAAATTGCATATATCACTGAAGAGCTAAAATGTAAGCTATTCATCAATATGGTTTTTATTTAAATTATTTAAGATAAGACACTTAGAATAATTAGTTTATTGGCTTACCTAGACAGACCTCTTTTTGGAAATATCAATTATCCTGTTTTTGTATATGTTCTTTTAGTGTTTCAGTTTTATTCACATATTAACAGAAAGCTGATTTTCTTCTAATTCTTAAAAATGTAACTTTTATTGCTTGAAATTTATTCAATAAATCTTAAACATTGAATACAATTTTTTTCTTTTCAATTGTTTTTCAAAACAGAGACCACATTTTTAATTTATGCTCACAAATTATTGGTGAAAACTTCACTAAGAAAGTGGGGCTCTTGTTACTACCCTCACATTGCATCATGGTGTAGTAAAATAGGGGTGGTCCAAAAAACTGTCTCTATTTTTTCAGAATCCCAAAGAATGTTAATCCACTCAGCAAATCTAGTGTTGGCCAGATGAATTGATAGCTTCAAGATTGGTGTTGACCATGATTAATTAAAAAAATATTTCCACAAAATAAAATTCTCAAAGGAAAGTAAAGAGCTCTATTAAACAAAAAATGAGCAAAATTAAAATCACATAATCTACCAAGCATGAAACTACCACAAATCAGCATCAATAAATAAATGAAACCCAAAAAGAACAGAAATTACAATAAATAACGGAGTCAGACTCAAAATGAGCAGAAATTAACATAAATTGGGCTCAGAACCCATGTGCCTTCCCAAGGCCAGAACATAATTTGCACTTTACTGAAAAAAATATAAACGTTTTACTTTTATAACTTTAATAAATCAAATAATACTAACATTTTAATTACTAAATATCAGTATATGTATATTAAACTGACAATGCACATTCATTTGTATTTTTTCAGTAAAGTGCAAATTATGTTCTGGCCTTGGGAAGGCATAGGGGTTTTGAGCCCAACTTATGTTAATTTCTGCTCGTTTTGAGTTTGACTCAGTTATTTATTGTAATTTCTATTTGTTTTGGGTTTCATTTATTTATCAATGCTGATTTGTGGTAGTTTCAGGCTTTATTTGATTTTTAATTTGGTCATTTTTTGTTTCATGAAGTTCTTTACTTTTCTTTGAGAAACTTATTTTGTGGGAAACGTTTTTTTAATTAATTTCTGTTCATTTTATATTGACATAGTCTTTTCAGGGAAAACAAAATAATACTTTAAATATTTTCTTTTTTTAAGACTTTCCAGTTTGGCCTGCTGTTTGTATGCTGGAGAAACATTTTCAGCAATTTTTAACAAAATACACCCTTTTAAAAATCTGGTCACAAATAGCAGTGTTTAATTTAGTTTCATAGTTGACCTGAAATGGAAAACTTGATACTGTTTGCAAAAAAATCTGTTTACTTTCTTTGATAGCTTGGATACACTTCCACTATTTTGATTTGGTTAAATTTTAAGAGCAGAAGTAGCCCAAAAAGTTTGAACATAATACCCTCAGTTGTCCTTGAGATACTGCTGAGATGCCTTATTGGGAATTAGTATTAACACAGTGCATTTTGATTTAATCTTAAGGCAACATTAAGTCTTTAAACATAATGGGCAAATGGGAGGGAGGGCATGGGAGGGGGATTAGTTGCCCTCCAATCACTTTCGACTATTAAAAAGGGCATCAGCCCTTTCTATTTTCAACTAATTGAGCCCTTTCCAAAGTTCCCAAAACAACTCTTTCAATACAAAGTGCCCTGGTCTAAACAACAAAAACAAAAAATAATACACTATACCCACATCAATCTTTACTATACAAATGTCAAGCCTTCCAATTACTTTTGACGATTAAAAAGGGCACTAGGCCTTTTGATTTCCAATTGAATGAACCCTTTTTGAGTTTCTACAACAATGCTTTCTATAAAAACCTTATATGCCCCCAGGGCATAAATTACAACCCTTACCCTAAAGGCTGTTAGGGTGGTTGTCATCCTCTAAGAAATAATTTCCAAAACTTTCAACTATGTTGAATAAAATGGCTATCTAAAAATTTTGAATGGATGTGTTTAGGGAAAAAAGGTGGGCATGAGAGAGGGGTTAATTGCCCTCAAATCACTTTCGAGACTATTAAAAAGGGCACTAGTCATTTTGATTGGATGTGTTTAGGGAAATGGTGGGCATGTAAGGGGTGTTAGTTACCTTCCAATCACTTCCAACTATTAAAAAGGGCACTAGCCATTTCAATTTCCAATCAAATGAGCCCTTTTTGAAGTTTCTACAACAATGCATTCTATAAAAACCTTATATGCCCCCAGGGCATAGCTTACAATCCTTGCCCTGAGGGCTGTGGGGGGTTATCATCCTCAAAGACCTAATTTCCTGTACTTTCAACTATGTTGAACAAAATACCAATCTTAAAATTTTGATTGGATGTGTTTGGGGAAAAGGTGGGCATCAGAGGGGGGTTAGCTGCCCTCAAATCACTTTCAACTATTGAAAAGGGCACTAGACCTTTGAATTTCCAATCAAATGAGCCCTTTTTCAAGTTTCTACAACAAAGATTGCAATAAAAACTTATATACCCCCAGGGCATTACTTATAAGCCTTGCCCTGAAGACTGTACAGGGAGCATCCTGCTCAAGGGTATAATTTCCTGAACGTTAAACTGAGTGGAACAAAATAGCTATCTCAAAATTTTGATTGGATGTGTTTGGGGGAAATGGTGGGCATGGAAGGGGTGTTAGTTACCTTCCAATCACTTCCAACTATTAAAAAGGGCACTAGCCATTTCAATTTCCAATCAAATGAGCCCTTTTTAAAGTTTCTACAACAATGCATTCTATAAAAACCTTATATGCCCCAAGGGCTTAACTTACAATCTTTGCCCTGAGGGCTGTGGGGGGGGGGTTATCATCCTCAAACACCAAATTTCCTGTACTTTCAACTATGTTGAACAAAATGCCAATCTTAAAATTTTGATTGGATGTGTTTGGGGAAAAGGTGGGCATCAGGGGGAAGTTAGTTGCCCTCCAATCACTTTCAACTATTCAAAAGGGCACAAGCCACTCCAATTTCCAATTGAATGAGGCCTTATTGAAGTTTCTATGACAATTTCTTAGTGCCCTGGTCTAAATACATAGTGCCCTGGTCTAAAGGAAAAAAAAATAATACATTGTTCTTATATGCCCCCAGGGGATAACTTAAAACCCTTGCCCAGAGGGTTGTGGGGGAGTGACCTCCTCAAAAACATATTTTGTATCAGGAAATCAACTATGCTGAACGAAATGGCTATCTCAAAATCTTGATTAGGTGTGTTTGAGGGAATGATGGGTGTGGGGGGGGGGGCTAGTTGCCCTCCAATCACTTTTGACTATTAAAAAGGGCACTAGCCATTCCAATTTCCAATCAAATGAGCCCTTTTCCAAGTTTCTACAACAACTCCTTCAATACAAAGTGCCCTGGTATGGAAAAAAAAAGAAAACAAAAAATAATAATACATTGTGCCAACATTGTTCTTTACTTAGGCAGTGCAATAGCACTGCCTATGATTAGAGTGGCAAGTCATCAGAGATGCAGTGGGATAGACCAGTATTATCTTGCAGAGTCTATTAGATGCCACCCACTCCTTTTAGCCCCCAAACATGCCCAGCCAGTAATACATCTAGTTACACCCAACAAGGAAACCAAACTGTCCTGCATATACATAAATAGTGATGATCCACTCATGAACTGTGACATGAAACTTTGTCAACTGTCATGTCGTTATGTTAACTGTCCTGTATATATGTAAATAGTGATTTTAAAAAGAATAAATTAATAGATGTATCCCAAATTCAAGATTACCAAGTTGTGATTTTCTTGTATAAATATTTGAATCAGCTGCTCACCCCTGCTTTTGAAAATCTTCTTGCTTTTAATAGAGACCATCATGATCATTATACAAGAACGCTGATAACTTAACTCATGAGTTTAGGAGCACCACTCGGGCCTCTTTTGTGATTTGCCATTATGGTCCCCATGTTTGGAACATATTGCCCAAGCATGTGAAAAATGTGCCAAGTCTCCCAGCTTTCAAGTAACAGGCAAAGAAGTTTCTTTTATCTTGTGAGTGAATTTGGTGGCAAACCCACTCCAGGTTGTCATTCTATTTAAGGTATTTCCCCAATTTGCTTTGCTGTTATTTTTATTCTATCTACTTCTTATCTTTTCCTCTTTCTCTCCTTTGTTCCTTTATTCCTTCATCAGATGAGTTTCTTGTGTGTTGAGTAGCTCAGTATGAATGTTGTTTTAATTAGCTGAGAGTGATAACCTTGCTTGCCCTTTCAAGCTTATTGCCTTTCTTGGCAGGCAAAAGGCAAATAGTGTTTGTTTTCTTTTTTAATAAATGTATATCTCATCTCATTAAAACATTTTATCAGGGCATACTTTAGGTAAAATGCTAGTTTAGCTACTTTTTGCTATCTTGGAGAGGGGTTAGGTTAGACAAATGAAGTAGGAAAACTAGAATTTTACCCATACATTATGCTGTATATCCATCCCTGAAAGTTTCATTTTTTTTGGGATACCACCAGATGGCTAATTTGACAGTGTTTATATATATATATACAAATCTTTAAATTAGCCAACCAGCCAGCCAGTATTTTAAGCCTAGGAGTTGAGCTGGACATAAGGAAACATATTAAGAAAACAATTAATACTCCATGATATGCAGAATAATCCTAGTTAACACATTTTGCAGGGGTAGAGCCTTTATCTTCACCTATCAGTAAATATCTACCAAATCATATTATTGGCTTACGCATAAAGTGAATATACCACTCAATGCATTTTTTTATGCTGATTACAAATATAATAATCATTTCTATCAGAAATGAATTTCAGCCCCCCCCCCCTATATATGCCAATTCAGGGTATATATTTCTACATTAGGGGGGGTGGGGGCAAATTTTGTTTCTGATGTAAACAGGAGGTAAGTTTAAACTTTACCCCCACCCCCCCCCCCCTAATGTAGAAATATATACCCTGAATTGGCATATATAGGGGGGGGGCTGAAATTCATTTCTGATAGAAATGATTATTATATTTGTAATCAGCATAAAAAAAGGCATCAAGTAGTATATTCACTTTATGCGTAAGTCAATAATATGATTTGGTAGATATTTACCCACCTAGGCCTATCTCCTTGTTTTCTCAGTTTTTCTAAGAAATTTATGAATTTCATAGAACCTATATATTTGCAGAATATATACCCCCACTCCCCTAATGTGCAAATATATACCTAGAATTACATCCTTGATCTAAATATAATATCCATTTGTATCACAAATGAACTTTACTCCCATATTAGCCATATGGTGGATGTCCTCATTTTTCCTAGCCCAACCATTTATAAAGAAAGCAAAAAGCTCCTAATCTAGAATTGTGCAAACAAATAATGACTAGTCTACCCCTGAGAGTTTTGTTCTCTTAATTCAGCCACTTTTCAAGATACCAAGCAGCTCCTAAACTAGAATTTTACAATAAGTAGCCTACTGGCTAGTCTATGTTCATCTTTTAGGCTATCAAATTGATCTGAACATTGAAAGGTAAAGTTCTACCAAATCATATTATTGAGTTAGGACTAAAGTGAACACACCATTCAATGCCTTTTCTATGCTGATTACAAATATAATAATCATTTCTATCGGAAATGAATTTCAGCCCCCCCCCTATATATGCCAATTCAGGGTTAGGTTAGTTTAGGTATATATAGGGAGGGGGGGCTCAAATTCATTTCTGATAGAAATGATTATTATATTTGTAATCAGCATAAAAAAAAGGCATCAAATGGTGTATTCACTTTATTCCTAACTCAATTATATGATTTGGTAGAACTTTACCCATTGAAAAATTTGCCATTTCTGTGACTCTGGATAAATGGAAAAATTTTACAGACTTTGGCTTCTATGGCCTAGCACTAGCCTAGGCTATTTATTGAGACCCTTTTTAGTAAACAACTTTAAAATGATTGACAACTGACATCTTGACAATAACTGCAAGCCCAATTGAGAAAATAAGTAGAGAAAATCTTACGACCAAACTTTAATTCAAATGTCAAGCACTGAGAAAATTACCATGTTCTTATATGAGGGCTAAAAAAGAATGTTTTAAATATTAATGCTAATTTCTGTTGGATCTGGTGCTCTGAAGATGCTATTGCTTTCTATTTAATAATTTAAGAGAAAAAGATAGATGTCAGCAAAAGCCAGAAATTGTGAGAAATGACCCAGACTACTAATTGCCGTGCAATTGCAAATTACAGAAAAACACTGATTGCAAGGCCGTAGCCAGAGGGGGGGGGGGGGTGTTAGGATGCTTTGAACACCCCCCCCCCCAAATGTTTTCCTGACTCGTAAAAACGTAACAAAAATGGATATAAACTAATTTTGTATGCATTTTTTGAGGTTTTTTTGTGTACCCCCCCCCCTGCCCCCGAATTTTTTTTTTTTTAGTAAAACCCTCTCCGAAAAAATCCTGGGTACGACCTTGACTGATTGCAATGTACATTTTTAGAAGAAGTATTTTTAAAATTCCTCAATGAAATTATCCTATCCCATATCAAATGAATTTAAATGTCATCTACTGCCTTTTAAGCTTACAGTTAAGTTTACCGCCCGGAAATAATTTGTAAATTGGTTCATTCTACACTTCCTACCTTTTGGTCACAAAGTTCTCTTTTTTTTTCTCTCGCAAAAGGGCTTACGACTGAAAGACACAGCAAAAATGCAAAACTTGCCATACCAATTTGGCCCTGCATATTCATTTAAGCAGAGTAAAAAAAATAAATATTAATATTACTGCCAGACAAACAAAACTGAATCAAGGCTCAGGCCACCAAGGCTTACTTCCTCCAAAGCAAAATTCATAAACAATAATATAGTCTCGGGTTACCCCCAAACTAAAAATAATAAGCAATAATATAGCCTCGGACAATCGGCTCAACGGGCTATTTGACTATATTCAATGGACTATTGGTTCTCCTTGGATTTAGTATTTTTAGGTGGGACTTGCCTATAATCTTTTGTTTCTCCTTTACAAAAAAAAATTCTTTGGCAGTTTTGAAGTTTCTATCATAATATTCCCACCATACCTAAAGCCCCATCCGCTATCTTCAGAAGTGATACTGGCTAAAAAACTGTTTTCTCCCACCTTCAATTACTTCCTCTGAGGATATTTTTGCACCATGGTCGGTACCAAATCTGTTCAGGAAAACGGACTCAACAGACATGACTTGGGAAGCCAATCCTGCTTTCACTAATTTCGATCTCAGCAGCATGTTCACCAAAAAGCTCTACTTCATGGTCAGACACTGGACAGGATTCTCAGCGGCTGGACGGTGACTGAAATTACCAGCAGTAACCCCCTATTTTGCCAAATATTCTCAGTGGCACCACGAGAAGGTTTCACGACTACCCCCCAAAAAAGAATAGGATTGAAAAATTATTCATAAGCTTAGCCTTTTGTGTACCACTTTTGTAACCAAGTAGTGTTTACATTGATCAGCCTGCTTTTACCATATGTGATAGGGATCCGACATGTTACGCAAAAACGTGCCGTTTTATATAAAATTGTATCTGTTAAGTTTTTGTGAACCCAGATTTAAATACGGAAATGAGCAAAAAATGATTATTTTTTGAATGTTTGTTTTTCAACAGCTTAGCTTAAAAACACATTCGAAGCCGTTGACAGAAAACACGGAAACTACTGTTTTTTTTTTTTTTTTTTTTTTTTTTTTTTTTTTTTTTTTTTTTTTTTTTTTTTTTTTTTTTTGTAAAAATACAGATGTAGGGGCAGAATCATAGGCACATGGAAACATTAAACCACATTCTGCAAAATTCCATGGTGAGATTTTACTACCAACTCGGATTCACACTTAATTTTTAGAATGGCAATTTTTAAATTGGCTCATTGACCATGTTCCGGTTCTTTCCCCCATACAATTCGTGGTGATGGTGAATAAAAGTAGAGGGGAGACTATAGTACTTTTGTAGCAGTCATGAACTCCTATAAAGTAAATTGATTTTCAAAATACTTATATTTTTCCTGTTTAACTTTTTCCCAAAAAAAAATCTTTAAGATTTGTTATTTCTGTTTTTCTGCCTTGTAGAAATTTTAGCCCATTTTTTTGTGTATTTAAAGTAAAATACCACTTTATTTGAAAATTGTCAAACTGCTTCTTTGAGACCAAAAATCTTTTAGTGTGCATGATGTATTTTTGTTCTTTTTTTGAATACATGAGAAACTCGGAAGCCTGCTAGCTTCTATTCCGCAAAAACCAGTGGCCTAAGCTTTTTTTGTTCAGAGTTTTCTTGAGTGTAGTAACACGGTGATTATTTCGAGAAAATCGGGATACTCTCATGAGGAAGGAAGAGTGGGCTTGTAATTTTCATACGCTTTAGGATATTTGTGTTGTCCCTTTGGCATTAGGTGCTCATGCCACAAGTTTCGGTCCGAAAACCATCACTACAAGATCAAATCAGGCGTATAACACTTCTGAAACAATCATTCTCAATTCCAAGTCCCATTGGGCTGAAGTACCTACCTCAGTTTCAAGCCAATTTGTGAAAAAAATAGACCTGCCTCTCCCTCATAAGCAGTGCAATAGCCCAGCCTAAGTAAAGAGCGATGTGGTCACAGTGAAATAGTTAATTTTTTTTAGACCAGGGCACTTTGCATAGAAGGAGTTGTCGTAAAAACTTTTAAAGGGGCTCATTTGATGGGAAATCGAAAGTTATAGTGCCGAAGGAAATTGAGAGCAATAGTCGAAAGTGATTGGAGGGCAATCAGCCCTCCTCCACTCCCATGATTTCCCCAAACACATCCAATCAAATTTTGAGATAGCCATTTTGTTTAGCATAGTTGAAAGGTCCATTAACTATGTATTTGGTGATGACACCCCCTCCCCCCAAGCCCTCAGAGCTAGGAATGTAAGCTGTGCCCCAGGGGATTATATGGTTCTATGGAAGGGGTGGTCGTGAAAACTTCGGAGGGGGCTCATTTGATTGGAAATCAGAAGGTCTAGTGCCCTTTTTAAGAGTAAAAGTGACTGGAGGACAACTAGCCCTCCTCCCCCATCCCACGTCTTCTTTTCTCCAATTTCATCCGATAGAAATTCTGGTTGAAAAAAAATATTGCAAAGATCATATAACAAGGGTTGACACAACCATCCTGTAGTATAAGAAGTCAAGAATTAAAAGTTATGCCCCGGGGGCATATAAGGTTTTTATGGAGGGGGTGGTCGTATAAACTTTAGACGAGGCTCACTTGATTGGAAATGTAAAGTTCTAGTTCCCTTTTAAGAGTCAAAAGTGATTTGAGGGTAACTAGCCCTCTCCTACGCCCATCATTTCCGTAAACACATCCAATCAAAATTTTGAAATAGCCATTATGTTCAGAGTATTTGAAAGGTCTAGTAATTTTGCCTTTGAGAATGACGACCCCCTCCCCCAAGAGCCCTCAGGGCAAGGGTTTTAAGTTTTGTCCGGGAGGCACATAAGATTCTTATGAAAACAGTGGTAATAAAACTTTGGAGGGGGCTCATTGGATTGGAAATCAGAAGTTCTAGTTCCCTTTTAAGAGTCAAGGTAATCAGAGGGAAACTAGCCCTCCCCCCCCTCATGTCGTATATTCCACAAAAGCATTCGATAGAAATTTTGAAATAACTATTTGTTAAAAAAGTGGTCCAAAGATCACATAACAAGGCCTTTGGGGTTAAAAAAAACCCAATGTTTTGGGCAAAGGTTGTAAGCTATGGCCCGGGGGCAAATAAGGTTTTTATTGAAGGGGTGGTCATGTAAAATTTAAAGGAGACTCATTAGACTGGAAACATAAAGCTCTAGTTTTCTTTTAAGAGTGAAAAGTGATGGAGGGCAAATAGCCCCCCCCCCCGAAACACTCTTATCCCCAACACACATTTGATTGAAATTGTGAGATAGTCATTTTGTTCAAAATAGTCCAGAGAGCATATAGAAATGCTCCCAGGGTGGAAACAACCCCCCAGGGTCTGGGGCAAGGGTTGTAAATTATGTCCGGAGGCATATAAGATTTTAATGGAGAGGGTAGTTGCATAAACTTCGGACGCAGCTCATTTGATCGGAAGGCGAAGTTGTAGCACCCTTTTTAGGAGTCAAAAATGAATGGATGGCAACCAGCCCCTCCCCCCCCCCCACCAAACCCGTCATTTCCCAAAACACATCCGATAAAAATGTTAAGAGAGCTATTTTGCTCGGCATTGTTGAAAGGTCCAGTAATTATGTCTTTGGGGATGTCAACCTCTCCGCAGTCAGGCTTGTTACTAGCCAAAATGTTTGGGGAGGGGAGCAAGAGGTTTTACCGACTGGCTGGTCATTTTTACCGACTGATTAAAAAAAAAAATGCATAATGTCCGTTTCGAATAAATACGTAAAATCACTGCACGAGTCGGTAAAACCGCTGCATTTACCAACCGAGATTCTGATTTCGGGACATATCATGTCATTATTTTAATACTGTTCATTTAACCAAATGGAAAATTATGGCATCATCTGTAAAATTACGGCAGAATTCGGTAAAACTGCTGCGTTTACCGACCAAGTTCGAAATTTCTGTAGATGGCATTTCAGTATTTTCGTGGTATTTATTGAACCGAACAAAGAATTTTACCGACTTCTTTTTTTTACCGAGTGACCAAAAACACTGGGGGGCATCCCCCCTACCCACCGTCATACGTGACGGCCCTGTCCGCAATCCTCAGGGCAAGGGCTGTAAGTTAGGCAATTCATTCATTGTTTGCATATTGTATATGTTATTGATAAAGGTATGCATATTTGAACTTTACTTTCCAAAAAGACGAAGGGCATTCAGGTGAGCCTTTCAGAGATGTTGAGGGGAGTGTTGAACTAAATCAAAACACATTATTTGTGCAGATACAATTTTAAATCTTGGATTGAGGATTATAAGTTTCCGTCTTTCAAGCGACTCAGTATGTCGCGAAGTGCCAAAATATTTAGGATTTAGAGATTAAAAAGTGTGTTTTTCCGTAAAGTTTTTCTTTCTTCATAAAACGACCTCACAATGTCCTGTACTAACAAAAGACTTGAACTCCTTGAATCTCAAATAGTATAGAAACAACCAAACCAGTTTTACTTTATTTCAAATTTGTATGTTGAAAAATGATGGAAAACTGCCTTCAATCGTTATTTATTTTAATACCGATGAAACTTTTAGCTCAAATTGACGATTCTAAGTTAAGAATATTTCTAAGAAGCCGTGAGTTGAAAATACATTCTTGAACTCTCACAACCAACTTCATGTTTGCTTATTTTATTTTAATGTCCACTATTCAACTTCGGCGAAAAAAGAAATGTGTCAAGCCAATGCAAAAGCAGCAAATTTGGTAAGTGAATATCTTATTTAAGGTCAGAAATAGATTTTACTTTATTTTCTTTTCTTAGCTTAAATTGAGCCGATTTGACGAAACTACCAAAATGCAAAGTTAACAAATTTTGCATTATACCGTGTCTGTTTAAGAAAATTCACTTGGATTTCGGAAAGAAGAGAGGAATGAAATTAAAAATTCGTGCGAAATCCTCAACTTTTTTCAAATTTGTGGTACGATTTTAGATTTTGCTTCGGCTTTAAATATATTTAACAACTACCGGCTTTAGCTACCGGATCTTGGAATTAATATTGAAATATGATTGAAGTTTTGGATTCTCTATGATTCCGCTCTAGCTTCTTTGATTTTTCTCTAATTTAATGTAATTTCGAACTTCTGGTCCAAATTTCACCAAATAACAAAAAGTTTGTCCCCCCTCCCTCCTAGTTACGACACCCCTGTCCGTTACATGGGACATAGAAAGCTGAATCAACTTAAATTTACATCTATTGAGGCATCCGTTGTTTAAATTTGTCGTAGTTGAGGCATTCAAACTATTTCTAATGTATGTGCTATAAGGTATTTGCAAGAAGTAGTGGCATGTTGTTTTCCTCCTTTTCTCCCAAACGAACTGAGTCCAAACTTACTTTGTGTTCTGCTGCACACAAAGAAAAAAAGCTGCTTCTCTATTCTGTCTCATACTCAGTTAATAGGTATGATACTGTGATTACTGGGTTTTATTGAGCACAAAGAAAGGTATCACGAAAACACAAACACGGGAGGGAATAGAGAGATATGGGAGATGGGAGGAAGTCCCCGTTTCCTTTAAATCTTTCTTTATGACATCCTCCCACTTCAACCAAGGGCGATCTGCTTTCCGTTTAGCCCTAGATGGTTGGCCGAAAAGGACAATCCTCGGATATCTGTCATTCTTCATCCGCAGAACGCGCCCTAGCCATCACAACCTTTTTCTCATTACAGCTCTGGAAAACGGGATTGAACTACACTTTTCGTACAGCCTACTGTTTGAAATACGGTTAGTCAGCCAGGTGCCCAGAACAATCCGTAAGCAATTTCTATGGAAATCATCTAGCAAATCTTCATCCACTTTTCGGAGTGCCCATGCTTCAGACCCATACCTGACCACTGTCATCACTGTAGCTTATAATATTATAATCTTGGTTTGCAGATTTATCCTCCTATTCTTCTAAACTTTTTTTTAACTATGAAAAACACCCTGAGCCTTGGCTATTCTACTTTTAACAACTTCACTGCTCCCACCATCCTTACTAATAATGCTACCACGGTAAGTAAAACTGACCACATGATCAATCTTTTCGTTACCCAACCTGACCTTTTCATCTTCACTTATTCCTAACCTTAGTACCTTAGTCTTCTTAACAGTAATTTTCAAAACCTATTCTAGCTCCCTGAATTCGCAAAACCTCTAAAAGTTTATTCATTTTGCTCTCAATTTCATCTAGGATGCTTAAATCATCAGCATAGTCAAAGTCCAAGAATTTTCTATCAACGGAATTGAACGCTTGCCCTTAATCTAGAAAACTGAGGAACAAAGGTGTTTGATAACTGAGGCATTTCTCATAACTACAGCATCTCTCAGTCTGAAAAGTATCATATTACTAAGTAATTTGCTACCTACAGAGACAAGACTAATACCTCGATAAATAACTCACTCGCTCTTATCATCTTCCTTATACAGTGGTTTAATTAAGGTTTTCCTAAAATTGCCAGGTACTTCCCCTTTTTCAAAAACAATATTCTTAATCTTCAGTAACTTATTTCTAACTTCAGCGCCACCATATTTAAGAAACTCCTTTACCACACTATCTGCACCAGGAGCTTTATTATTTTTTCAATCATTTTAGTACTGTCGCCAATTCTTCCTCACAAGACAAATCTTCCTTCACATCCAAGGTATCACAAACTTTTTTATTTTCCTCTGTATATTTTCCTGCAACTCTATCTCGGTTTAGCAAATTCTGTAAATGTTCTGCCCATCTCTCTTTAACTCTTTCCTTATCAACTAATTGTGGCCCGGTTCCTATCTTTAACTGGGACAAGTCCGGTTTGACTACTCCCTCTCAATTTATTGCCATGCCAGTACAATATTTTACTATTATGCTGTCTAGCTGCATCTTCCAGATCCTCGGCAATTTCATCCATGGCCTCCACTTCACACCTCCTTAGTTCATATTTTAATGCTTTCTCCACTTTCTTTACCTTCCTTTTGTTTTCATATGATCTATCACTTAGATAATTCTTGTACAAGTCCTTTCTCCTTTCTATTAAACATAAAGCTTTTTCACTAATATTCTTAGCTGCAGTCCTAGCTTTCTTGTCTAAGACACCTTCAGCACCTTCACAAATTATTTATCAAAAATTATTCCAACCATCTTCCACATTATCAAGTTTTAAACTCTCAAGTTTAGTATTCAACTGTTACTGGAAAGTTTCTCTCAAATTCTCATCCTGGAGTCTACCAACATCATAACTTCCTGGGAGGTAATTTCCCTTCTGAAATTTCAGCTTTAAATTAAGCCTTGACACTACTAGATGATTATCTTTATTTTTAACATCAATAACAGCACTCCTATATACCCTAGTATCTTGTATTTCTCCTGCCAGTCTTCGGTTTACTATAACATAATCAATAAGGTTTGCTGTCTTACCATTGCGTGAATACCATGTTATCTTATGAGCAATTAGCAGCTTCGTTATTCATCATGAGCCCTGCTCCCTGTCTGTGTGCCCCATCCTTCCTGTCTGAGCAAAAAAAAATCTATATCACTTAATATCATGCTTCCTACCCCTGAATTCTTCAATCAGAATGTCGACACGGGAGTTATTTTGTAACGCCGTAACATTCCAAGTTCCAATTTTCTTGTTCTTTAAATCATTGAAATTATTTTGGCATCGGGAAAGTAATGATGCCGGATAGCAGTGCAGGACGGGGAACAATATATTTCTCAAGTGTACACCGAAGCCCTTAAGTTGGCTTAGAACCGGATAGCAAGAAGTCCCTGGGATCTCCTGTATGAATGGAGGCTTTGTGCAATCCTGGGCTGATCTTGGTCACAACATGGTTTTCAGCACTTGGCAGTGTTCTTTTATCAACAGGAGTCGAAGTCCTGCACAGACAGTCTCAAGCCTATTACCTCCGACTCATTACATATTCATGCTTACAAATATTATGCTACTACGGGGAGGCAACCCATAGTAGATTAATCAGCTAGAAAGAGGTTTTTCAGCCCGAAAACACCATCAAAATAGACCAAGCCCAGAAGAATTATCCATTCATCTGAATCCTATGTGAGTGGTGTGTCATTTACTAGTCTATAATTTCCTCGAGGAACGCCACTCCTGGAGTGGGAATAAAGTTGACCGCAAGGTCCCTCGTCTTCCAAGTACCCCGAAAGGATCAAGGCAGCCCTTTGAAAAGGCTGTTGTCCATTGATCTGGATCTTATGTCCTGCCACAGTTGTTCTCCTATAGAAGATCCTCCCATGATGGTGTTCTTCGTCGCTATGCAGTAAACCCATTACTTGGAAAAGGTTTGTAACTCACGGGACGTGTGTAAACACCAGTTGCCCCCTTTGAGTGTATGTTTAAGGGGCCTTCATCCTCCTCCACCTGTATTTATGGCCCCAGATGAGGGTGCCCCAGTATCTATTATGGACCCCCAGAGACAAGGTCTGTAGGGCGTTCCCCTATCGCCACCTGGGACACGCTGAGTGGCCTCGGGGGAGACCCCTACTGAGCAGTAGATTCATAAATCATAAACAGTAACACATGAATTCGGCAGGTTAGAATTCTAAGGATTGTGGCCCGCATATTCCCTCTTCCCTGAAAAATTCCCATCCGATCACTTCCAAAATACATAAAGTGTAAAATTAAAATTTGGAAATTCTGACATGTTACGTATAATATACATATATTCAACAAAATATTTCAACATAATCACCCCCGTAAAGCTCTATGGCCAGGAAAAAACAGGGGAGAAACAACAATGAAAAAAATTCGTAAGAATTATTTTCAACATGATACATCTATACATTTAAGAAGCTTGGCACAAGAGACAAAATTACAATGAATCGAATAAAAAAAAATCCCCAAAATCAGAATCTAGGCAGGGAACTACCAAGCAATCAATCAATCAATAAATATATTCCACATGGACTACCACATGAATTCAATTTAATTCAAATTACATATGTGAAATCAAGCCACAAGAAATGCTGAGCACAAATCAAACACACATCACAACAAAAATTCCGTGCCCGGAGTCATCCGTCCCATTAACAATAATAAAAAAAGAATAATAAAAAGATACAAAGAAGAATAAAAATAAAACGCAAAAGAAAAATAAACTTAATAAACATAAATCATCAAGACATTACAAAATTTCTTAAAATTCTGATGAAAGTGCCAAACGAGTGACATTCTTGAGCTGACTCAGGTAGGGTATTCAAAATGATTTGACAAGTGGTTAATGGACTCAAATCAGACCTCACAGATGGAGTAAATAGAAAAATAATATTTCTTGACTTACGAAGATGATGTGTAGATCAATCAGTGACGAAAAAGGAATTAGTTTGTAGGGCTGCGGGAACATCCCCATGGAGTTGATGAAAAGTGAAAGACATGCACGAAATAATGTAGAGTGATTGTAAATCAAGTAATGGGCAAGTTGGATTAGCTGTAGAACAATTTGTTCCCTGCATGCGTCTCATTGCAATATCGTATAATTTAATTCCTTAATATTCTGCCTAATTAGAAAAATCGGGGTCAGCCGGTGGCGTACCGCCATTTTTCCTAGAAATCAGCCATTCGCCGCTGAAAAGAAAACCGGCCCGGTATCGGGGTCTACCACAAATACTTTTGTCAGCAGCAATTGGTGAGCTCTCTAACAATAGGACCATAAGTTTTGCTCTGAAAGATTAAAAGCTCAACAAGAAAATTGACAAGATAGCCTTTTCTCTAAAATGAATGTGACATCTTTATAATTTGTAGTGTGGTTCATTTCTGTGGAAAATCAAACAGATTTCCTCAGTTGTCATAGACAGCGATAAATTACAAAGCGTCTTCTGTGATCTATGGCTATATTTCAATGACCACAAATCCCCCAGAAGAAAAGCATAAAAATTGATGTCACTGACCGCTTTTTGTACAGAAATTTAAATCATAAAAAGGGAAATAATTGGGCTATGTCATCGGAAACCAACGATCAGGCATGTATATACACAAGCAAGATAGTTGTGGATAATATTATCTATCTTCTTTTGTAAATAATCTTGGTTGTGTATTCTGTAAAGATAAGGCTAGCCTAGGGTGTTTGTTAACAATTTCTGAATTTTTGTGACTTAAAGGTCTTTTCATTTTCATTTCATACATATGATCTGTAATTCTCTTGTTTCACAAATTTTTTCAGCATAAATGGTTCAAGCAGGACTAGGGTAAAAGACCTCTATTCAGGAAAGACCACTTTTCTTTGGCATTCCAGAAAAACAGCAATGGCTTTTTGGACCACCCCTGTTTTACTATAGCATGATGCAATGTGAGAGCAGTAACAAGAACTCTTTCTTCTTGGACAAATTTTCACCAATGATTTGTCAGCATCAATTAAAAGTGTGGTCTCTTGTTTTTCGTCAAGCAATTAAAAAAATATATATTTAATAGGCCTAGGCTATTTGTGATGTAAAGAAAAAATATCAAGCAATAAAAGTTACATTTTTAGAATCAGAACAAAGTCAGCTTTCTGTTAATATGTGGATAAAATTGAAACAATAAAAGGATATAGGCCTATACATCAAAATAGAATAATTGGTAGGCTATTTCTAAAAAGAGGTCCTTGTAGATAAGTCAATAAACTGATAATTTCTAGTGCTTGATCTTAAGTAATTTTGATAGGCTAATAACAATATTGGTGCATAGCTTAGATTTTTAGCTTTTTTCTCATATGTACAATTTTTCTCAATTCCTCTTTGGTAACAAGATGTAAGGGTTTTAGTTTTACATAATTAGGCTATGCTCAATTGGATACTGGTTTTCAACCCTACCTTAGATTTCAGTAGGCCTAGGCTATGTTTTGTTAGAAAAATTTTTGCAGTTCATATTATTGACTTACAAATAAAGTGTACATACCACTTGATGACTTTAATCTGCTCTACAAACATAATAATTGCAATTGCTTCTATTAGAAATTCAAAATCACCCCCACTCTCCCCACCCCCTAATGTGCAAATATATACCCTGAATTGGAATATATCATGGATTATCAACAGCAAAGTTTTGAATCACAAAATTCAGGGCTATTTTTGTCAATGGCATTTGAAATACTTGAAACAGTAGGAAAATGTTTTATATTTGAGGTGCCTAATAAATGAGGTTTGAATTGTTATAGGGTAAAAGACCTCTTTTTGGGAAAGACCACTTTTCTTTGGCATTTCGGAAAAATAGCAATGGGTTTTTGGACCACCCCTTTTTACTACAACATGAAGCAATGTGAGGGCAGTAACAAGAACCCTGCCTTCTTGGTCAAATTTTCACCAATGATTTGTCAGCATAAATTGAAAATATGGTCTCTGTTTTGAAAAGCAATTGAAAAGAAAAACTATATTTAAATATTTGTGATTTATAGAATAAATATCAAGCAATAAAAGTTACATTTCTAGAATCAGAAGAAAATCAGCTTTCTATTAATATATGAATAAAACTGAAACACTAAAAGGATATATACATCAAAATAGGATAATTGGTATTTCCAAAAAGAGGTCCCTGCAGGTAAGTCAATAAACTAAGAATTTCATGTCTCTGATCTTAAATAATCTGAATAATAACCATATTGATGCATAGCTTAGACTTTTTGCTATTCATGATTATACCCAATCCTTCTCAATTCCTCTTTGGTAAAAAGGTGTGAGGGTTTTAGTTTTACATAATTTTGCTCAATTGGATACTGGTTTTTTACCCTAAATAAGTATTTTTGGAATATGTTACTCTTGAACAACTTATTTATAAGCTAGTTATATTTTTTTAACCACTTCAATAACTTAACTACTCTTGATAACTTCTTTGTGTAGTTACAATTCAGGGTATATATTTGCACATTATGGGGGTGAGGGTGGGTAAATTTGAATTTTCAATAGAAGCAACTATTATATTCATAAACTGCATTAAAAAAAGGCATTGAGTGGTATGTTACCTTAAATTACCTTAAATCACAGCTTGGAGTGAAATAAGGACTTTCAATCCTGTTGAATCACTCCTTATGATGACTGTTGTAGTTGGTTAAGTTCTGGTGGAAGATTCTGGTGCTTCCCAGTCAAACTTCCATGGTGTATCTTTCCACTCAGCATCCAGATGGCGTTTGAAAGCATCTGTTGATTCAGCAGCAACAGTGTCCTCCTTGAGGTTATTCCAGAGGTTCTCAATCTGATTCGAGAAGAAATTGCATCTTGCTCCAGTTGTAGCGTGATGTTTGCAGATTTGTCTAGGGTGTCCTCGTGTTTTGTGGGAGGTGTCAATCTCCAGGATCTCATTTTCTCTCTTTTTCTTATCTAGTTTATGACTGTCTACATCATGAGTAGACTATCCAGTAATTAAAGGTTTTCTAATTTATGGATTCAGAAGACAATAGCTTTCCATTATTAAAAAAGTAGCCTATCTAAAACCAGGGTAAATTTTCCAACTAACAGAATAGTGAAATAGCTATAAAATAGACATAGCCAACCTTTATAACTATGTTTTCATCATGTATCCAAATATAACACTCATTTGTGTTGGAAATGAAATTTACTCTCACACCTACCTCTGGTATATAGGCTATCTATACTAACAGAGTAGGCTATTCAGACAGCTAAGAAACAAATGTACCATTTGAATCAGAATCCAATTATGACATTCATTTGCAAATTCAATTTTAACCTATCCTTTCTAACTTTACCCAAAAACAAAGCCCATATTAATTATTTCAAATGCATTTATTGATTCTCAACTTGGTAATTATTTTGTTGTTCATATTATTGACCTACAAATAAATTAAACATACCACTAGCTGCCATTTTTTATTCTCTTTCTCAATATAACAATTGCTTTTCTTGCAAATTCAATTTTAAGCCCTTTTAGGACCTTTGAAAATAATAATTACATTCTATATGTTTTGGATATTAAAATGGGTGACAACTTTTTTGATAGCTAAAAATTAAGAAAAATATTTTGCTATTGAGGCATAAATGTAACCCAAACAAACAGAAATTAAATAAACAATAATAGCAAACAAACAATAGTTACTAATATGAATGAGTAAATAAATCTTAAAACAAGTGAAACTTAAATTGAATATGCAAATCCAGCTTGAAACAAACAAAAATCTCTATAAAGAAGAGTTTGGGTTTTGCCTCCTTCCTTCACTTTAAAAATCTAAAACCTATTGCATCATTGGTGCTTAACTAAAAACTATATTTGTCTTGAACAATCTTGAAAAGTACAAATAAAATCAAACTGAATGTTTGATATATAATGCTATTAATTGTTGAAAGATCATCAGTTCAAGATTTTTTTTTATTATAATTTTATTTATTTTCTATGCTACAATAACTGGAAAAGAAAATATTTGTAATATAATTTGTTTTCAGGGAAGCACCAGTGACATAGTAGGCTTTAGACTTATAGTGAGGGAAGGGGGCAGTATCCAAACTCTTGTTTGTAGTGAAACTATATTTGTCTTAAACATTCTTGGAAAGAACTAATAAAATTAAACTAAATATTTTAATTTTAAAATACTTTACTTGTCTACCTCTGCAGGTAGACTAGTAGCCTACCTGCAGATTGGCAGACAGTCATAATTACTCCAATATTCAATAAAGGATCTAGAACCAAGCCTGAAAACTATTGACCTATTAGCCTATTGTGGTCAAACTTATTGAAGGGATAGTCAATGATGCAATTATAGTGCATATGACCAAGAATGGCTTTCTTTTTGGTGGCCAGCATGGTTTCAGGAAAGGCATGTCTATCAAAACAAATCTTATACTAGCTTATGAATCTGTAACTGATCTGCTGGAGCAGGGTTTCCCAGTCAATGTGTTCCTACTGGATCAAGCTAAGGCCTTTGATAAATTGTCTCACCACTACCTGATGATCAAGCTGTTGGTATATCAGATAGATAATGATGTTGCCCAGTGGATTCAGAGCTTCTTATCCAACAGAACCCAGATTGCTGCTGTATATGATGAAAGAGGTGACCTCATCTATTCCACACCAGTTCACATTAAGAGTGGTGTCCCCTAAGGGACCAAACTAGGCCCAACATTGTTCAACCTTTACATAAATGGTGCTCCTGAGGTGGTCAAGAATGGCTTGGTACTTTATGCAGACAACTCCAAACTCTTTGGTCCAGCAGCCTCTATAGAAAATTGCTCTTCTCTGCAAGACAATCTCAACAACCTCTGTCTGTGGGCAACAGCCTGGATGCTTGAGTTCAACTCAAACAAATGTAAAGTCCTTCAACTTGGTCCAAACAATCCCTGCCATAGTTATCACATTATTGACTCTGCAGGTCACAACATGCCCATTCACAGTGCTGAGGAAGAGCATGATCTTGGGGTATTAATTGATGATAAGCTTAAGTTTCATAGTCACTGTCAGAACCAAGCAGCTAAGGCAAACAAGGTCCTTGGTTTGATCAAGTCACCAACCAAGAGTTATCAAGAAGCTTTACATAGCCTTTGTTTGTCCTCATCTTGAGTTTGGTATGTTGGTTGCCAACCCCCACTTTAAGTGTGACATGGAGGTTCTTGAGAAGGTCCATTGTAGAACAACCAAGCTCCCTTTTGTGAAAAAACAAATCTCCTACAAGCAATGACTAGAAAAGCTTGACCTACCTACCCTAATGTACCATAGAGAGAGATGTCATCCTTGCATTTAAGATGATGACCAGCAACACCATCAAGCCCATTTTTGATCACAATGAATATACCAGAACATGAGGAAATCCCATAAAACTGCTTCAAAAATTTAGCAGAAAGCATGAAAAGTTCAACTTCTTCACCAATTGCATTGTCCCATTGTGGATTTCACTTAGCAAATCTACTGTGTTGGCCAGATCAGTTGATAGCTTCAAGATTGGTGTTGCCCATGATTGGAGTGACAAGTCATTGAAGATGCAGTGGGACAAACCAGCATCATGGAGTAGGATCTATAAGATGCCAACCGCCCCCTTTAACCCCCAAATATGCCCAGCCACCAATACATATAGTGAACCCAACAACAAAACCAAACTGTCCTGTAAATATGAAAATTGTGTTAATTGTCCTGTTGTTATGAATTGTGTTATGAACTTTTGTCCTGTATATATGTAAATAGTGATATTCCAATGGTGACATGAAGATTATCAAGTCAATGTTACCTGGCAACATCTACAGGTTCTTCAACCTTAGTCACTAGAAGATGCAATTTAAGGTATTTGATATATAATGATATTAATTGCTGGAAGCTCATTGGTTCAAAATTTAATTTTACTGTATTTTTTATGTTTATTTTCAATGTTGTAATAAGTACAAAAGAAAATATTTGTAATATAATTCATTTTCAGTAAATCACCAATGATGCAGTAGGTTTTAGACTTTTACAGCAAAAGAAGGAGGCTAACCCCCAAACTTCTTTTTAGAGATTTTTGTTAGTTTCAAGTTAGATTTGCATATTCAATTTAAGTTTCACTCATTTTAAGATTTATTTACTCAGTTATATTAGTAACTATTGTTTGTTTATTTGCTAGGATTCTTTATTTTATTTCTGCTTGTTTTGGGTTTCATTTATGCCTCAATAGCAAAATTTTTTGCTTGTTTTAAGCTTGATTTGCATATTCAACTTAAGCTTTACTTGTTTTGAGATTTATTTGTTTATTTATATTTGTACCTGTTGTATGTTTTTTGCTATGATTGTTCATTTAGTTTCTGTGTGTTTTGGGTTTCATTTATTCTTTAATAATAATTTCTGGTTGTTTTGAGTTAGAGTTATTGTAGGTTTCTATTTCTTCTGATCTTAGCTTTAATGTGGCATTTACTTTTCTATAGAAAACTTCTTTTTTGGAATTTTTAAAATTAGTTTCTGTTTGTTTTTTATTGCCAAAGTTTCAAGTTCTTCAAAATTCACTATTTCAAAATATTTTTTTTTTATTTCAAAATAAATTAACAGTTTTGGTATGAACTAATAAATTAGACTGAATATTGGATATATAATTATTAATTGCTGAAAGCTCATCAGCTCAAGAATTGCTTCACCCAGGCTGAATTTAAAGCTTTGATGCCACTAGACTGAAGCATTTTTTCTGCTCCATTTTTGCAAAATTTTTGAGGAAATCCCCAAAGCCCCAGGAATAGTGAAAGCTGCAGGGCCTATTGGGCCTATTGGTAAATCCTGGTCTGGTTTCACTGCAATTTTCATTTTATTTTCATTGTTGTAATAAGAACAAAATAAAATATTTGTAATATAATTCCTTTTAGGAAAGCACCAAATATGCAGTATGCCTTATACTTTCAGCTTTAGAGAAACAGGCAGTAACCATACTCTTGCCTGTTGTGAAGACATGACTCAGTAGAAGTACATAGCCCCCTACTCCCTGAAAATGACTGTAGTCTAACAACCAATCCTTAATCCAATTCTCAATTGTGTTTGATTTCTGTTCTCCCAATCAATATAATAAAAGAAGGTAAACTAATTTTGCAGAACATTGTAGCCACTTAAGTAAGAGAATGATAATTCTAAGTAAGAGAATTGGTTATTTAAGTAAGAGAATGATACTTTTACTGTTTGGGAAAATGGGCAGTAGCCTTACTCTTCTTTGTAGTGAAGACACCATTCATTAAAAGTACATAACCCCAATTCTTTTGGAAAGAACTGGGGAAAAAATGGCTATCAAAATTTGTATTGGATGGCATTGGGGAAAAAAGGGTGTGGGGGGGACTAGTTGCCTTCTGATCTCTTTTGACTCTTAAAAAGTGAACTAGAATTTTCAGTTTCCATTCAAATGAGCCCTCTCTAAATTTTCTAAAAGTATCCCTTCCATAAGAACCATATATGCCCCCAGGGCATAACTTACAATGCCCCTGGCCCTGGGGGCTGTGTTGGCTCCAGCGTTTTTGTTATATGATCTTTGAGCTATTTTTAACAAATTATCTATCTCAAAATTTTTATTAACAATAATAATATAATGCAAAACAAATAGGCCACAGGGCCCCTACAAAAATCTTTTAAACTGGCAAACATCCAAACATTATTGGATGGGTTGTGGGAAAAAAGGATGTGATGGGGGCTAGTTACCATTGAATCTCTTTTGACTTAAAAAGGGAACTAAAGCTTTCAGTTGTCAATCAAATGAACCCTCTCTGAAGTTTTTATGAGCACCTTTTCCATAAGAACCATATATGCCCCCAGGGCATAACTTACAATGCCCGCCCCTGTGCCCTGGGGGGTTGTGTTGACACCAGAGTTTCTGTTATCTGACCTTTGAACTATTTTTATCAAAATGGTTATCTTAAACTATTTTTCAGATTTTCAACTATTTTAAGAAAAATGGCTATCTCAAAGTTCTTATGGGATTGGTTTGAGGAAAATAGGGCATGGAGGGGGGGGGGGGGGGGCTAGTTGCCCTCTGATCTCTTTTGACCCTTAAAAAGTGAACTAGACTTTCAATTCACAATCAAATGAGCCTTTTCCAAAGTTAATACAAGCTTCCCTTCCATAAGAACCATATATGCCCCCCAGAGCATAACTTGGAATGTTTGCCCCTGGGCCCTTGGGGGTTGTGTTGACACAGGAGTTTTCTTATCTGACCTTTGAACCATTTTTAACAAAATGACTATCTTGAAATGTTTGTTTAATGGGTTTAGGGAAAAAAGGGTGTGAGGGGTGCTAGTTGCCATTGGATCTCTTTTACTTAAAAAGGGAACTAGAACTTTCAATTTCCAATCAAATGAGCCCTCTCTGAACTTTATACAAGAGATATACACACATCCCTTTCATAAGAACCATATATGCCCCCAGGATGTGATAACTTGCAGTGCCTGCCCTTGGGCCCTTGGGGATTATGTTGACACTAGAGTTTTGTTATTTAATTTTGAACTATTTTTAAAAAAAGAGCTATCAAAAAATTTGTATCAGATGGGTTCAAGGAAAAAAGTGAGTGGGGGCCTAGTTCCTCTCTGATCTCTTTTGACTCTTAAAAAGTGAATTAGAACTTTCAGTTTCCAATGAAATGAGCCTTCTATGAAATTAATACAAGCATCCCTTCTGTAAGAACCATATATGCCCCCAGAGCATTATTTAGAATGCCTGCCCCCAGGCCCTGGGGGTTGTATTGACACCACAGTTTTTCTTATCTGACCTTTGAACTATTTTTAACAAAATGGCTATCTCAAAATTTTTATTGGATGGGTTTGGGGCAAAAAGGGCTAGGGGGAGGGGCTAGTTACCCTTGGATCTCTTTTTACTCTTAAAAAGTGAACTAGAACTTTTAATTGCTAATCAAATGAGCCTCTGAAGTTTATACAAGCATCCCTTCCACAAGAACCATATATGCCCCCAGGGCATAACTTATAATGCCTGCCCCTGGGCCCTGGGGGGGGGGGTGTTGACTCCAGAGTTTTTGTTATATGATTTATATTCTATTTAAAAAAATACTGTCTCAAAGTTCTTATTTGATGGGTTTGAGGGAAAAAAGGTGTGGAGGGGGTGGGGGACTATTAGCCCTCTGATCTTTTTTTACTCTTAAAAAGTGAACTGTAACTTTCAATTTCCAATCAAATGAACCCTCTCTGAAGTTTATACAAGCATCCCTTCCATAATAACCATATATGCCCCCAGGGCATAACTTACAATGCCTGCCCTGGGCCCTGCAGGATTGTGTCAACCCTAGAGTTTTTGTGTCAACCATAGGGTGTGGATGTGGGGAGGGTCTAGTTGCGTAAAATAGGAGGTGGGGAGGGATGGGTTTGAGTAAAATAGGGCGTGGGGGATGGGGAGGGCCTAGTGTGCGAGGGGGGGGGGGTAGTTGCCCTCTAATCTCTTTTGACTCTTAAAAAGTGAACTATAACTTTTAATTTCCAATCAAATGAGTTCTCTCTGAAGTTTATACAAGCATCCCTTTCAGAAGAACTATATATGCCACCTGGGCATAACTTACAACACCTACCCCTGGGCCTGGGGGGTTGTGTTGACACTGGAATTTTTGTTATATGATTTTTGAACTATTTTTAAGAGAATGGCTATCTCAAAGTTCTTATTGGATAGGTTTGAGAGAAAAAGGGCATAGAGGGGGGGGGGGGGGTAGTTGCCCTCTGATCTCTTTTGACTCTTAAAAAGTGAACTATAACTTTCAATTTCTAACCAAATGAGCCCTCTCTGAAGTTAATACAAGCATCCGTTTCTTAAGAACCATTTATGCCAAAAAAGGCTGTCTCAAAGTTCTTATTTGATGGGTTTGAGGAAAAAAAGGTGTGGAGGGGGTGGGAGACTATTGGCCCTCTGATCTTTTTTGACTCTTAAAAAGTGAACTGTAACTTTCAATTTCCAATCAAATGAACCCTCTCTGAAGTTTATACAAGCATCCCTTCCATAATAACCATATATGCCCCCAGGGTATAACTTACAATGCCTGCCCTGGGCCCTGCAGGATTGTGTCAACCCTAGAGTTTTTGTGTCAACCATAGGGTGTGGATGTGGGGAGGGTCTAGTTGCATAAAATAGGAGGTGCAGAGGGATGGGTTTGAGTAAAATAGGGTGTGGAGGTGGGGAGGGCCTAGTGTGCGAGGGGGGGGGGGGGTAGTTGCCCTCTAATCTCTTTTGACTCTTAAAAAGTGAACTATAACTTTTAATTTCTAATCAAATGAGTTCTCTCTGAAGTTTATACAAGCATCCCTTTCAGAAGAACTATATATGCCAGGGCATAACCTACAACACCTACCTCTGGGCCTGGGGGGTTGTGTTGACACTGGAATTTTTGTTATATGATTTTTGAACTATTTTTAAGAGAATGGCTATCTCAAAGTTCTTATTTGATAGGTTTGAGAGAAAAAGGGCATAGAGGGGGGGGGGGGTAGTTGCCGTCTTATCTCTTTTGACTCTTAAAAAGTGAACTATAACTTTCAATTTCCAATCAAATGAGCCCTCTCCAAAGTTTTTGGCTAGTTGCCCTCTGATCACTTGACTCTTAAAAAGGGGAATATAACTTCCAATTTCCAATCAAGTGAGCCCCTTCCAAAGTTTATGCAACAACTCTTTCCATATGAAATGCTTCTGGGGAAGAAAAAGTCTCCTGGACTTGGATTATGCTGATGATTTAAGCATCCTAGATGGAAGTGTTATCAAAATGAATGAAGTTTTAGAGGTTTTGTGAGTTCAGGGGGCTAGAATTGGTTTGAAAATTAATGTTAGGAAGACTAAGTTACTAAGGCTAGGAATAAGTGAAGATGAAAAGGTGACGTTGGGTAATGAAAAGATTGATCAGGTGGGCAGCTTCACTTACCTTGGTAGTATTATTAGTAAAGATGGTGGGAGCAGTGAAGATGTTAAATATAGAATAGCCAAGGCTCAGGGTATTTTTCACAGTTAAAAAAAGTCTGGTAGAATAGGAAGATAAGTCTGCAAACCAAGATTAGAATATTAGAAGCTACAGTGATGACAGTGGTCAAATATGGCTCTGAAGCATGGACGCTCCAAAAAGCAGATGAAGATTTGCTAGATGTTTTCCAGAGAAATTGCTTAAGGATTGTTCTGGGTACCCGGCTGACTGACTGTATTTCAAACAATAGGCTTTACAAAAAATGTGGTTCAATACCGCTCTCTAGGGCTATAATGAAAGAAAGGTTGAGGTGGCTAGGGCACATTGTGCAGATGAAGGATGACAGATTGCTGAAGATTTTTCTTTTTGGCCAACCATCTAGGACTAAACGGAAAGCAGGTTGTCCCCGTCTGGAATGGGAGGACGTCATAAAGAAAGATTTAAAGGAAATGGGAACTTCGTGGGCAGGTGTAAAAAGGGAGGCTTTGAATAGATTGGGGTGGAGGAGGAGCGTGCATAGATGTGTTGGCCTCAGGCGTCTTGGTGCTGCGGTGAGTTGTTAGTAGTAGTAGTTATAAGAAATTTACTAGCATTCTGAAAAATACTTCCAAATTTTAAGATACTTATATTATTCCTTAAAGTATTTCACTCCCCTTCCCCTCCCTAATGGCTAAATATACAGCCTACCCTTAATTACATTACTACCCTTAACCTGCTCTTTATGAATTTTCCTATTGCTTAATACTGTTGCTGCTTTGGCATTAACTTGGTAAAATCCTAGTTTAAGGAATTCTTGGTACTTGTGTATTATATAAAACACACTCAAGAAGTGTAGTTTGGTGAATGCTAATGAAATACAACAAAATTAGGATAAAAATATAATAGTTTAGAAAATTTAGGCTATATATTTGCACATTGGGGGGGGGGGTTGATAAAGCATATCATATATTAAATATGTAACCTAAACAAACCTATTTTAACCTAACCAAACCTATTTAACCTATTGAAAAAATAATATGCTGAAAATAGAATACTTTATTAGCAAAATTGTGAGAACTATAACTTGGAAATATGCTCCTAGAATGTAGAAATGTACTTAAGAATTGCAGTAAAATGAACTCAGCCTTCTGCCTTTACTGCCACCCACCACGTGTACTCTACTAAGTATGAATGTAAATGATGGCAGGAAGTACCTTGCTGCTGTTTGTTCCTCCACTTTGCACAACCCCACATTTTCTCTACTTTTTGGGCCAAGGCGCCTGTTTCTGGGTCAACAAAGTTATTTTTGTGGTTCACTTTCAAATGAATGAAACCTGCTTGTTCCAGCTCAGTTGTGTTGTAGTCCTTCCAACAATCTGAAATGATTCTTGAACATCCATGGTGAGATACTATAGTATATCACTAGTCAAAGCAAACTAACCAGTGTCCTCAAAATTTGCAACAATAATAAACTAAAATGGACTAGGTCAAGAATGGTGTTAATAATGAACTTTCCTTTGTCTTTGAGACATTCAGCCAATGCCAAAGCTCCAAATTTAATAATTCACAAATAACCTTCACAATTTTGCTAATAAAGTATTCTATTTTCATCATACTTTATTGTCACCAGACTTCACTTCTTTAGTTTGTTTTATATAATAGACAAGTACCAACTTCTTGCTCTATTGGAAAGTAGTTGAGTAAAATGAATAGAATTTTCAGGGATGAATCTAAGGCCAAAAATGTTAGAAGATGCTTAGAAGATTGTGTAAATGAATGATTGATTGTCCCATTGCAACTGAACTCTTGTGCACCTGGCCCTGGTTGCAACTGAACCCTTGTGCAACTCAACCCCATTTGACTGAACTCTTGTGAAACTCAGTCCCTTTTTAACTGAACCACTGTACAATTCAATCTCATTCAACTGAACCCTTGTTTAAAGAAAAACTTGTCCTTGGCACTAAATTTATTGGGATATAGAGTTTCTAGTGTAAATAAAAAAAAAAAAATCAGTCTATATAAAAAAGAAAAATGCAAAAGAACTGAAAACAAAATGGTGTGTTGACAATAATTAAAAAGATTAGTAATTAAGAACTGGTTGTTAGCACAATGATAGACTAACTGAGAGATGTTAGATGGAACTAGGGCACATCTAGACCCAATGTAGACAAACACAAACATATTAACAAATGCTAATAAACAAATGAAGAACAATAGAGCCCAATATGAGAGAGAATAGACCAAAACTTTTACCAGAGATATTTAGTTTTGAGGCTGGTAGTTCTGCATTCTTCCCATTTCCTTTAGTGCATCCTCTTGGAAGATTTTTTTCCCATAAACTTGTGCAATTAAACAAATTGTCTTATTTACAATTCAATTCTTAGTTACAACAGCCAGAGGCAAGTGTCCTTACTGCCACACTGTCAAGTGTTTATTTTATGCTTTGTGCTGTGCACAATCATTCATTTATGTTGTTTTATTAATTTTACTTAATTAAAGCATGAACAGTTTTTAAAAATTCTTGTTTTATTGCACTGTTATTGGAAGTGGATATTCTGATAAAACTTGGAAGTAATTGAACATTCAGAAGTTGTTTAAAAATGGCTTAAATTTAACATATAATCATGACAAAAAGAAGTTGGTGAGCTGAGGAACAAAAAAAAAAAAAAAACAAGTTCATACTGAAGAAACTTTGCCTAAAATTACATGCCTTTGTCAAACAACCTACCTTAGAGGAAACTCCCAAATAATAATGAAACGTTTTCCCATGCATACATAATGTTGCCTGAGAAATGAATGTTTCATTTATTTTTCAGAAATTCTAAAGAATTTTGCTAAAGTTTAAGACAAAATAAATTTACTAAGCTTTAAAAACTAGAAAAACAGGAAATGCAACATTTCCCATTTGTTTGGAAAGTGTTCAATATCTAAGTAGACTAAGTGTTATGTCTTAGATCTTTTTTTATTCAGCTCTTAGGGAGAAAATTTCACAAAAGGAAGTTATATAAACCTCAATAAAATCTTAGGGGTCTAGGGGGCATTTTTAAATGTTCAGATAATCAACCCTAAGAAATCTTAATATACTTAAATTTTACAAGACAAATGAAGTAAATTTGGTCAAAATAAATCTTGCTCTTTGTTTTTTAGTTTCAGCTTGTATACATTATTGTTTTTATTTTACCTTGGCTTAATTTTCTGTTCTGGTTCATTTATTTTTTAATCATGCATATATAAAAGGTGATGTATATTTCTTTTTTTTTCAGAGAGCAAAGAGTCATCATGTTCAAGGTAATTATTATGTCTCACTTTTTTTTTCTTTATTTGTATTTGTCATCAACTCCTTCATAAGTCTGTCTCCTACAAAATATGAACTTAATATTCCATATTTTTATAAGTATAAAATGTGAATTAGATTTACATTGCTTAGGCAACATGACGTTTTGCAGCAATCCTTTGTTGGCTTCACCAATAAGGGTATTGCAGGGACCCCACTTTGATCAGGAATCTGAGGAAGGAATTTGAAAATAATATGTTGACTTTACAGCCTGTTTAACCTTAAATATATACATAGTGTACCCTTAAAATATATTGGGAATAAATAAAATGTAGACAAATTGCCACAAGTATTTAACTCCTTATTAGAAGTTTTCACTAGATGGGCAGAGTAGTACCCTCTCACACTTCTTCTATTGAGGTCGCATCTGGACAGCGCATAAAAAGGGTAAACCAATTTGCACATGCTTCTAATGCTTAATGCTTGAAATGACTGTTCCCTGACAGCCTATTCTTACTTGCACACCCCTCTCTGTAGTGGATATGGAACTGAATTTTTCATATCCTCAAATTTGTCAGAAGCCAATAATAGGTACAGTCACTAGCAAAAAGTCTCTCATCACTGAAGAAGACCATGGTATACAAAGGGATATAAAAAAAAAAATCTATATTGAAATTGTAGCCAATTGAACCATATCCCTTTAATGGTTAGTATTATTATGGATCAAAACTTACAGTATCATCTTATAGAGCCTAATTAGTAATTTGTATATACAAACTCTTTGATTGCTCCTGCTACTTTTAATATAGTAATTAGAAACTTACATAATTTTGATGATAATTGCCAGCCCCTTATTGACATAAAGGTGACCACAGTCTAACAGCCGAATTTTACTTTCAAGTCTCTAAATTGTCTCAGACTTTTAATCTGAATTCTTTCTTTTAATATACCCAAGCCTCATCTCTAGTCCACCAACCAGACTATAAAAAATACTAATGATAATATCTCTTATAATCTGCTTCATTTATGAAATTTTCTTTATCTTTTTTCCTTTAGGGCAAAATTGAAACTGAAATAGTTAACCCCTTAAGACCTTTTAAGCAGTATGTCATCTTATGAAAGAGCGCAAAATGTGCAGTATAAACTTATTGAACCTAATGGGTACTAAAAGGTATCCATTGCTTTTCATAATTTGCATAACTTATTAACTGTACCAAACATCCTAGCAGTGGGACCAATGATCTGAAGACATTTTGAGTTTTTTGGTAAAGAAACATGCTTTTTCTTATCTTTCTCTTCAAATTCTTTGAAGCATTCAATGGGGTTTCAGGGTTTAGATTGAATTAAAGTATGGGTTTTCATAGTTTTACAAGTTTGACTTTTTCTTGGCAAATTTGGTTCCGTCTTAATCCTTTAACCCCATTGAAAACTACAAAGAACTTAAAGAAAAGTGAGAAAAAATACATTTATTTATCCAGAAAATCAGAATTTCATGGGACCATTGGTTCCAATGTTGGAACATTTGGCACAGTTTCTAAAATCTCCATAGTGTGCAAGCACACTGGTAAAAATAGCAAGACCAGGAGGCTATGCAAATGAGACATGTGGACCATGTTTGCTAACCTGAGAGTGGCTGCCTGTAGCTGTCTGCATTTGAAAAAATGCTGTTTTCTAATCTACTGTATGTGAAGTATTCAATGTAGTTATTTAGATTTCTCTGTTTATAAATACTCACCAAACCCTTAAGGAGAGACATCAAGACCTTTTTCTTGGAGATATTAGGCCCGTTTTTTAGCACTAAGATCTTACATCTAAGATCCTACATCTTTCTGCAAAGATTATCGTTTTTTAACTCATCTTTGTTCTAAGATCTTAAAGCTCACTGATGTTAGCAAAAAGTGTGAAGACCGCCACTGTTTTGCCATATAGAACAATGATGAGAGAACTTTGATTATCTACTCATCATTGTTCTCAGACCACTGATCAGAGCAGAATGATGAAAGACGTTTGCACAAAACGACCAAAGATATAAGATCTTTGTTCAAAGATTTCACTTTTAAGCGTTTTCTGACAAAAGATGTAAGATCTTAGTACATTGACGAGTGAAGAAACGGCCCTATTGTGAGATAAAGTCTGCCATGTGTTGCTGATTATAAGTTCACACAAGAGCCTTAATATGTCAAAACTTTTTTTGGGAAAATTGTGGGATTAAGTTTCCCACATGTTACTGAAAAGTATGCATTGTCACTTGTGTTTTGGCTTAAGCTTGACAAAAAGGAAATTTCATATTATTATTATTTATTGGAAACCCGTATATATATATATATATATATATATATATATATATATATATATATATATATATATATATATATATATATATATATATATAGATATATATATATATATATATATATATATATATATATATAATTATATATATATATATATATATATATATATATATATATATATATATATATATATATATAATATATATATATATATATATATATATATATATATTATATATATATATATATATATATATATATATATATATATATATATATATATATATATATATATATATATATATCTATATATATATATATATATATCTATATATATATATAATATATATATATATATATATATATATATATATATATATATATATATACAATTTGAAATAAATAACATAAATGTCCTCTAATCATATGTGCAGATAAAACATATATATATATATATATATATATATATATATATATATATATATATATATATATATATAATCATATATATACTATATATCATATATATATATATCATATATATATATATATATATATATATATATATATATATATATATATATATATATATATATATATATATATATATATATATTATAAGTGTACTTTCAGAGTGAACTGCTTGGCTTAAAAGTATAACAGCTCTAGCTTGAATTTTTTTGGGGTTAATTTAATAAACAAGAACACTGTCAAACACAGCTCTGCTGTTGTATTTCTAATCCTGGAATCCATTGTACAGAGGTTATAAAAGTCTATACTTGTTATCAAATAGATATTTTCTTTTTCTTTTGCCTCTTCTCTTTAATTTTTATTTTACCTTTCATGTCATAAATGATGTTTGATCTAAGGCATGTATGTAAGGATGTAATCTGGATAGTGGCATAATCAATCGAAATATTAAAAAAATGAAACATGTGATAATTATAGAATTATTATAGATAATTATAGAATCGTAAAATCAGGATGCATTGGAGAGGCTTGAAGTCTGATGCCTCTCTGGGTATTTAAATGTCTATGTGGAATACCTTCTTTATCCTTTTTTAATGTTTTGCAAGATTTAGAAAATTTTAGCCAAACTTAAAAGCAAATAACAATACTGGGACTCTTGTCCTAAACATCAACTGACATCATTCTAGAATCAGGTTTCTTCTAAACTTTATAAGTAAGCACAGCTCTTTGAATGTTTATTAAATCATTTTGTTTAAGAAAATTACAGATTTTACCATTTTTTTTTTTTTGTTCCTGCGGGGAGATAAATTATTCCCTTCATGCGTTTCCATGGAATATCTCTTACTGATTAAACATATTCTTGATTTTCACAGGAAATAAAAAAGTTGAACTTTAAACTAACCTTTCTGGCAACTGAGTCGTATGTGTTTGAGTTGTGCTGACACCAACATCAAATTATTGTCAGAAAAGAATCAAGGTTTGTAATACCATGTACTTTTTGACAGTACTTGTGCTCAAACAAATTGGTAATTAGTGTCACCAATAACTGTAAGTTTACCTTTAGTAATAGGGGAGTTGCATTAGGATTTCTGACAGGGAAATAGATGTCTTTATTATGCTGTTTAATTTGAGAATGAATAACAAAAAAGTTGTATGAGTTTGGTTAATTACTCTGCATGCAAGATAAAAAGAAAAATTCTTAAGGTCTTATCAGGTGAACACAGCACATATCTTTGCGCATTGACTTTTTTGTTTTGTTTTTTTATCTAGTGGGCACATTATCCTGTAAGGATGAGTGCCTAACCACTCTAGGTGTATTACTGAGTTAAAAAATTCTGAGCTGATTGCTGAATTTTGAAATGCTCATGTCTGTAAAAAAGAAACTTAGCTTTCATCTATGGTTCCCACAGTTTGTTGTTTTAGTTGATCAAGGGCCTTATGTTGATTTTTCTTTTTTTGGTATGATTAATAAATGGTTTTACTTGTCGTGTCTGACTGCCTATAATTTTCAAACTTGCTCATGCACCACAATTTCAGCAAAAAATTTATTTTTAAGGTGTTACAAGAAAAGATGGATTAGGAGAGCAAGATAGCGTTTCATCTTGGAGGCAGCCTCATCAGGTAGTCTGTTTTCTTATTATTATTACTAGTGTTAACCATAATCTCTGCAGGGCATTGATGTGCTGCGGGTCTTGAAAAGTGCCATCTGCAACGTTAAAAAATTTTTGGAGTGTGTGTTTATTTCACTGAGCTCTGTAGGAAGATCACAAATCCTGGTTACATGACTGGAACCAACTCCAAGCAGTACCTCAAACTAGTGGCCTCTGGTATATAATTTCCTTGTATCGTTTTAAATAGACTTGACTCTTATTTCCCTTGAAAATTTACTTCTACTTTGAGGAAAAACTTAACTTTTGAATAATACTTCTGAGCATCTGGAAAACTGTCTGTTTTGAATCATAGAACTGATAAGATCTTGCTTCTCTGCTTAATTTTCTGTAAAGAACCTAATTCCTAATTTTTACTCTTTGGACTTCTGTTCTCTTTGTGAATGCAAAAACGCACAAAGTCAGTTTTAACTTGCAATCAATTCATTTAAGAATGAAATTAGGTTAATTTATCCTTCCACCAATAGAAGAGAATGGCAATTGGCAACAGCGTTGATGGGATTCTTATAAAACGTTTAACTTCTAAGACTGGGAAAGAAAAGGTCTTGACAATAAAAACTTAAAAACTGTTAAGTGAGCAACATATCAACCCTTGTGCAAGGTTCAAATTTTCAAAGCGGAAAAGGTTGCATCATTATCTTCCTCATGAATAGTAACTGCCAAATATTGATTGAATTACCCAAAACGTTCATAAAAAAATCCAACATATAAAATTATCTTTATTTCAGCATATCTGGTGTAGGTCTTATGCTGTTTTTTTTTCTGTTTCAGGGGTACCCTGCCGATTCGTATATGTCCACATACTACAGTTCTTATCCCTATCAAACTTTTGGAATGCCAGATAACACTTGGTCTACGGGTATGGACCCGTCGCCAATGTTCAGTAACTATACCACTGCCCTAGCAACTGCTACTGGTACTTATGGACATGATTCTGCATTCCATTTGGAAGGAGTGTTTAGTGGTGGTGCTCCAGGAAGTAATAATGCTTTTGGTGGCTTTAATCAGAGTTATGGCTATGGATTTAATATGGGTGTTACACCAGCTGGTAGTGGTCAAGTGAATGATTTCCCTTCTTGGACAAAGAAAACCCTGGAGCCATATTATAACCAGAGAGATAGTGTCGTTGAAGCTCCTGTTAAAGCTGCCGAACAGGGTATCCAAGCTCTAGCTTTAGATGACAATAAACCTCGGGATGGAGAAAAAAACTGAATCAGAAACATCATTACAATCAAACACGGGAAAAAAAACTTCTTGGGCTGCTATAGCTAGCCAGCCAGCTAAGCCTCAGATGCAACTTAAAAAGAAAATAATGGGTCCGCCTCCTATAGTGCAGACCCCAAGAACACCAAGCCTAGATATAGGGACATGGGAAAGTAAAAATGGAGCTGTGCAAGTTGTTTCAACGCAAGTGCCCCCACCTGCTCTTCCGCAGACTAATGCTCCACCGCCAAAGTTACCATCTCAGGCAATGACAGCTCCACCTCCAAGTAGACCAGCTTGGAATAATCCTCCACCAACTAGTAACCAAAGACCAGCTCCCCAAGGAGCTCAACACTTTGGACCTCCACCTGTACACAATAATGTAGTTAGTGTTCAACAGAATCAAGAGACCACAGAGCCTGTTACAAGCCCTGTTTTGGAGCAGTTAGTGAATAATCATAACTACAACCCTGTTGATTTTGACTTGAGTGGAAAAAATGCTAGATTCTTTGTTATCAAGTCATATTCTGAAGATGACATTCATCGCTCTATAAAATATGAAGTGTGGTGTTCAACTGAACATGGTAATAAAAAGTTAAATGAGGCTTTTACTGACCAACAAGGAAAAGGTCCGGTGTATTTATATTTTTCTGTTAATGGCTCTGGACATTTCTGTGGAATGGCTGAAATGCTGTCATCTGTGGACATGGGATCCTCTCTATCTGTTTGGTCCCAAGACAAGTGGCGTGGGCAATTTAAAGTCAAATGGATTTATGTGAAAGATGTTCCTAACTCTTCGTTGCGTCACATAAGGTTAGAAAATAATGAAAATAAGCCTGTGACTAATTCAAGAGATACCCAAGAAGTGCCCCAGAAAAGGGTAGACAAGTGCTTAAAATTATGCATACATATAAACATGCCACTTCTATATTTGATGACTTCTTTCACTATGAAAAGCGACAGAAAGAAGAGGATATTAGAAAACAGACTGTTTCCCAAAAAGCTGATCAAAAGGTAAAGTTACCCTTTTATTATTATGTAAGTGTTGAAACCTTTCTTTTACTAATGTTCTGAAAAAGTTGCCAACAATTTTGGCCGTACTGACATCTAAGCATCTTTGAAACACATATGCTGTTGTTGTTCTTGTGAAGTGTTCCTATGCCTAAAAGGCTGCAAACTTTTCTTAAATTATAATTTCACTGACGCGTGAGACCCCCCCCCCCAAGTTGGCTAAGAGGACCAACCAACTGGGGGAAATATCATAAAAATCGGCATAGAAAGCATACTTTTTTGGGTTTCTGACTGGCTTCAGAAAACTTCCCTGAGGCTTCTGGAGATCAGATCGTCTCTTTTGATCTTCTGAGGGAAAATATGGTGACGATTTAGTTTAAAAAAAAAATCACTTTTTCTTGATGATAATCCCATCTCCCTAGGAAAAATTATCCTATACGCGCCCCCACCCTTCCCTTAGGATTGGACCAGTGGGTACCTTTGAGGTTTAAGATTGTGTTTTGTATTTTTAGATCTTCTTTTTTATGTCTCTTTATGTAATCATTGCACTATAAAAGTTTTAGGTTTGATAAGTTCTATTACAGAAAAATAGTATGAGAGTTCGATGACATTTAGCAGGAAATTTCGTCGTAACAGTCCCTAAAATCTCATTTAATACATTAATGAACTCATTAGTACGTTAATTGAATTGACAAATGCTGTTTAAGTTTATCTTCTAAATTTTAAAGATTATTTTTTTGTAAATATTAAAATAAAATCTCGTTCACAATGACAATGGCGAAGTAAAAACAAGCCTTTGTGTATACGATTCCTGTCACAGATATCTTATATAAAAAACCGCAAAACCGTAGAAATTGAAAATATATCTCAATATTTGCTTCTTTCCTAGTGGTATGAGTCCTCTACTCTTTTTTTTTTAGGAAAAGCTGTACAGCAATATTTTGCTATGATGGGTGTTTCTTGCACAACTCTTATCTTGCCTTGTAAAGGAATCGAATAAAAAATAAGTTGTGCTTTCATATACTCAAGGCGTCTATTTTTTTTTTCTTAGTTGAAATTGTGGGTCATTTACTCCTTTTGATGTCAGTTCTTTGACGGCAAGAAGCTGAAGATCGGTAAAAGAAAGGCCAAAGTTCGCGGAACCAGAGAACTGAGAACGAAAAACTGAGGAAGTTACACCCAAAGATTGACAATTGTTTCATTATGTTTCTTATCATTTAAAAAAAAAATGATCCTAAACTAATATGACTAATCATCAGGAAATTGTCTTGGACTGTATGTTGCTATGGTCCAAGACTCACTTCCCAGACCCAAGCAAAACCAAGTTTTTAAATTATCAAAAACACAGAGCTTGCATCTTGACATATACGTATCATTTTATTGAGCTCAGCCCCAAGTTCCCTTTTCCTAAGTTGAACAGATTTTTTTCTGATCATATTTCATTTCCTACTTTAAAATGTTTAGTCCTTTCCATCCTTTTGGTCTAAGCTAAAGTTTGCTTATGCTTCTCCAAAGAGGTTTAGACAGAATTAAGAGTGGATGTTAACTAACTACAAGAATTAGCTGATAGCTAAGTTGGGTGCATTCATTGTTTAGGGGAGGAATATGAATATTCTTAAAGGGTTTATGCGGTTTTTATGGAAAACGCAATCAGACTCGAAATTATGCTCTACCTGGAACCGCATTACTGTGGCTTTCAATTTTACTCAGATTGTCAGTTACTAAACAACAAGTTTTTTGCCCTCTATCTTTTTTCCTGAACTTGTTTGAATGAGACTGTTCCTATGAATTTCTAGTCAAAGTTTTTTTTTTCTGCTTAATATTCTGGTTTAGGAGCGCAATTTTGCTCCTGCCATCACTTTGGATGTGAACAAAAGGTCTGGCCTCTATCTGTATTAATTCTGAAGGCCTGTGACATTTTAAGATATTTTCGTTTCTCCTTATTTTGCTTGTTTTTATATTCTTATTTTTTACTTGCCCATACTACCCAACCCCCTCTGCCCAAAACAAGTTTCTTTATATTTGATGTTGCTTTATTAGCTCAATTTCTGATTAGCAGATTTAAAGAGAAGTAAAACTTTCCTAGGCTTAGACTTAGATTTTAAGCATCCTAGATGAAAGTGCTAGCAAAATGAATGAATTTTTAGAGGTTTTGTGGGTTCAGGGCGCAAGAATATGCTTAGAAATTAATGTTACGAAGACTTAAGTTGTTAAGACTAGGGATATTTGAAGGTGAAGAGGTGATTTTGGGTAAGGGGAAGATCAATCAAGTGGACAGCTTTACTTACCTAGAAAGTATTATCAGTAAAGACGCTGGGAGCTGTGAAAGATGTTAAAAGTAGATTAGCTAAGGCCCAGGGTGTTTTTTTCACAGTTGAACAAAGTTTGTGAGATAAGTCTGTAAACCAAGATTAGAATATTGGAAGCTATAGTGATGACAGCATGTCAGATATGTTTCTGAAGCGTGGGCGCTCCGAAAAGCGGAGAAAGATTTACTTCATGTTCTCCAAAGAAATTGCCTACGGATTGCTTGGGTACCCGACTGACTATATCTCAAATATTGAGCTGTTCGAAAGATGGGGTTCGATCCCGCTTTCTAGGGCTTTAGTGAGAAAAAGGACGAGATGACTATGAAATGTTCTGTGGATGAAGGATGACAGATTGTCCCATTTCCCTTAAAGGAAGGATTTAAGGGAAATAGGAACTTCTTGGCAGTTTATAAAGAAGGAGTCTTTGAATAGATTGGAATGGAGGAGGAACGTGCGTGGCTGTGTTGCTGCAGGCGGATGGGTACTGCAGTGAGTTATTAGTAGTTGTAGTAGTGAATTTAAAGAGCTTTCTTGGGTGCAACGCCCTCTAAAAAAACGTCAAAAATAAGCCTCAGATCTAAATCTCTCAATCTAACGACAGCTCATGTGAGCTCCTGGACAAGCTTTTTGAACGCGAGTAAACCATTTAAGATTAAACTTGATATAGTCTATGTCTTGGAAGCAAGATGGAAAGGCTGCGGCGAGAAGAAAATCAGCATTGACCACACAATGTTTAAAGTTCTATACACCGGAAAAACTGAGAGTCACTTTGACAGACTTACATCAATATTGGGTCCAAATGTTTCGTCTATACTGAGTTCCTACACGGAATGCCTAAAGCTAACCACGGAGCAGAAGAAACGCCTTTGAAAATAAGTATCCTCGCTGGATCGTAAGGATCAGCTGGAGAGACCGTGTCAGTAACGACGAGATCCGTACTCGAATATGCCAACCAGACATCGCCTCCTTTGTGAGGCAACGAAGATGTTGATACCTTGGACACATCCTCATATACTCATATACTTCCTAAAATGCTCCTCCACTGGCTACCGGAAGATACCCGTCACCGAGGAAGAACAAACAACACGCCCCTTTGAACGTACGAACATGACAGAAGAGCCCTCCAGACGAGTCTCATCCCAGAGTGGGAGGACATCTATGCAGCGGCCCACTTGAGAGAAAATTGGAGGCTACTCACTGACGCCCT
Source organism: Artemia sinica (assembly GCA_027921565.1). Lineage (NCBI taxonomy): Eukaryota > Metazoa > Arthropoda > Branchiopoda > Anostraca > Artemiidae > Artemia > Artemia sinica. The sequence continues at coordinate 45,846,448 of CM051265.1, forward strand.
GTGTGCATTTAGAGGAACTAAGGGCTAAGGTCATGGGGTGATGCCAAAACTTTATTGATCATAATACAGATTCTGTTTCCACCTCATGATCCCAGTAGTTGTGGGGGCTAGTTTTTAGATAATCTTTCCTGAAAGGGCTGGGAGGTCATAATGGCAAAATGTAAATTTTTAAGACCACTATCTTCAATTTTCTCATGAGCGGAGGGGTCTTTAGACCGATCTAGTGTGAGTCTCCCGCTCCCATTATATACAGCCATGCTGACGTACATTTAGTATTGAAACTTAGTTCTATCCCAAAAATACCTGTCTTAAAACTAAGGCTTTTCAATACTCTCCATCATTCAACTGAACTTTTTTAACTCTAATTTTAAAGTTCCCTATTACATGCAATCACCTACATATATTTCCAAAACTAACGAACTGTAAAATAATTTGCGATTCGGCCCAATAGTAGCCGGAACTCTAAAAAAAGGGATTTTGGTAACAATTTATACATCGAAAGAATTTGCTTTTTATGCTGATTCCAACTATAAAATTCATTAAGTTTAATTTTACCCATGGAAGGCTACGAGGCTGAAATGATTTGCCCGATTTAAAAAAAGGGGAAATAACACCCCAGAAAGTCAAGAAATCCTATTCAAAATTACACCATCAGGTTCAGCACATCAAAGAGCTCCACTTTGGCGGTTTGAAGTTGCTTCAAAACGGTTGAATTATTATTATTTTTTTACCAGAAGGAAGTTCACGGATGCTTGTTTCTTTCTTTTGTTTTTCTTTTTTTTTCCATAGTTGGTCGTAACGGACCAATGTTCCTAGAAGATCGAGAGAGAGAGAGAGAGAGAGAGCTCATTTCAACGGAAATTAAAGTTCTGGTGCTCTTTCTAAGTGACCGAAAAAACTGGAGGGTAACTAGCCCCCCTACCATTCGATCAAAATCTTGAGATAGCCATTTGGTTCATTATAGTTTAAAGGTCCAATAACTATGCTCTCAGGAATGACAAGAGGACCCACAGCCCCTGGGATAAGGGCTGTAAAATTTGCAATTTACTTATTGTTTAGATATAGCATTTGTTGGGAAATATAAGGACATTTTTTAAATGGGAGTTTCGGTGGTAGTGAGGGGAGAATTTTGTGCGGAGCGGAAAATTTTACGGGGGATCTTCTGGCATGATTTGAGAAACGATCAAAAATTAAATTAAAAGAAAGTTTTTTTCAACTGAAAGTAAGGAGCAACATTAAAACTTAAAATGAACAGAAATTGTTCCGTATATGAGGGGGGTTGCCCTTTCCTCATCCCTTGCTCTTTGCACTCAAGTTTGACTCTTTATCTCAATTCTTTACGAATGACCCCTGAAACCCAAGGGCCGTTAAATTTGAATGGGAAGTAATTTCAAAAAACTATAAGATTTTAACGTAAAGAGTGAGGGACGAGAAAGGGGCAGCCCCCTTTATGTACGGACTAATTTGTGTGCTTTTATGTTTAATTTCCGTGAGACACCTGTTAATTGTATTTAATGTCAAAACGACTGGCAACTAGTGTTGGGCAATAATAGACATCGATATATCGGACCAAATATCGATATTGAATATCGAAACGTAAATATCGATATAGAAAACGATATATGGGTATTTTCAATTATTTTCAGCTTTTGCTGCTGTCTACCGGTGAACGTCCAATAGAAGAGATCCAACATAGAAAATTGTTCCATAAATGGCTGGGAAGAATAATATCTTCAATCTATTGACTCATACATGCTGATACACAATATACATAGCTGTAGTCATTGGCATAGCCTGTTCTCAAACCCAAACTACGTTTAGTGAGGGTGGACTCTTCTCTCAAATGTTGCTGAGGACGTCCGAAAGGCTTGGCTAGGTAAAATGCCTTCTAGGCTTGTAGGGCTTTTTCAGATCACACTCCTCACGATTGCCGCATATATTGATCCACGTTTCAAGAAATTGTATGTTCCCCATATGAATTCGGCCTTGCTGGAATATGTATGATGCAAGTGCCGTGACAATTCCTGTGATTCACCCACTACAGAATCCTGTCAGGTTGGGAGGATCACATGGCGAAGTTTCATTAGTCAATGCAAGGCAGGCTTCACCAGCAGCCGCATTTGTCACAGCTCTCCAGATTTTCAATAGAGAGTTTTTAGTTACAAGAGAAACTGATCTAATCAAGTCGTAAAAGCCTCGTAATATGGGTCTCACAAATACCTATGTCAAGTAGTCAGGAAATTAATGTCCATGCCCTCCACCAGTGAACCTTCTGAGAGTGGATTCAAAGCCTGATCAGTTAATCAAACAGTTCGTGGTAGTAAACTGTAAGTACGGAGCGACTCGGCCCAGTAGCAACTAAAATTGAAAATTTTGATAACATGGATACATCAAAATGATTGGCTTTTTATGCTGATTCCAGATATATAAAATTCATCAAGTTTAATGTGCCCATCAAAAGCTACGAGCTTGAGAAACCTTGCAAGATTTTCGAGAAAGGGCGGAAAATAAAAGTCAACAGATCTTAATAGAAATTGTACCATGAGATTTAGCAGATCAGAGAACCCTATTATAATGATTTTTAGCTTCCATCTGCAAAAACTATTCGAACGGAAATTAAAGTTCTAGTTCCCCATTTTGTGACTAAAAAGATTTGAGGCAATTAGACCCCCCCCCCCCTGCCTCCCATGCTCCTTTTTTCCCCAAGTCATCCGATCAAAATTTTGAGATAGCCATTTTGATCAGTGTAGTTGAAAAGTCTAATAACTATGCCTCTGGGGAAGACATGACCCCCGCAATCCATTGGAAAGTATTGTAATGAAAATTGTCTAGTTTTTACATATAGTATTTATTATCGGGAAAACAGACATTATCGAGGAGAATATTGCGCAGGGAGGGTTTCCGGGGATGGAGTTTCAAAGGGAAACTTTACACGGGGGATTTTACCAGAATTCCTATACGAAATTCCTTTTATTTGACTTGCTTTCCCTTTGCCAATTTAATTTTATGTGTGAATATATTCAGGGGAAATTGCCCGGGAAAAATTTTCAAAGGGTTTGAAATTTTGGGGTGATTATTCCGTGGGAGAAATTATCCATTGGGGATTTTTTCGCGGAAAAAACTTACCATTGGGACATTGAGACGAGGAAATTTTCCACAAGAGAAACTTTCTATTGCGACCATGGGAGGGAAGAATTTTCCACAGAGGGAGGATTTTCGGTATGGATTGAAAAACGGTTATAAATTAAAAAAAGCAAGTCTTTTTCAAATGAAAGCAGGCTAAAAAGAATTCATCAGGCGGAATTGTCAGCAAGAAATATTTTGAGGGTAATTTTCAGCGGGGATTGAATTTTCTGGGTGAAGGGGGGTCTTACGCGAGAGGAACTTTTCAAGGAGGAATTTTTGTGGGGTGGGATTTTCTATCGAGGGAAGAGGCAGGTTTGCCAGAATTATTTGAAAAACGATCAGAAATTAAAAATAAAACGCTTTTTCAATTTAAATTCAAGAGCAGCATTAAAACTTAAAACGAATTTTATTTTTACATATATGAGGGGGGATGCCCTGTAGTCAAAACCTCTCTCTTTACGCTAAATTTTGACTGTTTGTCCCAATTCTTCAATAATTGTTTTTTTTATTGGGAAGAACAGACATTTTTGCGGGGAGGGTGAATTTTCTATGGGGGGGGGTTTACAAGGGAGTATTTTCTATGGGAAGGGTAGTCTCAGGATGGGAACTTTTAAAGAGAAACTTTACACTAGGGAACTTATCAGAATTCCTTTACAGAATTCTTTTTATTTGGCTTACTTTCTCTTTGCCAATTCAATTTCACCTGCAGAGATATTCCGGAGAAATTGCCCGGCGAAAATTTTCAAAGAAGTTGAAATTATCTAGGGGATTTTTTCCGTGGGGAGATTTTCTGCAGGAGAAATTTTCCATGGGGAGCTTTCCGCGGGAGAAACTTCCCATTGGACATTGAGAGGGGAAAGTTTTTAGGAAAAAAATTCCACAGACAGAGGATTTCCGGTATGATTGGAAAAACGACTAGAAAAAAAAAACAAATCTGTTTTTCAAATGAAAGTAGGCTAAAATGAATTTTCCAGGTAGTATTGTCCGCAACACATTTTTTGGGGGGAATTTTCAGCAGGGATGGAATTGTCTGGGGGAAGGAGGATCTTACGCGGGGGGAACTTACCAAAGAGTAATTTTCGTGGGGATGGGATTTTCCATAGAGGGAAGAGGCATATTTTCCAGCATTATTTGAAAAACGATCAGAAATTGAAAAAAAAAAACATTCTATTTCAACTAAGAGTAAGGAGCAACATTAAAACTTAGAACGGACAGAAAATTTTCCGTATATGAAGGGGGACGTCCCTTCCTCAATACCTCACTCTTTACGCTAATTTTGACTTTTCTCCCAATTCTTTAAGAACAACTCCTGAAAGACAAGGGCCGTTTATTTGGAGCAAGAGCTTTCTTTAAATACAAAAAACTTTGGCACGAATAGCGAAATATTGAAGAGAGGTTACCCCCTCATATACAGAATAGTTTTTGTTCTCTTATGTTTTAATGTTGCTCCTTGCTTTCCCTTAAAAGAACATTTTTTTTCTTATTCAATCAATGAAAGGCAGAACCAATTCTTGACATGTTACGGATTTTGGATAACCAATAATAGCCAGTAGTATATTTTTCTTTATCCTGAGCCCGAGTAATTCCAAATCTGGGTTTTTGTGATATTGATTTATGTAGCCTAATCGTAGTTTTTTGTATTTTATTATCAAATTGTCGCCCAATACTACTGGCAACTAATTGTGTTTCGGGGCGACATCATTGCTTCCGTAATTTTACTTTTTTGTGATCAGCGGTTTGTAGCTAAATAAGGGTAATTGAAACAGTTTTTTGGCGTGAGAAACGTGAAGCGAAGAAAAAAAAAGGTTTCTCTGATGTTTGTGAAATGGTCAAAAATCATCCGATTCATAGAAAACGCATTTACAAGCCTAGTATCTTTTTTAAAGATTCTAACGCGTAATTGAGTTTCAAAGACTTTACAGAAAGCATTTTACTAGTTTTTTTTTTCTTTTTTTTCTTTTTTTTAGCTTTGCAGAAAGCATTCAGCCCTAGATAATAAAATTATAAGCTGTTCTAAGTTACAATTTAAACCTTGAGGAATTTTCCATGTACTAAAAGCATTTGACCCACCAAAAATAACTACAAGCTATCAAATATTTACGACAGCTATTCTAAATTGAAAGGGGAGAATTTACGCGTCAAAAGTAAAAAATTTAGTTTTTCAGAAAAATCCACCAAGCAAAAAATTTAAACTAGATATGTAGAAAGCTTCAAACCCCCAATACAAATTATATCACTTATATGTAAAATTATTTAAGTTGAGAGATTTGGGGATTCTTGTCTTACGAAAAATCAAATTTTGTCTTATCAAATATGCAGCAACTATAATTAAGAGGTGTAATATTTTCTGTTTTAATATTGTAAAATACAATTGATATTTATGGAGTCATACTTTAGAGAAAGCATGTCTCTCGTAAAAAATAAAAAATCTTGCAGAAAGCATTCAACTCAAGAAAGACATATTACAAGCTACAATTTTTACTTTTTTAATTTTATTAGCCTACAAAAAGCATTCAAACCCAGGAAATATAATTACGAGCTACTAGTTTACATGTTAAAGATTTTATATTATAACTGATATTCCAAACATTTTGTTCTACTGAACGCATTCTCCCAACCAAAATTAAATTCTAGCTTTGCAGAAAGCATTTCAACCACAAATGTATAGTATTCCATTTGTATGTATAAATTACATCACGTGAAAATGTCTCCAGTTTTATAAAAACCAATCGATCCAAACGGATTAAATTTTAGCTCTTCAAAAACCATCTGACACACAGAAAAAAGGAAGAATTAGAAGTTACTAAGTTTTAGATTAGTAAATTTTAATTTTAGGAATTCTCGCTCTTCAGAAAGTGACCAACTCGCAAAAATAAAAATAAAACATCCTCTCGGCTAAAAACTTCTATGGGTACAATGTAAAGCTGGAAGAATGTTCGGTACTTTAGTATTAGCTGCAACCCACGCGAGAAGTCAAGTTTGGTTAATGCTAATGAAGTAAAACAAAACAGGATGAAAATATAATAGTTTAGAAACAAATTTAGGCCATATATATGCACATTAGGGGTGGGGGTGGGGGGTAAGGCATAGCATATATTAAATACGTAACGTAACCTAACCTAGGTACCTTTTCCCCCCTAAACCCCAAAAACACTAGTTTAAATATTGTAAACGCAGTGAGAAACCACGCTTTGCGATCCATTTATCTAATAACAGATACCCGTTTGACTGGTTTCCTTTAGCATTTCTCTAGAGAGTATATCGTGTGGGTTGCAGCTAATACTAAAGTACCGAATTTTCTCTTGACAGAAAACACTCAAAGTTCACTTAATGTATATTTATTCTTAGGTAGGGTGTGAATAGGAAGGAGTTTTAGTTGTGCTGTGTAGTCAGCTGATCCAAAGAATCGAGGCTTCATTGATACACCTGGTATTGAAGTGGTCATTCTACAGCTTCATAAAATCGGAATACAACAAAAATGATAGTTTGCATAACATGATGTTGCATTTATGGTTATGCTACTTAACTCTGTCCGCTCCTTCCACATTAGTCGCCGAGTGGCCCCCTTCCAATTCAGGGATTTTTTAGGGAATTAAATTTGTTATTGTATAAAATTCTTTGAAAGCTCATACTTGTGCAATTCCAGCTATAATAATAATAATAATTTATATTTTACCTACTATTCTACAAAAGCGGAGTAATAAAAACAAAGTACAAATCATGGAAAGACGCAAAAATCATCAAAAACACAGTGATTCATGATATAATCAGGAATGATTAAATCACGTATATTTATTAAACATTAAATATATTTGAAAATGAGAAATTAATTTAGTCAACGATCGAATTTAATTTCTGACTCCATTATCCGACTCGGGCCTTAATCGTGCTAAAATGTGAATTGAGGTAGCGTCAGGTTTCCGCTTCGGCAAGCTATACCTTGTTGAAATGGAATCATGCAAGGATTGATATTCCGCATAAATGAAGGGCCATAGGACCTTTGCCCTCAGCCTCATGTGTAGATAGATAAACTTTTATTTTCACCAAAATCTTCATGGCGCTGCAAAATTCCTTTGGTATAGTCACAATAAATAGCATTAGTCACATTATACAAGCATCTGCTCTCTTCTTTTTTTCAGAGTTTGCATATTTAACTTAGTCAGCAGGTCTTCATACGACATTTCTGCTTCCTTTGATACTATCATTCGAGCTCTTTTCTGAGCTCTTTCGATCCTGGTGCTTTGCTCAGTCGTCAGTCCAAAATGCCATAAAGGAGCTGCATATTCCAGAATTTGGCCAATAAAAGATGTAAATATTCGGAGGAGGTGATCTGGAGGGGCGCCAGGTTTCAACATAAGCTTGAGCATCTGTAGCCCAGCATTACGTTTTTTTTACTAGACTAGATGTGTTTGCATCCCATTTTAAATCACTGGTAATAATAACTCCCAAGAGTTTAATCTTCCTTACTTTAAGAGACTCAGAGATAGTTGGTAGAAAATTTGGTTCAGAAAAATTTAAAAATTAAATAGTTAAAATTGAAGATTTACTGTCATTTACTTTCACATTTGAACTGGAAGCTTTAGTCTTCACGTTATCAATTCAAATTTGAGCTTTGCTACATTCATTTGCTTCACAAATTTCTCAAAGGGTAAGGTCGACAACATATTTCCAGCGGTCTTCACAATCATTAGCAATATCATTGATCATAACTAGAAAAAGAGTAGGACCCAGAAATTTCTGATACCTTGAGGTACACCACAAAAAACTGGCTCGGGCTCAGAGAAAGACTTCTTATATTTTAAAATTTGGAACCTATTTATTAAAAAAACTCTGAATCATTGTCGCAACAGCAGCGTGCACTCTAAAATCAATTAAAAGCTTAGAAATTAAAAATGCTCTGATCAATCAAATCGAAACCCTTCTTAAAGTCAATTGTTATTAAGTTTAGCCATCTACCAGGTTCATCAACATGCTTAAAAATAAAATGTAAAAGACTTGACTAGATAATGGGATGTTGATGTATTCTTTATGTTAGCGTTCTGATGAGGATCAAGGAGGGGTTCAACTTCAGCTTTTAGCCAATTTGCTACAAAACTTTCGTATATTTTGCTGAACAAGGGGGGTTAAAGTGATTGACCTCACACCATCGAAATAAAGTTCGGTATCTTTTTTAGGGATTGGAGGAACATGCCCTGTTTTCCATATCTGTGGGTAAACTGAAGAAGTTGAAATACAATTAAAAATTTGTGTTAGTGGCTTAGTCAATTTGTCAGGAAATGCTTTTATAAGTTCAATCGGAATATCTATTGTAGTTATACTAATTCGTTTAAGTTTCTTTATTTTACTAAAAACTTGATCCTCAGAAATAGTAGGTAAAGGTACTCTGTCATGTGGAATTTTCTGATACTCTTTGTTCGTTTTATTTACATCAAGACGCGGCAGAGACTGGATTATTCTGGCCAAATGACCATTTAACTGGTTAGTAACTGTTTCATCATTAGAATCTGAACAAAAACCAACACCACTAGGGGATTTTCCACAAATTCGTTTTATTTCCTTATACCACATGCTAGGCTTTGATACAAAAAGGTTATCAATTTTTTTTTTTTGTGGTAATACTCAGCCGCAGCTTTTCTTGTCATTTTACGTACTTTGTTGCGGAGCATATTAGCATTTCCTATTTTCCCTTCTACTCCTAGTTGAATTTTATACAGAATCAAATCTTTAAATTCTCGGGTTATGTAAGGACGATCTGTGTTGCGACCGCTTGAACGTTTTCTCAGGAAAGCATTCTTCATATTTCTTTCTTAATTTATCTTGCAAAAATTTTAGCTTTTTCATCGGAGGACTCTATAATTGCTACCTCATCCCAGAAAATTGCTACCTCGGATGTAATCCAATTTCCAAATTCTAAGAAACCCCTGTCTGGTGTCAGGGAGGGTGGGGGCTATCTGCTCTCCATCATTATCGACTCTTAAAAATGAACTAAAAACTATACATTTCCAATCAAATGAGCCTCTTCTGAAGTTCCACGGACACCTCTTCCATAAAAACGTTAAATGCCCCTGGGGCATAACTTACAAGTACGTAAAATGACAAGAAAAGCTGTGGCTGAGTATTACCACAAAAAAAAATTGATAACCTTTTTGAATCAAAGCCTAGCATGTGGTATAAGGAAATAAAACGAAATTGTGGAAAATCCCCTAGTGGTGTTGGTTTTGTTCAGATTCTAATGATGAAACAGTTACTAACCAGTTAAATGGTCATTTGGCCAGAATAATCCAGTCTCTGCCGCGTCTTGATGTAAATAAAACGAACAAAGAGTATCAGAAAATTCCACATGACAGAGTACCTTTACCTACTATTTCTGAGGATCAAGTTTTTAGTAAAATAAAGAAACTTAAACGAATTAGTATAACTCCCATAGATATTCCGATTGAACTTATAAAAGCATTTCTTGACAAATTGACTAAGCCACTAACACAAATTTTTATTTGTATTTCAACTTCTTCAGTTTACCCACAGATATGGAAAACAGGGCATGTTACTCCAATCCCTAAAAAAAAATACCGAATTTTATTTCGATGGTGTGAGGTCAATCACTTTGACCCCCCTTGTTCAACAAAATATACGAAAGTTTTGTAGCAAATTGGCTAAAAGCTGAAGTTGAACCCCTCCTTGATCCTCATCAGAACGGTAACATAAAGAATACATCAACATCCCATTATCGAGTCAAGTCTTTTACATTTTATTTTTAAGCATGTTGATAAACCTGGTAGATGGCTAAACTTAATAACAATTGACTTTAAGAAGGGTTTCGATTTGATTGATCAGAGCATTTTTAATTTCTAAGCTTTTAATTGATTTTAGAGTGCACGCTGCTGTTGTGAAAATGATTCAGAGTTTTTTAATAAATAGGTTCCAAATTTTAAAATATAAGAAGTCTTTCTCTGAGCCCGAGCCAGTTTTTGTGGTGTACCGCAAGGTACCATTCTGGGTCCTACTCTTGAAAAAGAAGGAAAATAAGATTGAGGGACTTCTTTTTCAACAACTTTACTTTTGTCTGTTTTGGGAAAATCTGTTTAGGCGGGAGAGAGACTTCAGGCTCATCTAATTCAATAACTAGGCTATCTGATTATGTCCATGTTTATGAGGAACATTTTTCTGATTCAAAGAATACTTAACATTCACTAGTAATATTTGTATATAACAAATATGTATATAACATTCACTAGTTATAATACTTAGTAATATTTGATATAGGATATGGAATTTGGGGAATCGTCTTCTTGTGACCCTCTCACGTAGACTGCGTGGGTTCATTAATAATTCTTGTTGTTATTTTATCGCCTAAAAAAATTGATAAAAGAAAAAAAATACCGAATTATGCTATTAGGATTTTGGCTTGTAACACTTTACTGTTGATACCCTCTATTTTGCCCTTTTTTATGTGAAGATTGCTCATTTTTTAGTTGAATGCTCAAATATAAGTATTTTCTTTTTCAAAAATGCTTACCAGGTTTTTCTGACTTTTCATGTTAAATCTTTTGATCAAGTCTAAGGGCCCTTTTTCCTATATGTAATTCCAATTAATGTTGAAGTGAAAGTGCTTTGAAATCTGACTGTTTGGTTGGTTAAAATTTGTCCAGAAGTGGAGTTTCTAAAAATTGAACGCATCCTGGTGAGAACTAGCTCAATATGACATAAAATGATGGACAAAAATGGTGGAGTGGAATCGCACCCATCCTGATGAAAACGAGCTCAATATGACGTAAACTGAACGCCGAAAATGGCGGAGTGGAACTTCCTTGCGTGGCGGAAGTGTCCTATGAGTAGTAGAACTGTGTCATGCGTGGTAAGATTGCGCCAAGTATGGTAAAACTGTACCACACAGTGCTCCAAGATGTAAACCAGATGACGAAGTGGACAGCCTCTCACCTGGGGCCCTTCCGTAAATCTAAAAAATGTTATTTTCCCTGAATCTTTAATTTCCTTGTAATTAGCTTGTTTGTAATTTGTTTTGTTTTTCCCTTTCACTCTATTTCAACTTTGAGCCCTCTAAGTTAAATTCCGTAAATTCCGCCTGATACACATAATAGTTGAAATACATATTTAATAGCAGGTAACATAGACAAAACTTGGTGCAACAAGATATCTATGCCGTAGATAGGATCTATAAAGGGTTCATATTTTATATCATTGTGTCCTGTGATTTGAGACTAAATTATCACCAGACTGCTATATTTTGTAACCATCAGTGGTGTCTTTTTTCGTCAAATAAGATTATGCACAGTCAAACACCAAAAGCAGTCTAACTATTCCTCAGTGACTCTTTTCTCATCAAAACTGGTGGTTTTGCGTCCTGGGGACCTCGGCCTCCTCCCAAAATATATAGTAGATACTATTTCTTATTTTCGACGTGACAACTTCTGCTTTCAAAGGAGAGGGAAGGCTCTGGTCCCCTTCCTAGACATGCTTAGTCCAAGGCCAACTTAAATCGCATATGAGTGGATTTGACATTGCTACCCTATTTCCAGTGTCTATTTTCGTTGTCAAATGACATTGCCCTAATAGCAGAAAGAGTTGAAGAACACATAAGCCTGAATTTATTTCGAAGGAGGGGTCTTTTTGAGTTATTCAAAAAACACAAAATCAGCATTGTGTGTAAAAGTGTATATATAAAAGAAATAGGAAACATTTCGAGATCATTTTGCTATGACTCTTTTTTCTCTTTACCGAGTGACTAAATTCTTGTAGGGGGGGGGGCCTTTCTCCCCACACATGACGCGTCTGCCCCAGCTATCATTTTATAATTGTTTGTTTAGTGGCAATCTACTGATTATTTGAGGTTTTAAAATATTGTTAATTCTTAACATGATACATTTTGGTCATGGATATTTTTAGCTGATAAATAGCAATAAATTATCCTTGGCCTATAATTTTTGTGCAGATTCATTAAAAAAAAAAAAAAAAAAAAAAAAAAAAAAAAAAAAAAAAAAAAAAAAAAAAAAAAAAAAAAAAAAATACAATCATGAGGTGTAAGTTTGGTGTAGAAGTTTATGTTACGTTGCATAGTATCCTATGCAGATCATTGTTGTCGTTTCATTAGTAAAGTGGTGAGGTTTTATTGCAAGTTTATCCTCTATTTTGCTGCTGAACACCAGGAAAATGTACCTCAAAATGTCGATCAGATGTCCTAAGGGGTAACAATAGTACCAGATATCAAAAAAAGTTTTAAGACAGGGGTGGTTTGTCTCCAATCACTTTTGACTTATAAAAAAAAGGGCTAGAACTCCCAATTTCCGATCGAATGAACATCCTACGAAGTTCCTACGGCCTCGAGAGGGAGTTTGGGATGAGGAGGGGACAGCCGCCCTCCCATATAGAAAAAGTTCTGCATGTTTTGGGATTTTATGCTACTCTTTGCTTTCACAATAGCAGCATAAACCAGAAATATTCCTAGAAATTAAGAGAGATTACATATCAATTTCCACAAGGGTGCTGCTATGTAACACCTCCTTTCTTATTGTACAAAATATTTCTGCGTTTATTTTAATTTTTCATTTTATTGAAGCGATTTGCTTCATAATACAGTGATGTATCATTTAGGACGGGCGGTAGGTCTTAGTGTAGGGGGTAAGATGCCTAAAGGAGTACGTTTCAATGCCATGATTTTCTAAGCCTCATTGAGCCTTCAGATGAAAATTAAATGAGTTTCGGGACTTGTCTAATCCTTCTTGTTTCCCACACATGTTTTTGTTCTACCCCTTTGTTATTGGTGCTTGGGGGGGGGTAGTATTGTCTTAGTAGTGACCAAGTTGACTCAGGTTCTAATTTCGCGTCAGGTATTATGAAGGAATGTCGATGGGTCGTCGCAGAGTGGGGAGGGGGTATGGGTGCCTGAAACCACCTCGGGGGGAAATCTTATTTAGTCTTTTTTAAGTTAATTTCTTTTCGTTTTTGATTGCCGAACTTTTTTTTTATTCATATATTGAACGTTTCCAGTTCCAATCCATTCCAGTTCCAATTTTATCAGTTCTTTCCAAGGACTGTTCAAGACACCTATAGTTTTCAATAACAAGCAAATGACTCAGTAGACTTTGGATTTTTACAGTTAGGGGAGGGGGAAGGGGGGAGTAGCCAAATTCTAGTTTGTACTGATTTTTGTTTGTTTTACGTTTGATCTGAATAATCAATTTAAGTTTTACTCGTTTTAAGATTTATGTATAAATTTATATTATCACCTGTTGTGCGTTTGTTTCCTATGATTGTTTATTTAATTTCTGTTCGTTTTGGGTTTCGTTTATTCTTTAATTGTAATTTCTGGTCGTTTTGACTTTGAATTATTGTAGGAATTTATTTCTGCTGGTCTCAAGTTTAATATGACTCTTTACTTTTCTTTGAAAAAATTCTTTTTCGGAAAGTTTTTTTTAATTAATCTTTACAATGGGCAACTTGCATAACTTACAGCCCTTGTACCTGGGACTGGAAGTGGGGTTGTAAACCCCAAAGGAATGGTTATTTGACCTTTGGACTATTTTGAACAAAATGGCAATCTCGAAATTTTGATCGGATGTGTTTGGGGAAAAACCGTGTGGAGAGGGGGGGGGCTGGTTGCCCTCCAATCACTTCACTCTTCCCTGGGGAAAAATTGATAAATAAAAAATAATACACTGAAGCCCTAGGGCTGTTTAGTATAGGTAACACTATATCATTGCCTCTGACCTTAAACAGGTGAGTAGAACTTTCAACTTCCCTTCCAATGAACATCAAAAATTATTCGGGTGGGATATGGGAGCATTTTCCGCTGGGGGAGTTTTTAGGGGGAATACGCCTAGCACCGCCTTCGGGACAGTGACAACGAGAGCATTTTTTCACGGTTTCATCATGTGCTGTTTCATCAGAGCATTTGTCATGTAGGTGATCCAACTTGAATCGGAAACTACCGACATTGCAGTAGCCTACAGTAAACGTATCTGTAAGAATTGAATGTATCTTGGGACATGCATTTGGTTGCCTGCTCTGGTTTTCTTAACTGACTTTAAAGTCTAAAGTTTTTTGAGTATGTTTTTGTTGTTTTATGCTACCAAAGTTTGAAAATATCAAAAGATATGTTTCGAAAAAAAAAATAGGATTTTCTTTTGACACTGCGGGCAGTCCTAAAAGATAAAGCTTGTCAACCAAGAATATGAGCCATTAATCAAAAAAGTAGATTATCTAAACTTATACGAACTGACAAGCTGGGATAGCGACAAACGTTACGAACTAGGATAGTGAATCGATTTTAATCTATTCACCTTATCCAAGTTCTTAAATTTCGGTTCTTGGTAGTCCCAAGAACCGAAAAGAAAAGCGACTTCAAATCTGGGCATTGGTCAACTTCAAATCTGGTGAAAATGTGTTTATAGTGGGGAAGCGTTGCAATGAAATGGATACAAAAGGGCTTAACGTCAATTACCACCTTTAGGTAGTGTACTTTAATGACAGGCAATCGAATTCGGCATTTTCGCACCCCCAAAACATCTGTGGATATCATGATCTAAGAATTAAGCTACTAAATTGTAGAATATGGATTACGTGGAACATAACAAATCCCAGTCGTACATTTTAATTTTTTTAAACACCATCGAAGAGAAAAAGAGATTACCCTCGGGTAAAATGTGTGTTTTAATGCCATTGGTTTACGTCTGTGATGCATTTTCGTGAGCACATTATTGCTTAAGCGCATGTCAGAAAGAGACGTAAAATAATCCTGTCTTTTTAAGACCCGTTAGGTTCTCTTGTATGAAATTTTAAGCCAGTAAAAAGAACGAAAGGTTCTTAAGTCGCGTGATTTTTTTTTTTTTTTTTTTTTTTACATGTAATCTCTCTGTCTCTCTGTAGTACCGCTCTACCTCTGCTGCATTTCATTTTGAAGATTGTTTTCCCTTGTTTCTGAGATTGTGTAATTTCCCATAGTCTGAGTAATTCCAAATTTTGCATTGGCCTCAGAACTAATGAGAATATGCTTTGAGAGAAAAATGCTGCAATTGAATATGAAAGGGATTAAGTATCAAATACAGTACTTCCGAAAGTGGGAAGCTGCTTAAAATCTAAAGTAACGATGTATCTTCTTATGTTTGTTTCAAATGGGATCCATTAATTCTAGTATCTTTCTTTCTATAGCTTGTAGTCTTAATGTAAACAGCAAGTCATCTGCAAAGTTTTCAGAAATTTTGTTAGTCATAATGCAAATGAGCACCTCTTAAAAAATTAAATATTTCTCTCATGGTGACTACAAGATTCGGGCTTTGGAAGTGTTTTCAAACAACTCGTGGTAACGAACTGTAAGTAAGGAGCGACCCGGCTCAATGGTAACCAAAAACTCAAAAAACGGAATTTTGTTACCAATAGATACATCAAAAGAATCGGATTTTAATGATGATTTCAAATATATAAGTTCCAGCAAGGTTAGTCTTACCCATCAAAAGTCACGTGAACCTTAAAAATTACAGTTATAAAAGTTATAGAACCTTAATGAAAATCACACCATCAGATTGAGCGTATCAGAGAACCAAACTGTAGAGGTTTCAAGCTCCTATCTGCAAAAATGTGGAATTTTTTATTTTTTGGTAGAAGAAAAACTCTAGTGCCCTTTATAAGTGACCAAAATAATGGAAGGCAACTAGGCCCCCTCCCACGCTCATTTTTTCCCCAAAGTCATCCGATCAAAATTTTGAGATAGCCATTTTGTTCAGCATGGTCGAAAATATTATAAATATGTATTTTAGGATGACTTAATCCCCCAAAGTCCCCGTGGGGAGGGCTGAAAGTTATGAACTTTACCCAATGTTTACATACAGTATTGGTTATTGGGAAGTATACAGACGTTTTCAGGGGGATTTTTTCTGATAGCGGCGGGTTGGGGTTTATGTGGGAGGATCTTTTCATGGGGGAAGAGAATTTCCATGAAGGCGGCGCTGGATTTCCCAGCATTATTTAAAAAAAACTATCAGAAATTAAATAATAAAAAAAAACAACTGAAAGTAAGGTGCAACAATAAAACTTAAACGAACAGAAATTATTACATATGCGAGGGGGTCTGTCCCCTAGTCAATACCTCGCTCTTTCAGCCAAAGATTTTTTAGTACTTTCATAACAGCTATTTATTCTAATTAACGGCCTTTGTGACTAAGGGGTCATTTTTAAAGAATCGGAACAAAAGTCGAACTTTAGCGTAAAGAGCGAGGTATTGACTAGGGGGCGAACCCCCTAATATACGTATTAAAAATATATGAATATAGAAGTTCGTTACGTAAGTTAATTCGTAAGTTACGCATATTTATTACTAATAAAAACGTTCGTAAATAAAATTGAACAACTTTCGAGAAAGCCATTTAACCAAATAAAGTAAAATTAGTATGCAAACTTTGTTTTAATTATTCATGTACGGTGAGCCAAAATCAAAACCTGCATTAATTCAAAAACGTCCAAAAATTAGATAAAAAAAACAAGTTTTTTTAACTGAAAGTAAGGAGTAATGTTAAAACTTAAAACGAACAGAAATTATTCCGTATATGAAAATGGTTGTCCCCTTCTTAACGCCTTGCTCTTTACGCTAAAGTTTGACTCTTTCTCACAGCTCTATTTTTTTAAATAATAAAAAACTTTAGCGTAAAGAGCAAGGCATTGAGGAGGGGACAGCCCCTTTCATATACGGAATAATTTCTGTTCGTTTTAAGTTTTAATGTTACACCTTACTTTCAGTTAAAAAAAACTTGTTTTTTTTTTATTTAATTTTTAACAAAATTGAAGGCGATACCATGCAGATATCGTGAATAAAGTCCTACAGAGAATCAAAGATGGCCCACTAAAAGTATCCAAACTTTGCTTGAATTCAACCGCCATCTTCTTCGATGTTTTAATCACACCAATCAGTCAGAGCCATACACACCCATGGCCATGTTGTTCAATAAACATTTGTCCAAATTTAAGTGCAGTATAGTAAATTACTGTCTTAGCAAGCTAGTACGCAAATGTGGTAAAATATGCACAATAACTTCGGGTCTGTAGGCCTGAAACTGTGAAACGACTGAGTTCACGGAATAGTAATGACGTTCTCGAAACGGCCCTTGAGGCAACCATAAAATTTCTCTTAATATCAACTATGGAATTCACCCCGAAATACCTTACTTGTACTTGTACTTACTTGTACTTGTGGCGGGAATCAGGCGTTTCCACCTCGCCCGGCATCGATGATCTCGGAGACCTTCTTGGACCATGTTGAGCGATCTTCTGCCAGCTGCTCTGCAAAAGCGAGCCACTGAGTTGACCATCTGTGTCCGAACTTTCTGAATCCCCCGATAGGCTCAAGGTCTGATTTGGCCAGGTTCCACCAGCTCTTCCTCTCTCCTCCTTGGCGTCTCTTCCAGGAGCTAATAGGCTCGACTAGAAGTATTTGGCGAGGCAAGTATTCTGGCGGCTTCCGTAATACATGGCCCAACCATTTCAAACGGCGTTCTTTAATAGTGAGCGCAACATCTCTCTGAATATTGCACATTCGACATAGATCCGCGCTGGAGATACGGTCACGCAGCTGTATTCTGAGAATTCTTCGCAGGCAGGTATGCTCAAACACCTTCAGTATATTCTCATGCCGTAGTTTTACCGACCATGTTTCGCATCCGTAAAGGAGAACGGTACGGACTAGTGCCATGTAGATTCGAACTTTCGTTCGGACACTGACTTCGCGGCGATTCCATAAGGGTTTCCGAAGGGAGGCAAAGACTGTCTGCGCTTTCTGTATTCTCTGTTGGATATCAGCGTCGGAAGATCCGTCAATTTATATTTGGGAGCTTAAGTATGTAAAACAGTTGACTTTTTCCAGCTGAACTTGATTGACAGTTAGTGTGAATGGTCCTTTGTCTTGGTTAATAGCCATGAATTTCGTTTTCTCTGTGCTGACTTTCAAGCCGATCAGGTCTGCCCAGGCCACCACATTGTCAAGCATGTTTTGAGCTTCTACGGGGTCTGACAGGAGGCCAACATCATCCGCATAATCGAGGTCAGTCAGTGAAAGATTCTGTCCGATCTGAACTCCTGGATAGGACGACAGTGCATTTTCAAGCACCCAATCGACGCAATAATTGAACAGTCGGAGAGAGGACACACCCTTGTTTTACTCCGAACTCAACCAGGAATTCTTCAGTTTCTTCACCATAGACTCGAACTCGGCTCACTGACGCGTCATAGTATGCCTTCATCAGTTCAACAAACTTCAGCGGCATTCCGTCATTCTCTAGGATCTTCCAAAGTTTCTGGCGAGTGACAGAGTCGAAGGCGGCAATGAAGTCCAGGAACATCAAGATCAGGGGTGGATTGTACCTTTCAAACTGCTGGATAATGAGGCGAAAAACGAAGATATTGTCAGTACAGCCTCTACCTGGCCGAAAGCCGGCTTGATTTCCTCGGGTTCTTTCCTCCCTTGCCCCTTTGAAGCGGTTCAAGAGTATGATCCCGAATATTTTGACCGCAATGTCTATAAGACTTATTCCGCGGTAATTTTTGCATCCGGTTTTATCTCCATTCTTATAGAAAGGGAGAATGACTGATGTCTTCCAATCTTTTGGGAAAGAATTGGTCCTCCACACTTCTTCGAGAATGCCATGGAGCTGTTCAGCAGTGACCTCAGGGCATTGTTTGTACACTTCCGGGGGGAGGCCGTCTTCACCTGGAGCTTTGTGGTTCTTCAGGGTCTTGATCGCTTTTAGTATTTCGGCTCTGGTCGGTGTATCCAGCTCGACGTCGTAGGGTTCTTTAGAAACGGCAAGTGGGAAAGCATCAGGAGCGGATTATGGGGATGGGTTTAGGAGGATCTGAAAGTGATCCTTCCATCTTGCTAAGCGCTCCTTCTGACAACTGATGATTTTCCTGATCTGTCTTTGACTATTTCTGAGACAGCAGCTTTCTTACCAACGGACTCTTTCAGGATCTGGTAAAGCTTGCGGGTATCATGTGAGCGTGCTGCTTTCTCTAACGACACGGTAGCATCTTCCCACATTTGGCGGCGGTCCAGACGAACAGAGCGTTTTACCTGTCTGCGCAGCTCTTTTGTTTCTTCTTTAGGGCCGCTCATCTTTTGTCTTCGCTCACCGACTATTGACAGGGTCCTAGCGGTAATCCAGTGCTGTCGTTTGATTTTTGCTCGGCCTAGGATCTCATCAGCAGTCTCTGTCATCACTGTTTTAAAGGTCTCCCATCTCTTCTCGGGGGTTGGGTTTTCATCAGAACTGAGGGCGTCAAATCGGTTAGTCAGTTCCAAATTGAGGGCCTGCCGAACTTCTTTGTCTTGGAGCTTACCAATGTCGAATCCTGCCTTGGGCTTGTTTTTTCTCCAAGTTGCAGACGTAGCAAAATTTTTGCAGCAACAAGCCTGTGGTCAGACCCAGACTGCGAGCCTGTGTCCGCGCCGTCGTAAGAGCGAGAGTCCTGTACGGAGCTTCTCCAGCGCTGGCGTACGAGAATGAAGTCTATTTGAGCCTTAGTGACACCGTCATTTGAATGCCAAGTTAAAAGGTGGCTAGGTTTGTGCTGAAATATGGTATTGGTGACAACAAGGTGGTTCATCAAGGCGTAGTTTAACAACCTTTGCCCATTCTCGCATCTGTGACCTTGTCCAAATTTTCCCAGGACTTGTCTTGTGGTTTGGTCAGACGGACCAACTCTTGCGTTGAAGTCTCCAGTAACAATCAAGTAATCACGTGCGGCAACAGAAGAAGACAGCTGCTGTAGCTCGCCGTAGAAACCATCCTTGGTCTATCAGCAGCGTCACGGGTGGGGGCATAGGTAGAAATTATCGACACATTTGCGGGGTTTCCTTTTAGTCTGATTCTGGCAAGTCTACAGGAGACTGGTTCCCATTCTAGGAGAGCATTTCTGGTTCTTTGGTTCATGATGAAACCAACTCCGCGGAGTCCCGAATTATCCTCTACTCCGGAGTAGAAAAAATGGAATTGATGTAGCGTTTCAGGAGCTGTAATAACTATGGAGCCAGAACCTGAAATTCTGGTCTCGGATATGCAAAGTATGTCTATGTTGTACTTCTCCATCTCATGGACAAGAAAAACTTGCGTGGCTTCTTGTTTGACGGATCTTACATTCCAGCATCCCACATTTATTCCCGAAATACCTTGATATTAATTAAAAACTTGTCAGCCCACTCATAAAGGACTGTATTAGAGAATAGCCTTCAGAAGCTGGCACGAACTGCTTGTCTATTTAATGTTGCCACCAATCCCATCACAGCCGTTCATTCCACGACACGAGGCAAAGAAATTCCAGTCACGTCTCATCTACATTCACAGAAATATTAGCTTAAGCATGCAGTTTACTTCTTCTTCTGCATGTTTACCTCGAGCGATCTTTGAAACAGTGAATTTTGCCTAGGCAAGGAATTGCGGTTTTTAGGAAAAACTCGTACTTACTTTTCAAGGAATTGTAGTTCCATATGCATTTTGCGAGGTTGAAAATGTAAAATTTGTTAGTATCTGATTAAGAACTCTGTATAACGGGATTCATTGATATCTAGGTCCTCCTGTGTCCTTTTTACTGGAATACACGCTCCTAAAAATGTATTTTGCCACATTTGAGGTTGATTACACAGCTTGGAATCAATCAAACTAAGGGAAGTGGCTTATAAATCAGTTAAAAGAATCATGGTCAACTGTAAGATAGACCCTGAATTTAAATGCAACAAAAGATTGGTAAAAGTAATACACTTTGAAGAGAAAATAAACATTTGTCACTATGATTTATGATATTTCAGGTAGTATTACTCTTTACACTTGGCTTCGATTTTTTTTTTGTTCCAGTGTATCAAAAAACGATCCTCTAGTGAATGAGAATTGTGACATAAAGGGAAAAAATGGTCCACTTGGTCAAACCGTGGTTAAGTCCTTTTTTGTCTTACTTGTTATTCACAGATCTCAATGCCAGCCGATTTTGACGGGGGGGGGGACCATCATTTTGATAATTTCCCAAATTACAAAGAAACTATTTCCAGAACAGAATGTAATTGGTTAGTTTTCTTTTGAGACTAAGCACCTGTAATCTTTATATTTGTCGGACGCAGAAATTTAATGCATAAAATTGTAGTTATCATGGTTGCACTGATAGTTGCAACTTAGTATTTTTTAACAGGAAGCAATGTTCAAATTTATTTCTAGTAGAGTTTGGTAGTTGAATCTAAACAAAAGTATGTTTTTTAAGGCTATAGAAGAATTGTAGGCTTTTGTTTATTTTTTTTTTACATGTTTCTGAGCACCAGAAAATGATTTATAGGGAAAACCATTAACATATTAACGATTCTATGCATTTAATTGTCGCTGGGTAACAAGGCCTATACTTATCATTACAAGAGATTTTCAATGTTTAATGGCAAAGAAATGATGAATGACGCACGAAAAGATCTGGTTGTTCAAGTTTAAATCTAGTAATTGTATTGCGCTTTGTTAACCATTCTCTCACAGCAATACATTTGGAAGCATTTTGGCGTGAAATAATTTGACTTTCCAAGAAATCCAGCGTGTTCTGGCCACAGACTATGTTTAGGTAAATCATCTGAAACAGGGTAGTGAAATTGTAAGATTTGTAATTTCTTGAAAATAATTTGTGTTCATTTTCAGGATCGAGGAAATAGAGACCGTGATGGGCAGCGTTCCCGCGACTATCAGCGTCAAGAAGACCAAGATGGACGAGACGGTTATTCACGCGAGCGTGGGGAAAGACGTGAACGAGACTATGCTCGTAATCCACAACAGGCTCGCCGAGGTGGCAGGAATCAGTGAATGTTATTTGAATCGCATCCTGGAATGTCTTATTCCTGTAGGATTCGCGACTTTATTTGAATTATTTACTATTAAACAGTTAGTGAGTAGCTACTATAATGGAGCTCTGTGGAAAAAAGACGTGTTTTTTTTTCTTTTTGTGGCAGTGAAAAACCGTCTGAAGATACTTAGTGGTGTTGAACTTCTTTCCTTTTACCCTATTAACTAATCATTTATTATCATGGAAATATTGTAGACAATTAAATGTACAATTATGAATGTATGTTATAAACACCGCACTAAATTAATGGAAAATATTGATGAAACTGGTGACAAATTGGGTCTGTTTGAAAAAACAGTGATTGTACGTGGTGGTATGAAATCATAAGGATTACTTTATTTAAATTTTGGTGTAAAATTGAATTCCGGACATCTTGTGATGAAACCTGGTCAAAAGAAAATGTATTTGTTGTTTTGTCATTCTGTTAAGAAGTGCAGGAATTTCCACGTCTTATAGCGCCAATCCTCTATTATGTTGAGTTTTGAAATACAGCTTTATTCTGGATGTGGCTAAATATTTTGTTCGTGTTTCGTTTTAATACAATCCAATAGAATTTACAGTAATTCGCATATTTTTTTGATATGATAAAATATCATGTGAGTTGTTTCTCTCTTAAAAAAAAGTGTGCAACGTGACCAAACTCTCTTTCTACACATTGGAAATCAAAATACATTCAAAGATTATTCATTGCACGAGTAATTCATTTGTAAACGATTTCCTATTCATTTTATTTTTTTTTGTAGAAAGTTACGCAAGAAAGCTAAATCATATTCTAGTATATACATAGTTAATGTTTTTTTAGTCAAAGATATCTGGCGTCAAGATGGCGTAATGCTGAACTGGTTTTTTCAGTATTTTGGCTGAATTAGTCAACTTTTAGTCATTTGCTTCTTTCATTTCAATAGTAAAGCTAGTAGAATATAATAATATCAATAATAGGATATTATACAGATGATGAAAACAAATTGGCAACTCTAGCAGCATGCTGGTTCCAAGATTTTTAATAGTTTTTTTTTTGTTCTTCTCTGTCGGATTGAATCTTCTTTTCTTTTAACAAAGCTTGATAAATAATTAATTGTTTTTTTTTTGTAATTTAGGTACGGCCACCTTCAAAGTACTCTCCATTAACTGTAATATGCTTGTGCTTAGCCCTACATCCTTTCTAATCCACAAGGCCCGGATAAAAGGATATTTACTTTGTCATTTTCATATCAATAAGCAATTCCGCCTTTGTCTTCTTTAGATGTCTAAAAAAAACTCTTCCAATACTTCTTTATCTTTTGAAAGAAATAAGGAAAAGACGCTTATGGTACCATGACGTGTATGGTGACAATGGAACGCAATGTAGTGTTTTGCTGACACAACAAATTTTGAGCGAAGTTTGACAAAGTGCGAGATGATGAGTGCAAGATCCTGGACTTAATGTGTACGCTCCTTTTTCCCAGACGGCTTCTTGCAAATAACGTAAAAGCTCAAGGTAATACTCAGTATGTCCTCTTATTTATAAACCCACGGTAGACTGTGTCGGCATCACAAAGGATAAAGAAGAGCTTCGCCTAGACATCTGTTGAGGTAACTATGAGTTGTCAGTGACTTCAGCCCTCATTTTCTCTTTGGTAATGTAATACTGCTGCTTTTTTGGATCCTGACTCCACCTTGTTTGATGCCCATAATACCACACAATTGCAAGTTGTTTTGTTTTAACTATGGATTAAAGCAAATCCATTTCTAGCAGCGTTGATTGTCCCAAAAGATTATCATGGGACGAACTTCCCCAAATTTTCTTCTACTGTTTAACTTGTAAGATGATCTCCGCACTTCATCAATGACCTTTTAAAATATTTATATCACTTATTTATCCCCAATAAATACATCAACTGCCAGTGCTGGGAAAATCAACAAAAATTTCCTTATCTATAAAAAACTCAGCAATACCTTACAAAAGGCAGACAATAACTACCCCAATTGATTTTTTTATTAGGCCTGGGAACATAAGTTTTACAGAATTATATACGTCCAAGCTTCCTACTGCATACATGAATCCTAACTAAAGATCTGGAGACCAAAAAAACATGCTCATAAAATGATTGACAAGTTCAAGTTTTAATCAAGTTAGTTATTCAATGTTTGAGCCCAAAGAGTATGGGTAACTTGCATGAGGAACATGTGATACCATTCTTACACACAGTCTCAAATGCTTCAAATGATATAACAAATTTACACTGAAATCATCAACACAAATGGCTTGCAAAAGCTGATGACAGCACCTTTGGACCACGGGAAACCACCTTTTCGGATTTCTAACCTTAAATGATGACATTGATAAGACAAAATACCGTAGAATGAGCGTACTTTTACGGTATCTTCGTACTCTTGACTGCATTATTCATCCGATAAATAAAAGCTCAAACAGGGATAAAATCCTTTTAATAGACAGTGATTCACAAAAATACCAGATGATAACATCACTGTCTATTAAAAGGATTTTATCCTTATTAGAACTTTTATTTATCGTCATGGAAAGGCAGTGTGGTCTCCGAAATTATTATTCATCCGAAATATAGGCTGCACTAGGTTGAAGCTAATGTTACAACTGCAACCTCTTATCTAGACTACAAGTGCGTATACTTTACAGCATTTATGTTTTTAATTTTAAAAAGCTCTAAATCTTAATCGTATCATAATCTAATATTTATCTAAATATTTATATATCATAATCTGAATTTTCATCATACTTGATATAAGTATGATAGATTTCTGTTGCCCTTCCTTTCATTGAGTTCAAATGAAACTCGGGTGGAATTTGAGCCAAACCAGAATTCAGCCAAATTCTACTGAATTGAATAGAAAAAAAATTGTTGGCAGATTCAAATGAATAAAAATTTTAAGATAATAGTATAACATGAAATAACCCTACATTCTCTTTTACCTTTAGAAAATATAATTGTGCCTTTATCATTTGGTTTTGATCTTTTCTTTCTATTGGTTGTCTTTTTCTATGCTTGACGTAAGAACGATTTTATGGACTGTAAATCAAGAAAAAGAAACATTCCCGATCTTCACGTCCTTAAGAAAAGGAATCAATTTGACAGATAAAATGTATTTTTACAAAAAATATAAAAAAGAGAAACAATAGCCTAAAAAACATCAAGCCTTAGTTTGCCCTCGTTCTCAACAAGGTAAAGCATATCTGCGACAGCTTGTTCGACAATCCCTTCCTCAGCTCGATTTGAAACCTGAAAACAGAAATACGATAAAAAACTGATGAAAAATATAGCCCCTACTATGTACATTTTGATGAGTGCATAGCAGATTCCGAAAGAGATGGTGAAACTTTTTTGAAAAATCATAAAATTATTTCCACGTTCACCTGATTCGTTCAACGATTTTAGTTTACATTTTTTTTTATTTACCTTTTGTTGTCAAAATACCCAATTGACTTTTACGTTAACAAGGGTATTTTCTAGAAACAATGCATTAATATCAGAAATCAATCATGGCCTTTGACATTTTGAGGCATCATAGAAGATACGACCAACGGAAGATATTGAGTTTGTGGAAGTCAAATATTGAGTTTGTCACCACATTATTTAGAGATTAAAAAGCCAGGCTGTAAACAGAATAGAGCAGGTACTCATTTAAAGGTGCCATCTTGCTAACAACTTTATTATGGTCACGAGTAATAACTTTGAGAATTTCTTATAAATAAACAGTACAGAAGTCACAGCAAATACACTCGGGACTGTTTTAAAGCACCTCGTATAGTAAAAGAATAATAAATTCCATTGAAATTTCGCCAAAGATGTATTAGAAAGAGATTGTCTATTTTTGGGTCACAGGTTTTAGTATGGCTAGTACTTTGATCGCCTTAATTTGGTAATCAGACGAAAAGAAGATCGCCTATGCAGCGATATGGTTATTTATTGTTGTCATGTTAGTTTCATAACAAAAAGAACATCATTTCGATGTATAATACCAGTTCATATGCTTAAACTAAAAGCCGGCTCCGTTTCTGTTTCCTTTTTTTTACCGTTTTATGTTCGTTTTTTTTTTGGAAAAATGGAAAAAAACGACGGAAAACAGGCAGCCGTTTTTTTCAGTTCCGTTTCTGTTTCTAGTCCGTTTCTGTTTCTTAATGTTTTTGTCGTTTCTGCTTTTCTTAAACCCATGTTTCTTCATTTTCCGTGTTTTGATTGCGAATAGGGCTGTCTTATACGTGTTCTGAAGAAAGGTTTTCGATTGTGAAAATCAGTCAAACATTAAAGCAGTCATACCTTGAATTACAGGATTTAATGTTATAATCAAGGAACTGTTAAACAAGAGGAGTAGGCTAAACATATAGACAGAATACCCTTCAGTATGAGGCGATTAAATTTTCAATGAAATGATTAATTTTGGCTTGCTGCCTTACAGCAGCCAGGCAGGAAATGTGAATAAATATTTTTTTTTTTTGCCCTGCACATATATACGAGCAGCTTTTCCGATTGTCTAATTAGTCCATCTGTTCTCAGCAAAAAATTATCGCTACATTAAAGAGTCCAGGGCCTACGCTTTACTATTATTATTATTATACTTTTATTTCCTCAATACACCATATGGTTCTTGGGATAGGCACTATAGTAACCAGATATTTACGGATATAAAAAAAAATATGTGTTTGTAATGAACAGAATAGATAAAAACAATTCTAGATAAATATTATTTTTATCTCTCCCTTTGAGAGAGCTCAGTGTGAAACAAAATTTGGTTGACGTCCTTGTTATGTATCAAGCCAAGGAGCTGTCTTAGTATGGGAAGTGATCGTCTCTTACTAGCTACCGCTGCAACCCAAATATATCAGATGAAACTTACGTAGTCCCCATTTATAATGAGCTATATCGATTCTTTATGTACAATCTTGTACATGAACATACAGTTTTTAGTAAAAAATTGATTCTATTTTAAAAATAGTTTTTTTTTAATTACAAAAGGTTTTTAAATGCATCAATTCCTTTTAAAATGAGCCATGAAACAGCTCTTTATGATTTTCCAGTGCCCCGCTAGCCGCGGAGAATAAAAAACGGAAAAAAAGATGCCATCGATACATAATATCGTATTTCAAGCAGCTTTTATTGTTTTTCAATGCTATATAGGGTTATTGGACAAGGCAGTTCTAATAATGCACTTCGTTTTTTGATCTGACTAGTTTTAGGAGTTATGGGCTATTTTATTTTTTATTATGGGCCGTGATCGTCTCTTATTAGGTTGCTAGCTACCACTGCAACTCGGATGGAACCCAAATTTAGTTACTATGTGTCGTGGTTTGTTCTTTACTAGGTTTAAGATAAAACGATAAAACTGCGACCCGGATTACAAACAGGAAAAAGCCTATGGCTTTTTGGCTCTTTCTTAGTTGGAATAGTCAGAGAAGATCCTCAGTATGGCACCATATCCTAGATAAGCAATTTTTCGAAATATGCTTGCATTATCTTAACTTTTAAGTACTATGTGCCTTGGTTTGTTCTTTACTAGGTTTCAGCTATATCCGATGAAACTTACATAGTCCCTATTTATAATGAACTATATTGATCCATCATGTATTTCTTATATTATCTTGTCGAAAGATAAGCGTGTATAAATATTGCATTCACTTATTATGTCATATATGGTTACAACCAAGGTTTATGACGTCATTCATCAGGCTTGTACATGAAAATGCAGGTTTTTTTTTCTAAAAATTTATTCTATCTTAAAAACTATTTCTTTTTTAAATTACAAAAGGCACTAGATGTAACAATTTTCTTTAAAATGAGCCATTAAAAAGCTTTGTATGATTTTCCCGTGCCCAGCTAGCTAAGGAGAAAAAAAAAAACGGAAAAAAAAGATGCCGTCGATGCAGAATATCATAGTTCAAGCCACTTTTCTTGTTTTACAAGCCAACATATTTTCTTTGTTGTTTAAGCCAAGGGACTGTTATTATCCTATATAGGAGTTTCGGACAAGGCGGTTGTAATAGCGTACTTTGTGTTTAGATCTGACACTATTTTTAGGAGTTGTGGGTTATTGTATTTCTTAGTATGGGACTTCAACGTGTCTTACTAGGTTGTTGGCTACCGCTGCAACAGGAATTTCCCTAAACCTTTGTTGCCAGCATATCTATAGAGCTTAAAAACTTAGCATATATAGGGCTTAATTTTTTTTTTTACTTCCTTGTGGCAAGAAAGTGATGCAAATTTTTCACCACAAAAGGTGTATTTTTTCCATATGGATACCTAAGAAACTATGGCAAACCCGTGATTTGACAGGAGGCGGCTTGCTTCTGGAATAAAATTATACACTTGAAAAGAAGGGCTTTTTTGTTTGAATTGTTCTTTTTTCAAACTTCTATTTGCAATCACAGGAGTAACTAGACCCGCACTGCTCCATGGAATTAAAAAATAATGTGCTTTGCAGCTACTAATACATATGCTGTCATTAATGGCATCAAATATGACACCAAACGTTTCGTCGGGTTCTGACTCTAAACTTAAAGCGAATCCTCTATCAAAGAAAGTTAAGTTCTGGATGTAACATGGTAACAGGGATAAGGGACAGCTGCAATTATCTGTTGTTACTTCAGAAAAGATGTGAAGCCAACGAAGGGGTATTTAATATCGCTTAAAAATCACCCCATGGCTAAGCTCAAAATTGCTAAGCAACCTATACCAAGTGCTGTTCATAAGAAGCAACACTCTACAACCTTGCCTCAGCTTAGCATGCTCAGCATGTCATTTCAGATCCCCCTAATTCAAGCTTAAGGCACTGCAAACAATAAAAGTGATGTAAAGTTGTTTTTTTTTAAATCAACAAAGCAACAGCAGTTGAAGCTGAACAAGTCGTGTAGCAAAACGATTAGCATGGTCAAGCTTTCTATTTCAATATTTAAAAAAAAGGAGTACAGTCTCTTAATTTCTAAACTAACAGGAGGTCTTACTGGTCTCTCTACTTGTAGTATTGCAAGACATCTAGTTACAGCAAAGAAAATGAAGGTCAAGTAGCTCAGGGATGAGCTCCAGAAAGCCTGGAAATAAATTTAACCCTAGACTGCTGCTATTCAAAAACAAAGTGTGGCTCTCTAGGTAATACAGATCATTACGCAATGAAAAGTATTGACGACAAGCTCACTTTGCTGCATAGAATCCCTGACATTAAGAGACTAAAGTTGCTCCCGCTAGCACCAACATTATTTCTGCAATCTGTAGTAGCCCACAGAAGTTCAGAATTCTACGGAAAGTCTAATTTATATTTGCTGATTCATGAGCAAATTCGGTAAAGGCTGTCAGAGACGGTGACATTATAGAAGCTTATGCTTTACATACAACCTGCATAATGGGGTGACTAATGCTCTAAAGTTGTGTGAATACAGAAACCAGGCAGTGCTAGTGAGTGATCTGCCTGTAAATGTTTCGGGGTCCAGTGCAGTCTGGTGACATCTTAGATGATTTACCTGAAC